>CM034467.1:29982128-30042473 GCA_019925255.1 Litchi chinensis
GTGAGCATTGTTGGCTAAAATAGCATTATCCTTATCTCCCAAAGATTAATCAAAGCCTCCAACAGGTGAAAATTTCCTCTCACCACGTCTATGCATTGCTTGGCAATCTTCTTAGGCGTCATGTCATCTAAAAGCAGCCCGATTATCCCGTTGGTACATATGAGTTGGGTCAAGTCGGTATGAGTCTAGGTGGATCTATTTGATTCTTCCTCCTCCCTCATTGTTTTGGCCTCTATCACTGCCAATATGAGGTTGTCGGCCTCCATCGTCACCGTTCCAACCTTGTTTGGGCTTGATTTAGGAAGGGTCTCATGGATTTTGGCATCTAGAGTTATGGGGGTATGGATCGGGATTGTAAAGGTTGGGATCTGCAAAGGAATCATTGAGAGGACCTCACGGTTTGGTGGGTACAACAATCCAATGGTGCATGGGTGGCAGGGTTACAGGTCAGGGTGGAAAACGGGTCGTGCAAGTTTTCTTGACCAGTTTGGTTCGTCCATAGGTCTTAAGGGTAAATCTAGGTCACGCGGGTCTTGGTTGTTCGAATTCCGACCTCCTTGCCATCTATGGTATTCAACTTCATGAAGATAAGGTTAAAACCATTTGAGACTAGCCAATCCCTAAGACTGTTTGAGAAGTGCAAAGTTTCCATGGTTTAGCTGCCTTTTACAGGTGTTTTATTCATGGTTTTAGTATAATTATGGCACCAATTACTGATTGTTTAAAAAAATGTGGATTTCAATGGGTAAAGCACAAAAAGATAATTTTTAAGTAATTAAAGAAAAGCTTTGTTCTGCTCCATTATTAGCATTTTCCACTTTCAAGAAAGTGTTTGAAGTAGAAAGTGATGCATATGTGCAAGGAATTATAGTTGTACTATCCTAAGAGGGACGATCTGTTGAGTTTTTCATTGAAAAGGTTAGTGAAGCTCAACAAAAATGGACTACTTATGAGTTGGAGTTTTATGCAGTTGTTCGAGTGTTACAAATTGGGAGGATTATCTAGTCCAATGTGAGTTTGTGCTTTATACTGACCATAAAGCTTTGAGTTTTATTAACTCCTAAAAGACGATCAATCGTATGCATGCCCGATGGATTACTTTTTGCAAAAATTCACTTTTCCTATTAAGCATAAGTTAGGACAATCAAACAAAGTAGCAAATGCATTAAGTCAATGAGCTTCTTTTCTATCTACCATTAGTACATAGGTGGTTAGTTTTGAATGTTTGAAGGATTCTTATGCTAGTGATAAAGATTTTGGTGAAATATGGGCAAAATGTTGCAACAAAGAGCTTGTTACTAATTTCCTTATACGAGATGCGTTTTTATTCCAAGGTACATAGTTATGTATCCCTCGTTCTTCGTTATGTGAACTTTTGATTAGGAGTTACATGCTGAAGGCTTAGGTGGACATGTTAGATGTGACAAAAAAAACTAGTTTGGTACAGGAGAGATTCTATTGGTCACAACTTAAGAGAGATGTAGGGCGTTTTGTTCAACCATGTCCTATCTGCCATAAAGCTAAGGGACAAGTTCAAAATACAGGTCTTTATAATCCTTTACCTATTCCAGAGACAATTCGGCAAGATTTGACAATGAATTTTATGCTTGGGCTGCCACGTACTCAAAGGGGTGTCGATTCAATTTTTGTAGTAGTTGATCGATTTTCTAAGATGGTTCACTTTATACCATGCAAGAAGACTTTAGATGTGTGTTATGTGCCTCATTTGTTCCTTTGTGAAATTGTTCACTTGCATGGCACAGCTTGTTCAATTACTTCAGATCGCGATGTCAAGTTCTTTCACCATTTTTGTCGAACATTATGGAAAATGTTTGATACTTTGTTAAAGTATAGTAGTACTAGTCATCCACAGACAGATTGGCAAACAGAAGTCACTAATCGAACACTCTAAAAACATGATTCAATCCATTTGTCGAGATAAGCCAAAGCAATGGGATGTAGCTCTTCCTCAGATAAAGTTTGCCTTCAATAGTATGCCTAATCATTCTACCAAAAAAGCGCCCTCTCGAAGTTGTTTGCACAAGGAATCCAAGACATACACTGGATGTGGTTCGTTTACCTCCTACTCCTGATGTTCATTCTAATTCTATGGAGTTAGTTGAATGAATTCATAAAATTCATTAGGAAGTACAAGAAAACCTTGAAGTAGCTAATTTACGCTACAAGACTGATGTTGATCAATATAGGCATTTCAAGGAGTTCAATGTAGGTGACTTAGTGATGGTTCATCTTCGAAAGAGTAGTTTTCCTATAGGCACATACAACAAACTTCAAGACAAGAAAATTAGCCCTTTCAGGATACTATAAAAGATTAGCAATGATGCTTTTAAAGTTGATCTCCTTAGCAACATGAATATTTCCAATATTTTTAATGTTGTCCATATCTTCGAGTATTTTCCTCTAGATGAGTTTAATCTGCAATCACAAAACTCGAGGCGAGTTTTTTTTTTTCTCAAGAGAAGGGGATTTGATGTAGGACATGTTTACAATTCCTCATTAGTTTGGGAATCTTTATCCCTATTAGTCTAAGATTATTAAGTTTGTTAGTTTAAATTTAATTTTAAATTAGAATTCCTATTTCTGCTAAGATTAGGATTAGAATATCATAAATAGGTTTATGTTGTTTATGTTTTATAAGTTATTCAATATTGTTTTCAATAAGAAGATTTGTGAGTATTCTATCGTTATTTGAGTTTATTCATTTTGTTTAGGAACAAACCTTTCGCTGCACCATTTAAAGCTATAACCAGCTTCATCTAGAATGCTTAGTGAGATTACGTTCCTCTTCAAGTCAGGAATATGGCTCACATTAGACAATGTTCTTATTTGACCATCAAACATTTTGATTCTTATAGTGCCAATACCAATCACCCGACAAGCTACATTGTTCCCCATTAGAACTTTTCCACCATCAATTGACTAGTAAGTAGTGAAAATCTCTCTTCTAGGACACATGTGATATATATAGCTCGAGTCTAATATCCCTTCTTCATGGAATTCCTTAGAACATTTGCACTCTCATAACCATCTGAAACAACAGCAGCATCACCGTCCTCTTGATTCTTTTGTGCTTTCTTATTCTTTCTCTCTAAACACAATCACGTGTAAAGTGACCTTCCTTGTGACAGTCATAACACTTCTTGCCTTTTGCTCTAAACTTGGATTTAGACCTTTCTCTTGTAGTTGTTGTCCTTCTTCTCAGATCTTACATTCAGTCCCCCTTCATTGCTTGCTTTCTTTTCTGACCTCATCTCCATCTCTCCAGACCTTAAAGCTCCAAGTATACGATCTTCAAGAGTAAGTGAATCTCTTCCATACTTGATTGCAGCTTTCGAATCTTTTTATGAGTCAGGTAATGAATTTAGGACAATAATGGCCTGATTTTCATCACTCAATGCTTCATTAGAATTAGCATTAGCAAGCTCAATATTCAACTTATCTTCAAGAACTTAGAAGGATCCATTTGGAAACCGAACAATTGTTCTTTAAGATAAATCTTTCCGAACAAAACTTAGTCATGTAAAGAGATTCTAATTTTAACCAAATTTTAGTTGCAGTATCTTCATCATTTACCTGTCGTAGAACATTGTCTGCAAGGTTGAGAATGATTGTGCTATAGGCAGTCTCTATCAACTCTTGCTTTTCTTTAGTAGATAATGAATTAGGTAAATCCTTCTCTCCATTCAGAGCTTTGGCACACTTTTGTTGAACCAAGATTACTCACATTTTCTTCCTCCACATCCTGAAATCACCTTTCCCGTTGAACTTCTCGATTTTGAACCAAGCCGAACTCATTGCTCTTGCTTCTACTTTCAGATGATCCTAGAACCTTGAGCTAACCTACAACCTGGTGCTCTGATACCAATTTGTTATAGAAAACTCAGTAAATACCAATTGATTTCAAGCAAAAACAGAGCAAATATGATAGATAATGATAGCAGAAAATTGGAAAATGGACAAGAGGTTTATAGTGGTTTGATAAATTTGATCAACATCCACTTTGTGATCTACTGCTGAGATTCAATTCAAAACAATGGCAAGAGAATACAACTTCTTTTCATTACAAGATCTCTATCAGACTCTCAAAAATAGCAAGCTTTCCTATAGAATGGTAAGTTGTGTGTCTCCTATTATCTCAAGCCTTACCACTCTCACATTAGAGTCACACACACTAATCCTTTTAGCTTTTTCAGAACCTGCAGCCACTACTGCCTCATGCCCCTTCCCACTAGCAGACTTGCTTTAAGCCAATTAGAATTACACAGCTTGCGTTACAGCTTCAGAGAATTGCACAGCTTGCATGACAGCTGCAGTAACAAACAAATTGCATACCAAATCAAGAGAGACAATATTTCATTGCATTTGTGACTTTCATAAAGAAGTCTCCAATCCCTTTATGCCATGTCATTAAATGTGCTTTTGAGTCATAGACACCGCATGTCTTAATTAATTTCTGCTGAAAATATTGAATGATCCTCTGCCATATCTGAAGTGAATTTTAATGTTTTTGAAACTTCAATCAGTGTATAAATAATGGCAGAAAGCAATGTCATTCCTCAGTCAAAAACATTCTATGGCATTTGATTCAGGAAATATTCCAGGAACAAAGCTACAATTTGTCAGAAACCAATTGTACTATTTTTCAGTGATCAACTTTATTAAGTAGCTAGAGTAAATAACTATGAACCAAACTATATGAGTTTAGATGAATTTTCTGTCAAATGAAACTTTTAGCAGTGGAGTTTGAAGTATGAATATTTTGTAAGTACATAAATTGAGTCACTTGATTGCAGGCTAGAGTCATCATATTGCATTCTGCAATATTGTTTAATCATTCATCACTTGATCCCTGTAATAAATTTTGGGCATATCCTGCAGTCTCTTCATCCTCTACATGAGATATTGAATTATTAATTATTTCTTCTCTTGTTCTATTGTATTGAATAAAAAATATTTAAACAGTGAAGGATTCATGAAAACTCTTCATCTTGACAGTTATATTAGTCATACTGGACTTACTGGTGAGATTCCTTCAAGTTTTGCTAATCTACAGAACATGGAAACAATGTAAGTGTTTTTTGACCGTGTTAATCTCTAATTGGTATTTTGAACAAGGAGCAAGATATATCATTGTGTTGACTGGAAAATGGCATGCAACGAATACTTGTTTCATTCTCAGATGGGCGAGAGATGTAGCACTCACGGGAAGGATTCCTGACTTCATTGGAAATTGGTCTAAGCTTAAAGCACTGTGAGAAAGATTATTTATATAATCTACAATAAATGCAAAGTCTGCACATATAAATTTCTATTCCGATATCTTGTTGTAGGAGGTTTCAAGGAAATGCTTTTGAAGGTTCAATACCATCATCCTTTTCCAGCCTAACTACTCTGACAGAGTTGTGAGTATCTGCATCTTTTCCTCATTTTTGTTTATATTTTACAGTACTCAATGCTAATCATCTAGTGAAAATCAAAATGTAGGAGAATAACTGGTTTAACCAATGGGAGCTCATCACTGGAATTCATAAGGGGACTGAAGTCTTTAAGTGTCTTGTAAGGAACACTGCTAACAGCTTTGATTTGATATGTTGTAATTCCTCATACATACTTTTTGTTTATTTGAAACAATGGTTACGTATACCACAGGGAACTAAGGAATAACAACATTTCTGATTCAATTCCATCCAATATTGGAGAATACCAAAGTTTGCAGCATCTGTAAGTTATTCAATTTGACGGTCAACTCTTCAAGTATATTTTGTTTTTGGTTGAATTTGGGATGGTTTTTATTGATTATTGGTCTAGAAAATCTTAGCTGATGCTTGATATCAAGCCATTTCACGGTGTAGCTCTTCGTACAAGCCTTTATGATAATATTCTTAGTTTCACTTAATATTACCATTCTTCTTAATTTGTTATCTTTTGCTGTGATTGATTCTATCAGATTGGTTGGTTTGGCTTGTAATTAGAAGACATTGTGATGTACCAATGTTATATATGTTTGAATATATATTTCGCTGAAGATGTTGCTTATATATCGCTACCTCCTGTCTCTCTATCACTAGTTGTGTTGTAAACTTGTAATATTTTTCATGTATCTTACAACTGAGTTTTGTAATATTTTTCTTTAGGGATTTGAGTTTCAACAATATAGGTGGAGTTATTCCTGACTCGCTTTTCAATTTGAGTTCGCTAACTTACCTGTAATACCATTTCCACTTTACAATTGCTTTCATTCCAACATGTACTCTTTACTTAAGTTGAAAAACATAATGTTGCTTTCATTCTTAGGTTTCTTGGAAATAATACGTTAAATGGTACCTTGCCAGCACAAAAGAGTACTTCTCTTCTCAACATGTAAGTACTTCTAACATATATGAATTCAACATTATTTAATGCACCAAAAATGGATTTTATAATCTTAAAGTATCATTTTCAATAACGAAATTTTAATCCTAAGTTAGTCTCAAACTTGGTTTTGTATTAACCACAATTTCATGCATACGTGATAATTTAGTATGTCTTTGTTCTTTGAGCTCTCTTGTTTCACAACAATGCCCGAATTTTTACTAATCAGCAGCTTGTGTTGAAAATCTCCTCTCCATGCTTGCAGCGATGTGTCATACAACAATTTAGTTGGCAGCTTGCCTTCTTGGGTCAATGAACAGAATTTACAACTGTAAGTCTTTAAATTAATTCCAGCAAATATAATGTTTTGCATTATATTTTATACTTAAATTTGATTATTCTAATATAATATTTTTTAACCCTTCAAAGTTAGCATTGAGTAACTTCTCTGCAATAGTCATTCAGTACTTTCATTTCTTATAAAAATTGCATTCCTTTTGCCGTGATGAAACTAACGTTCAGATTTGCGGGTTGCAATGTGCAGGAACATAGTTGCCAACAACTTAACGTTAGACAATTCGGACAGCAGGTGAGGTTCTGGTTTCTATGTTTTGCTCTAATGCTTGTGTTTCCCAATAATGGATTCTGAAAATGATTAGCTTTTTGCATTCATTTATTAGACATTATAATGTACTCTAATTATGGACATATATTTATGTTGTCCTCTCAACTATTCTGGAGGGACTTATTCTTGGAAAAGAATTACCAAATTACTTCCGGTGGTCCTGAAACATATAACACTTTTTATTGGAAGTTCTCTTTAGCTCTTGATAACTGCAAATTGTGATAGGTCATTTTGAGTCTTTCTTCAGTTGTGATACCTATTACTGTGCTACAATCAGGAGATTTTGCTTCTTCATAGGACGGTTTCATCATAAAGTACACCATTAAATCATAAACATGCATGCATCAGCAGAAATTGCTGCTTTAATGGCCAGTTATTAGTTTCTGACATAATATCCAACCTTTCCATCTAAGTGCATTCCTCTTCTTCCCTCAGGGGGCTGAACTGTCTTCAACGGAACTTTCCTTGCTTTCGAGGTACTGGAAACTGTAAGTACAACTTTCCCCTTGTGGTTAGAGAAAATATGATTTGTGTAATCTTCTTGATGGGATAGTACATCATTATGAGGGAGAGAACATGTGCACCAAAATAATTTTCATGTGAACATTGATTTATTAATCAGTTTAAGTGAGAATTCTTATGATACGGAAATTTTTCTATTTTCATTTGAACCACAATAGGAACTATAAATTGACTTCCATTCTTGAGATATAGTTCTTAAGTCATGGGGTTTATCTGCATGCATACCTAAAAATAATGCATTTTTTCAAGTGACTTGGTGAACAAGTTAAGGAGGACGTTGGGAGATGCATACACTAACTTCATATTCGAAGACCTTATCTGGACTAGCTTTGATAAGGAGATATTGATGTGCAGATTATAACTTTGCAATTAAGTGTGGTGGTCCAGAGGTTACGTCTTCTAATGGTATAGTATATGAGAGTGACAATGCAACTCTTGGTCCAGCATCATATTTTGTGACTGAGACACGCAGATGGGGGGTTAGTAGTGTTGGATATTTTACTGACAAAAATAATCCCCGATACACAAGTTACTCTCAGTCTCAATTCATAGATACACTAGACTCAGCGCTTTTTCAGACAGCAAGAATCTCAGCTTCATCACTAAGATACTACGGTTTAGGCCTTGAAAATGGCAACTACACTGTGACTCTCCAGTTTGCTGAATTAAATATGGTAGAAGCTGGCTGGAAAAGTCTTGGTAGGCGTATATTTGATATCTACATTCAGGTGTGTATTATACTTTGAAATTGTTCTATGTAATCTTTTGTTTCTTTCTGTTCTTCATTTCTTTGTCTACTTTTAATTCCTCGAATTTAACGTCATTTATATACTAAACCACGAATGCAACAAAATGGATTAGTGAACATTGAAGTCAGTTGCTCATTATTGTACTAGTAGATTATAATGAATTATCAAAATTTTCGTTTTCGCTACTAGTTTAAGTACAGTAATATATTGACAAATAACTTTTGCTCGTTCTTCTTTGGGTTGAATCTGTTCTGCCAACTTCCTCACCGACATATTCACCAAGAATAATACTCAGGTTAAGAATGATAAATGGACTTCATGAATCTGTCTATTGCACGGCAATCTTGTATTCTGCGTCCTAAATCCTACATGTTACTCCTTTTGATTGTTACTGATTTTTTGTTTGAGGCTTGAATCTATTTATTGCAGGGCAATCATGTCTTTAAGGATTTTGACATAAAAAAGGAAACAGGTGGAGTCCCAAATAGAGCTATTCAGAAAGAATTCAAGGCTCAAGTATCAGAAAACTACCTTGAAATCCACTTGTTTTGGGCTGGGAAAGGGACTTGCTGCGTTCCTGATCCAGGTACCTATGGACCTACTATTTCTGCCATCAGTGCTACACCAGGCAAGCAAATTTCTTTCTTCTTTTTCCGTTTAAATTTCATTGGAGTATCATATTAAGTTATGACTATTGAACTTGATACAGATTTCAGACCTACTGTAAGTAACAACCCACCATTAACCGTTAATAAGAAGAATAGAACAGATCTAATTATAGGGATTGTTGTTGGTGTTGGGGTTGTAAGCTTTCTATCTGTTATCACAATTTTCTGCATTGTTCGAAGAAGGAAGAGGCCAAGCGATGATGATGAAGGTAAAGCAAACAATCTAGCTCTATATCTATAACAGCAGTCAAACTTCCAAAATCTGACGCATTTCCTAGATATAAATATGTTGTTGTTTACCTGCGTGTGAATTCGGTCCATGTAAAGGTTGACATTTGGCCAAATGTCTTAAAACTCGAGATTCTTAACTTTATTCGTCGAGTTTTCCCTAATTACAAAATGTTCTTAACCAAATTGCTTTTTTGGATCTAGGTTACATGAGATTTATGTACCCTGATTAAACAATTGAATACGTTCTAGCGATTTCACATGTTTAACTTGGCATAGTAATCCACAAAGTATTTGATTAGCCTAATGTGTGTCTTGATGGTGAATTACATTTGTTATCGAATTTTGCAGTGCTTCTAGGGATGGATACTAAACCATACACTTTCAGCTATTCTACTCTAAAGACTGCTACTGAAGACTTTAATCCTGCAAATAAACTTGGAGAGGGAGGATTTGGACCAGTTTATAAGGTATTTTACCATTTAAATTAGCAAATGATTCTTAAACGAATTTAATTTCCTAAAAATTGATTGTGGTTTTAGGGAACAGTTGTTACACATCTATAATTATGGCCATAATCGAACATAAGCTACAACATGAATGTGAAAAGGTTAGGCAGATTATCAAAATAGTAATTATTCTAACTTGTTTAACCGAAACCTTGCACTCAATAGGGAAAACTTGGTGATGGAAGGGTAATTGCAATAAAACAATTGTCTGTAGCATCCCACCAAGGGAATAGTCAATTTGTTGCAGAAATTGTTGCCATATCTACTGTGCGACACCGTAACCTTGTCAAACTGTATGGATGTTGCATTGAGGGATCAGAACGACTCCTTGTTTATGAGTATCTGGAGAACAAGAGTTTGGATCAAGCATTATTTGGTATGAGAATAGCATTTATATGTTATGTTATTGATTTGCTTGTAAATAGAAGAGGTGTCCATTTACTATATGGTTTTCGTGAATTAGGAGATACAAGTTTGAATTTGAATTGGTCAACGCGATATGATATTTGCTTGGGAGTGGCAAGAGGTCTAGTTTACCTTCATGATGATTTGAGATTTCGAATCATACACAGAGATGTGAAAGCTAGTAACATTTTACTTGATTCTGAGCTTAACCCAAAAATTTCAGATTTTGGTTTGGCCAAACTATATGATGACAAGAAAACCCACATAAGCACTCGTGTTGCAGGGACAATGTAAGATTGTGAGAATCTCACTGGATGTTTTTACCTAAATTTGTTAATTGATTCTTATGTTCCTTGGACATAAATGTAATGATGTTTTGTCGCCACACAGTGGATACCTTGCACCAGAGTATGCCATGCGTGGACATCTTACAGAGAAGACTGATGTGTTTGCCTTCGGAGTCGTTGCACTAGAGATTGTTAGTGGGAGACCAAATTCAGATTCAAGCTTGGGTGAAGATCAAGTGTACCTTCTTGAATGGGTATGAACAATATTTAACTACCTCATTTACATATCATTCATCCTCTTAAAACAACATTGATTTTTGTTTTACGTATGTATCATTCATATAATAATTCTTATATTTTGTTGCTTCTTAGGCTTGGCAACTATATGAGAACAACCGTGAAGTTGAATTGGTAGACTCGAGATTACCAAAATTCAACGAGGAGGAGGTCAAGCGCATGATTAGAGTAGGTCTTTTATGTACTCAAACATTGCCATCTCTACGGCCACCAATGTCCCGTGTAGTTGCTATGCTATCTGGAGATATGGAAGTGACTCAAGTAACTACAAAGCCAGTGTACTTGACTGATTGGAAATATGATGACACTACCAACAGCTATATAAGCAGTGATAATGCAACTATGGGAACTGATATTACCCACACCTCTTATTCAACAAGTATGGTGGTTGAAGCCGACTAGTGACCACTAAAAAGAAAATAATACCAAACCAATTCTACATGACATTATTGGAGAGGTGGGTAATAACTGATAAGAAATGTTCTTTCGCTTATTAGTCATCCTGTTTGTTATTTCCTATTTTCATTTTCATGTTTAGGAAAGTTGTGAGCTAGACTACTACATTTTTAGATTTCTAATATGTATGTAATTATAGTTATAGAACACAAGGAGAATGGTTGTATATAAAATGTAAATTTTACTTTTTATGTCTCAATCTTGAATTTTTAGCAATAAAGTTTAGGGTGCCGATATTGCCACATCAATATGACTTACACACCCATTTTATAGGTACACCTATATATTAAATTTAAAAATTAAACCATAACCATAAGCACCCAAGCTAATGTCAATGTTACCCTTTTATCCATGAATATGATTTACAAACTCATTTTATAAATTTCTCATTATACACACCCATTTTATTCTTCACATGTAAAACAATTTGGGAGAAATATTTTTTAACATTTATCAACGTCTATGTTTTAAAACATTTAAATTTGTTTCTCTTCATGAATTTAAAGAAAATAGATGTTGGAAAATCAATAAAACAATATAAAATCAATAGTAAAAAAAAAAAACAATATAAAATCCTTCAAATGAGTATTTATGATTAGAATTCATTGCAACCCATTCTTCCTTCAATCAATCAACACACACAGCACAAAAAACCATACCCTGTCAAGATGGGAACAAGCAAATCGATGGGATACCAGGCATAGTATGATATAAAATTAGGGCTTATGATTTTTTTTTTTAATAAAGGGTTTAAATTGGATGTCCATAGTATTTGATTTATTTTTAATTAAAAGAATTTGTCCTTATTAGTCATTTTGTTTAGGAATTTTATTATAATTAAAAAATTTTTATTATATATGGTGTGTAAATCATATTAATGGGCAGCAATATCAGCACCCTAAAGTTTAATAAGAAGATGATTTCTGATTTTTGGTGGTTGTTGACACTTGACATACTTACAACATAGATAGGCAAATGATATGATATATATATATATATATCAGCATAAATGAGAGAATTTTTTACAATATATGATCGTTAATATCTCTATATATATATTGATATTTAAAAATTCAAATGATTGACAATGTCATTAACAATATTGAATGATTAACTATACCATTAACAATATCAAATGATTAACCATTGTAATTGATGGATTTTGCCAATGGTGGCAAACTGCTGGGAGAAATCTTTATTAAAAAATTGCAGATATAGGAATACTTCTTGTGAAAATTGCTGATTTGATGGCAACTGGGGAACAATAAGTTTTAACAAGGCCTCCAAACAATGTTGGAACTAATGCAATTGAATGGCTCACAATTATGAAGATGCATATCAAGGCGATCGATATGAAGACTACGGCTCCATTGAGACACATTTGAGACAATATTGAGATGTGGTCGAGATGCTATCAAAACTCATACTAAAGCTTATATAGATATGTGTATGAAGGCTATATTGACAATGAAGCTCCATCAAGACACTTAAATTAATGAGAATGAAATGGAATTTGTAAGATTCTTCTTTCAAATTGAACCATCGAAGGTGATCATAATTCATTTAAATGTTGCATGGATTCAATTTTGTGTTACCCTGGGAGCTTCCAAGGCTATCAAAACTGGCCTTGCCATATGAAACTTCCAAATGAAATCCCATTTGTGAGACTTATAATGAATATTAATTTCAGGATTCTTTACATCGTTTATGCTTACATTAAACTATAATGAGTGTTATTAAAATTTGTTTTGCTATATTAAACTTTTAAAAGGAAAGCCATTAAAGATAAGTTATTTGCGCTTACATTAATTTATGAAGAGACAACATTTTAAGTTCTATAAATTGTGTGAAAGTGTTCATTATTCTTTTCTTTTCATACCAATCAAAGGGTAGCTTCACAATTTCCTCCAAAAAACCTACAAACCTTGCGGGGACCCCATCCTACCCCTCTAGGATTAAATTAAAATAAATGGGTTGGGGCGAAATCAAAAACTTATTTGCAAGGCAAAGAGGGTGTTGATTAATTATTGCCGCCCCACCTCAACTTATTGCTTATTAAATTATTATTATTACTTAATCAATAAAATTAATAATAGTTTTTAATTAAGATATTTTTAAATTATTTATATTTTAACAACATTTTATATATTTTTTAAATACCTTACAATCAAGGATTTGAACAACATGTAGTTCTTGTCTTGAATTTCAAAATATACTTTTGTATTATCGTTCATTAATTGTTTTCATAGACTTTATTTCACAATCAACTATTGGCATTTAAGCTATATATATATGTGTATAAGTATTAAGTTGGTTATAACATAATTTTATTTCTTTTATTATAACAATAGTTATTAACATAAACAAATTATGTAACGTCCATAAAAAAATAATAATAATAAAAAAATAAAAATAGTGTTGAATGTGAACTAGTAGTGGAAGTGTGGTGGGGTGGGGACAAGGGCACCTTGACCCACCCTAGAAATTCTTAGATCTACAATAATTGAGATTGAGGTAGGTTTGCATTAAAGGTAAATATTTTTGTTAGAATTGGGGATTCCTAATCCCACCTCAAATTCAACTCATTGGCATCCCTAAGTCCTCTTAATTTCAAAATATATAACCTGACCAAGCAAATCTAAGAAGATTTACTCATATCTTAGTCAGTAATGATTTTGGATTCTAATGACAATATAAATTAGATTTCTATTTCAAACATCGCTCGTCAAAATAAACTTCTCTCTCCTTAACCTCTATTCCTTCTCTTATCTTGTTCGATAACTTGTATTTTAGATATATTTTTTGTTATCTTCTTCTTAAGTTTTTACTAATAAAATTAAACAACTCATTGAGCATATCAATGAACGATTAACACAGATACAATATGTCAGTTTCTCACATGTGTTCCAACATGTTTCATATTTGTTATGAAACTAAAGGGTACAGGTCGATAACCAGAATTTCACCCTTAGCCCTTAACAGTAATGGTACATATACATTAAGACAATAATGAAAATAATAATAATTATTATTATTTTGTCTTCCTAGCAAAAGAGATATTAAAATAAGCTAGTGGCCAAAAATTTCTTAGATCTAAATACAAGAAAGATAGTATATTACATGTCTATCTTCTCTTTAATTGTTGATTGATTATTATTTTTATTAATATACTTTTCTTATATAGATCATGTTTGATTAATGATTCAAATACATAATTTTTGAATTATAATTATAGCACATATCAAATGATGAGAATTATTGGTGTTTGGTGATTTAACTACATATTTTTTAGGTTAGATTTTGATCAATTTTCATAGGATATTTTAAATTTTTATGTTGCATTTGTGTGAGAATTGTTGTTGTTGCTGTTGTTGTTGTATAGTAAGCTGAAGTTAATCGAATTACGTACAGTAAGCTGAAGTTCAAATGGGGTAGATTATTACCAGTGGTCCAGTGATTTCCTTGTTTTCATATTTTAATCTACAATTAAAAATATCTTTCAATAAATTTATTTTTATATATAATATTTTATTATATGAAGAGAATTTTAAAATTTAGTTATTATTTCTACTGATTTGACTGTCAAATCAAGTGAACTGCCAATTGAAAAAATTTTGGCAATAGGAGTCATCAGATAGTTTGCCTTCATTCTTATTAACACAAATGTAATTTTCCTCCTTATATATCCATTGTTAACTTATACATGTACTTACGTAAGGCTGTGGTTAAGATATCTCAACATACAGAGCGGCAAGTGAACCATCATGGTCAGATAAAGCCGCTCAAATCCCAGCCAACAACAATAACAACTGTTGATTCAGCCAGCGCTTCTTAGCAGCAGACACAGGAGCAGCCCCATTCCCAGTCTGGATCTGTTGTAGTGAAAAGCACGGAAGAATCATTGCCCTTAGGGAATCTGCAGTCTGAACAGGAGCAAAAGAAACACAGTCGGGGGAGACCTCCTTAAGTGAAGCCAGATTTGGACCCTTGTGAGACAGAATTATCAGTCTTAACTTAAATGATCAGCATCATGTGCGGAAACAATCCACCATGTCGAATCCAAGGGAGACCTTCTAAAAAGAAGACAAATGCAGGTGCCAATATGAAGAAATCTCTGGCTTTTTATCATCAGAACCATGAGGAGCAGCGAAAAAAGCAAGACAAAGGAAGCCCTTGATCATCATAAGCGTGAGGAGCAACGACAACAGGGAGCACCATGAAGGCCTTCTAAAAGGATGACAAATGCAGATGCCAGTATGGAGGGATCCCTCTTGTCTGGTCATCAAAATCATTAGGAGCAAACAACAAAGGCGAGCCCAAGGAAGACCTTCGAAAAAGAAGAGAAATGCAGATGCCAATATGGAGGGATCTAGCAAGCGTGCCCGAGGAACGCCTGCTAAATAAAAAATTATCATCAAATGTGGATTTAATTTTACCTCCGACGTCTCAAAATGAGAATCAAGAACCAAATTCACAGCAGAGTCAACATCCTGTAAGTTCCCGGAAAACAATTCCTGCGAAAAACTTCATTTTTGTGGAAACATTAGCATTTCAAATATAACAATGTTTCTCTCATCAGCCACGCGAGCGAGTGGCGTTACATAGAGGAATTGAGACCTACAAGTACCTCCCTTTCCTGGAAACGGTGTGCTCTGATAACATGAATCATGTCAAGGAAAGAAAATATGTGATGGATCATAGGTGCTGGCAGATTACATCAACACCATGTCTCAAATTCCAGCAGACCTTTTACATTGCCAAACGAGCGAGTGGTGCACCAACACCACCTCTCAAAGTACCAGCAGCAGCGGGAAGCGTCTTGACAGTGTCTCTTGTTCTCTTCGCAGCGTCTCATTGTCGCTTGGCAGCATCTTGTTGCCTTTGCACCCCCATCTCGTTGCTGTTGCAGCCCCGTCTCAATTGTCATCGTGGCCCCACCTTGTTGCCCTCGTGGCTCCGTCTCATTCTTGCCCAACACCTTATTCTCTAGTCATTATGTTTGCTGTTCGTGCCTAGTCATTATGGGGAAAACGGGATTGGAGCTTGAACATCAAAAGGTGTTGTTTAGAGGACAAGAGAAGGAGGACAATGAGCCTTTAGACAATTCGGGTACGAAAGATAATTTCAAGGTTTTGCTTTTGGAAGAACCATCGATTTTGTGTTGATTTTAACTTAAAAATAAAAAAAAAAATACTTGAATTACTTTTTGTGGCTTCAAGAAAGATGAAGTTGCACTGTAATCGGGTTGAAGATGATGAATTGAGATTAGGGTTGAATTTCTTTTTCTATTTTTTAATTCATTTTTATTATTAAAAAAAAAATCACAGTGGAGATCCACTGATTTTTTCTTTTTCTCTAATAACTTATGTAATGGGTGAATTCAACTGTTACTAAAGTAGTTTTGATCCTATTGTTAATTTTTCTAAACACTAACAACTCATCAAAAAAGTCTAATGATGATTGGCATAGAACTGGTTGGAAATCAATGAAATGAGGTTAAATTTAGTTGAAATCAGGCCATTTCTATTGCTCTTAATATTTTCGCAGAGTTGTGGTATGAAGAAGAGAATCAGATGTCTTTGCAATGGAATGGAGACTACCTTTTATAGGCTTCAGGACCTCCACGTTCCACAACCCACGATGCCTTCAATGTGTAAGTCTCTCTCATGTATTCATACATGCATCGTGCTTCTTATCTTGTGCCAGAATGAAGAGAAGTGGGTTGACTGTTTCTCTCTCGTAAACTCTCAGCAGCTCATTGGACTCGGCTGCTTGCTTTGGACAAAGGCTTAGAATGCCATTATCTGAGGAGTGGCGATATTCGCACCCAAAAAATTCCGTATCTGCACCCCTTTTTACATGTTCACCCCATTAGTTTATTACGAAGTATTAGAAGTTTGTAATCACATCCCACAAATTACTAATATATCCTTTGCTTTTTCACAATCTCCATCACGGTAACCATCATGCTCAAAATTACTGATATTTCTATCTCATTACATACAGTAAACATGAGATTAGAAGTGAACTCATTTTAAATTATTTAATTTTACTCCTAGTCCCTCGCCCGAACACGGTCTAAATGTTGTAAACTGGCATGAGCATAAGAAAATCATTATCCAATCCAAGCCACACATCAAATCAAACTGCCAAGTAGTTGATCACCATTAGTTTGATTAGTATTTAGTGCACAAGTACTGAAAGGATGCAGTCCGGAATGATTGCAGCGGAGTCCATAAAAGAGTCGGCAACCAACGCGGCGACTTCCGCTAAAGCTAGCGTCGAGAAGAACAAGGCTGCCACTCAACAGAAGGATTTTTTTTTTCTCTATTTTAAATTAAGATTATAAGCTTCTTTATGTTGAGCTATGATTGTAGTCATGCATAAATGAGCCCCAATATAATTCTCGATTGCGTACACATGTTGACAGGCGTTGGAGAAAAAATGGAAGATATGAACAGCAGAAAGAAGTTGAAAATGGTTAATATCGGAATAATAATATTTTGGGGTGTATATACAAATTTAGAGGGGTGGAAATATCACCGCTCTTGTTTATGTTTTCTAAAAAGTCTATGAAGTTAATTTTGGATATGAAAGTGGTCCACTTCTCTCTATTACTTGAAAATTTCTCAATCATTAACAACTTGTTATTTTAAAAAAATGGATAATTTTCATACGAACTCTTAATTAAATTGATAATTTTTCATGCAACAACTTTGATAATTTCCCTTTCAAGATTATGTACAAATGTATATTTCAGAAATATTGAGATAGAAAGGAACATCTAGCATTTGAAAAACAAATTTCAATTAAGTACAATTTTTTGAAAAAACAGCAACAAAAAAATCCCTTGTGGAGAAAACTATCATTAGCTTAAAGATTTAAGCAAATACAAAATCAATTTTGGAAGAAATACAATTATATCTGCAGTAGCAAATCGGAAAAACTCAAATGTTTAAAAAACTTTCATTAAATGATTGTTCAACTTAAAAGCTTTAGTAAATATAAAATCAATTCAGAAAGAAATATATACATGATTGTGAAAAGAGATTATAATTCATTTTCAAGAAAAACTAACTAGCTTACTTTATTAATGCATGGATATACAAATTAAAAACAGTTAGAAATTATTACTTTTTTTTTACATATTGATATTAAATAATTAATTAATTAAGCTTCGTATAGTAATTTTACAAATGAGTTTAAGATAATTCCATTTATACTAAAGTCAAAATTGGTTGCATTATTAAAATAAATTATGAATAATGAAGTTTTTGATAATGATATGATGAAATCTAAGAATTGATAGTGAAGTATTTTGATGAAGCATGTATAAGTTATTACTTCTAATTCCTTCTAATGGGTTGATTCTTTATATCTCAACTTTTAATGGTTTGAATTTTATGCATTTATATTGAATGAGAGGTTGATTTGCGACTTTTGGTGGTTGTTGACACGCAATGTAAAGTCCGCATGCTTAGATTTCTGATTTGGCATTAATGTTGAATATGATCAGATGATTTCATGCTTATGGTTGCTGAGATAGGCAAATCATACAATATCTTTTACGGAATATGAATGAAAATTTTATTGTTAGGAATGTTCTATATATCTTGTTAAAATACAGACAAATGAATTTCTTTAATAAACTTTATCATTTAAAAATTTATTTAAATAATGCAACGAATTTTAACTTTAGTATAAATGGAATTATTTTAAAATCATTTATAAAATTCCTATATCAAGCTTATTGTTTATATATTTTTGCACATTTGACAAATAAAGAAGTTATTATTTCTAATTGTCCTTAGTGTGTATATCAATTCATAATTTAAGTAGTTATTACATTTTCCTTACATATATGTGATAAAAGTTTAAATCTTACTATATATATTTACCAACATATGTGGTGAGTTTCATTATCTTACTATGAAGTACATATTTCTCGATATTATAAAGGTAGATTTTCGAGCAACACATGTAACGATGTTGACAAAATTTTGACCATTATTTTTAGATGACCCTGTAATCCTTAAAATAAAAATATATATATATATATATCCTAAATTTCAATTGTAATTAATGGTATGTTTACTTCATGGATTAGGGAATGGAAATGGAAATGGGAATGAGATTGATTAATAGTTTACTTGCTTAAAATTCATTCCATAATGGGAATGAAAGTGTGGGTCTCACATCAATTTGGGGTTGTGGAATAGGAATCTCATTCCCTCCAACCCACTTGGGAATCTCATTCTCATTCCCTTTGTAGAGATGAAAAGTCTTCTATACCTTTCTTAAAAAAAAAAAAAAAAAAAAAAAAAAACTATTTTATTTGATATTAAAAAAAAAATTCATATTATAATAAAAAATTGCACATCATTAGTTTTTCATCACCAATTTCTTAATTATCATAGTGGACTATAAAAAATAATATTCATATTTTTTTATTATAATATACAGTTTTTTTTAATAAAAAAACTGCATATTATAATAAAAAATTGCACATTAAGTTAATGGACTATTAAAATAATATGCAATTTTTTTACTATAGTATGCAATTTTTTATTTGATAATAAAAAAAAAAAAACTGCATATTATAATAAAAAATACACACTATTATAATTAATCGATAATTTTAATTAAGAACATTTTTGTTACTTATATTTAATTCATTCTGATTCTAAAGTAAAGTAAACAGTTCAATAGGAATACTGCTGATTCTGATTCGATTCCTGCAGTTGAAGTAAACAACTTATTCTGATTCTGATACTTCATTCCGATTCCAAATCATTCCGATTCCAGATCATTCCGATTTATATTCTGATTCCTCCAAGTGAGTAAACGCACCATAAGAATTAGTAGTGACTCAATATCTACTAGTAATAGTCTCATGTCCATAGTGATGAGGTCCTTTATTTGAGTCATATCCCCTTTCTCGACTCTTAAATTTATAATAAATTCAAAAAAAAAATCCTACAAAATATTTTTCAAATTATGATATCTTCTCAATAAACACAATGTAAAACAAAATTAACTTTTAAGGTTTATATGTGCTTGTTCAAGTTTAAATGCAACAAATTAGAAATAATTCTATTAAATAAAACCACAACATACATAGGAAGATCATTTCACGATCACAACAAGTTTTGTCAAAATTAAATTTAACTTTTATACTTACATGTACGTATTCATGCTTAAATGTAATAAACATAGAAATAATAAGGAAAAAAAAAAAGTGGAATATACATAGGAAAATCATCTCAGGTAGTATAACAATGAGTTGAATCGAATAGAGTGCGTGTCAAATTACTAACTGGTTGGATCAAGTTTTGCTTAACCCAAACCCGCTCATTAGTTTGTTGGGTTTGAAAATGAAAATCCAAGAGTGACGATGTTTCCACCCCTCAAAAATGATATATACACCTCTTTTGTTTGCACATCCAATAAAAAATAAAAAAAAATTCTAATTTGTTTTTAAACCTCATTTAATACCAAGACTACCATTCTCTCTTAATTTATTGTGTATATTTTTGTAAATACACCTCTTAAGTCAATCACAAATAAACTATAATATGTGTTAGAAGTAGATTCAATATAATTATTTTATTGTCACTTATTAGGAAATTTGTACATTGTCCATAAATGAAACCTATACTAAGCAAATAATGTAATACAAATTCATTCAACCCATTAACTTTTTTTTTTTTTTAATAGAGATTTGTGTATAAAATAATATCTATTTTATTATGTTACTCTCTCAAATCTTAATTTTTTTATTTTATATTATAAGACTTGCATAAATTATTACCATCTAATTTTTAATTAAATTAGGATTGCATGAATAATTTGAGATGATTAAAGTTAAGGTTTGATAATGAACCCTTTTTAATTTTTATGATTAAAGTCATAATCTCTTTTTCTTCTCTTAAACTCTAATTTTTCATTTATATCATAAGACTTGCATGAATATTACCAACTAATTTTATAGAATCCTAAGTAACCTTTTTTTATGATGAGTTGTGAATATTGATTTAGATCTATAGTTTTTAGATGATTTGAAACATATTATTTGAAACATATTTTTTTACTTGTTTACTAATATGATGAAGAAATTGGAAGAAATAAGTAAATTTTTGGTTTGGTTTGTGAGAAAATCTAATAAGAGAATAGAAAATACTTATTATTAAATTAAGATTATATAAATGATTGGACATTTTTTCTTTTTTTTATGGAGAAAAGTTAGAGTTTAAAAGAGTAACAAAGAGAAAAATTAAAAATTGAAAGAGAAAAATGTTTAAGATTTAAATGATATTTAATTAATAATTAGTGAGTATACTTATGAAATATTTAACCTTTTAGTAATTTTATTCAAATGTAGTATTGTATCCTTAAAAAAAAAAAAAAAAAAAGAGGCTAATTTGAGGTGAACATACCATTTTTGAGAGGTGAAAATATCACCACTCAAATCCAAATCCATTTGTATTTTAATGGGTGACCCAAAATCCATCCATTTAACACATCATCTTTTATTATTATTATTATTTTATCTTTATTAGTAATTAATCATTTGTTTGGACTGAGTAATAAAGAAAGAATGAAATTTCAGAAAAAAAAAATTAAAAAAAATTAAAAATATAAAATTATTTGAATTCTGTAATATATATAAGTATATTATAATACAGTAAAAGCTCATTTCTAGAAATGAATGTATATCTAAAGTATCATATGAAAAACCTAACAACAAAAATGTCAAAAATAAACAAATATTGGTTTGAGAAATTTTCAATAAAATATATATATATATATATATTACTAAATCTTCTTCTTGTTTCACCAAGCAAATAATAGTTTGTGTGTGTCCCCATATATATTTAAATTAAGAAAAAATAATATAAAGTTATTTGAATTCTCTTATTTAGGTGCATTATAATGCAAAAAAAGCTCATTTCTAAAAATAAATGTATATCAAAATTATCATATGAAAAACCTAACAACAAAAATGTCTAAAATAAACAAATACTAGCTTGAGGAAGTTTCAATAAAAAAATAAAACTAAATCTTTTTCTCGTTTCACCAAGCAAATAACAGTTTGTGTGTGTGTCCATATATATATATATATACACATACATACAGTACTTTTGATGAATGGTGATGAAGAAAATGAATGAATAAAACTATTGAATAATTGTATTATGTATCACTACAATTATTCAATAGTTTTATTCATCCATAAACATAATGTAAAATAAAATTAACTTTTAAGTTTTATTGTTCTTGTCCTTTTTAGTAATTCTTACTAAGGTTAAAATTGTTATTAATGAAAAAACTAAAAATGAAGTGTGAAAAGAGATTTGGTGGATTGCCAATAGCATCACTCTTACATAATGGAGATGTTATTCTTTTAAATAACAAATAATTGAGATATTGTCCAATAAATTAATTTAATTAAATATTTCTAGTTCAAAGATTTAATTCCAATTTCCATATATATGAAATTATTAATCGTTTTGTAAAACATTAATTGTGATGGACATTCTTTATATATAGATATATATATTATAATTTTTAAATCTCCATCTCTCAAATTTTCTTATCAAAGTAATAGATATAATTGACAAGACCTTTGAGGCAGCAAATGCGCAAAATATCTTCTATTACAATCATTTTTTTTTTCTGGTGAGCATGCACCAACAAAGAATCAAATAGCTATCGTTGAAAATTAATGATTCGATTTTTTTTCCAAACCGCATGGGCTCCACCACTGCTGTCGACATTAGACTAACAATCACTCACATCACTAATTGACTTTTATTACGTTACGGCCTACTTGAGAAAGCCACTTCGTTCAGCCTTCTTTGTTTTTTCATAGTGTTGGGCCCATGCAGGAATGCACATATAAAATTGACAATATTTATACGAGTGAGAATTTTGCACCGGACTAATCATGTATGTAAACCGTTTTGTAAGTATGCCTCAATACAATTTATTTGAGAAGAGTTAATATGTAATTATAATTCATTTAATATGAAAAATAATATATTTTATTTTGCTTTATTACAGTTTATAATTAACTCACACTGAAACTATTTTATAAATATA
The DNA here is from genome assembly GCA_019925255.1 of Litchi chinensis. Lineage (NCBI taxonomy): Eukaryota > Viridiplantae > Streptophyta > Magnoliopsida > Sapindales > Sapindaceae > Litchi > Litchi chinensis. The sequence goes on from CM034467.1 coordinate 30,005,349, forward strand.
CTACAATTGCTTTTTTTAAAAAAAAAAAATTAATATGGTGCACTCTCTAAATGGACGCACTATATATGTACAGTTTTAAAGGAGTAAAATATCATTGCTCGGATTGGATTGAGAAGTTCCAATTTTCTTTTTACTTGTCAACACCAAACCTAAAAAATTATTATATGAATAAAACTATTGAATAATTGTATTATGTATCACTACAAGAAAAAAAGAATAGCAGAGGGAAAAAGATTTGTAAATTTCTATCTTAGTGAGTTACAAACATTATTATTTTGATTAAATTAGGAAATTTAGAATTTTATTTTGTGGTACAATTTAAATTAAAAATAATTGCAATTGTATTAACATTTCATAATGGAATTTAATGGGTTTTACGAATTTAACCCAAACCCAAACTATTAAAATTAATTATTAATGATTTAACCCATTAATAACCTGACCAAATAAAATTAGACCCATTAACCGTTTTATGTGATTGGTTTCCTTTCAAAGTAATTGATAAGCTTCCAATTTAATAAAATCTCGACAATGTAACTATTGTTTTTTAAACAATTGCATCCTGTATCATGTAAAAAGAAAACACTTCTAAGACATACCCTATCTCAACTACTTTGTAGGACTTCTAGTCCTTTTCAACAACACAATCACAGACACACATAATTTCATATATAACATGTAAAACAAAGCTTCTTTTGTAGACAAAACATAACTGTATAGTAGTTCTATATTATTTTCAAACATAAGAGTAATAACATAAGAAAACCGACAAGGTATTAAACACTTTACAATATCGAAATATTATTTCACACACACATACCTAGAGGCAATGAGATATACAAAATTACATATACAACAACAAAATTTTATCTCTTGTATCATGTGATCGAGTGGCCCATTTTTAAAACCTGGAGATTCCACTAAGACCCGAAGACTATTTCAGAAAAATGGTTTAAGAAAGTAAAAGGATGAGCATTAATGCTCCTTTTGAAAACTAAATAGGGTAAATATCAATTTCGTCCTCAACTTTTTAAGAAACATCAATTTTTTAAATATAAATTGATTTATGATCTTATTATTCCTAAATTATCAAGAAATTTATCAATTTAGTCATCTAACCAAATTTTGAATAGTTAACAATGATAGGAAAAATATAAAGAACCATTTTACCCTTCATATTTTTAGCCAGCATAAAAGTACTATTTACCCTTTAACATAATTAATTAATTTAAACCTCTCCTCCAATAAGAAAGCAACACATTTTACTCAATTTTTTTTTCAAAAAATAAAAACTTCAAACCAATAGACATTAACATGTGTCCCCTTTTTTTACAATTCTTAAATCTTTTAAAATAAAAATATTCAAAAACAAAAAAAAAAATTAAAAAATTAAAGTTGAAAAAAAAAACAAAAATAAAAAAAAAAATACGAGAGACTAAATAGATGAATTTTCTGATAACTTAGGGATGAATTGATAATTAATCAATCCGTGTTTGAAAAAGTGAAGTTTCTAAAACATTTAGGGATTATCCATAAAAGAATATGAAAGAAAAGGATTTAGATTCCCACTTGTGGATGTGTGTTTTTGCTAAAAAGGTTGAAGCTTTTGGTGAAAAGAATTGAGCTTGCAAGGAAATTTATGTTCAAGGAAGTATGCTTGTATCGTAGTATATATGTTGAGGAATTTAGCTTGTTTTTGTATAATTTGTTACTTCAATCATGAAATAGTGTTCGACGATTGTTTTTACTGAAAAGGTTGAAGCTTTCGACGAAAAGAATTGAACTTGCAAGGAAATTCATGATCATGGAAGTGTTTTATATATTGTTATTGAAAATTTTGTCACATGTCTATTTATCAATACATGTGGTGAATTCTCTTCTGTTATTATGGATAGATATTTTTCAATATTATGAAAATCAATTTCAAACAACGCATGTAATGATTGATATGGGCAAATCTCGATAAAATTTTGACCATTGAGATTACCTTGAAATCCTTAAAAAAAAAAAAAAAAAAAAAAACCTCTCATAAGTTTGAATTGTAATTGAGAATTAGTAGTGACTCAATAATCAATATTTACTTGTAATAGTTTTATGTCCATATTGACAAAGTCAATGGTGGACCTAAAAATATATGAAAAGGGGGCACTTTTATATATGAATTTTCTTTGAATTTTTCCTTTAATTGTTAGAAGGACGTTATATGAAATAAAAATAGTTAAAATACATAATTAGTAGAGGAAATATAGTTTTAATCTTTACAATATTATAAGTAAAATTTCTTAAAGTAATATTCTTAATACAAGCATAAAAGTAAAAAATATTAATTGTGAGTTGATTATGCACTATCTCTATAGTGAGAGAAGTTTAAATTTCATATTACTAAAAAAATAAATAAAAATTAATTTAGGGATATATTTTCTTTATAATGATAGTTGCTATTCATATTGTAAATAAATGTATGTAATCAAACTATATATATTTATGATTAAAGTTATGAATCAAACTATATTTATAGTCTTTTATCTAATAAATATATATGATTTATAATAAAGTAAAGTAAAAATTAAAGATAAAAATAATTATAATTCATATGAGTATTTTTATTTATGAATTTTATATAAAATTGTTTATATAAAAGAAAAATAAGTCACACCAATAATCGTGAGTAAACCAAAATTTATTAAAATTAAATAACATTATATATTTTACTCTCTAGTTCATGTAACTATGATATAGTTTGCGATAACAAAATAATTCGAAATGAGTATAATAATTTGTGAAGTCAAAATGTTTCAAATTTGAAGATCAATTTGTAATAATAAGAAAAAAAGAGAGAGAGAGAGAGAGAAAAAAAAAAACAAAAAAAAAAAAAAAAAAAAAAAAAAAAAAAAATTTTTATTAAAAAAAAAAAAAAACACATTAATGAACCAAAAGGAGAGTGAACCATGGTTCCCCCTAAAAAGGAAGGCAAGCACAACTATCTAAGTTATTACGTGTGTGCGAGTGATTTTGACATTTTATTTATATAACATGCTAAATGAGTAAAAAATTGAGTGAAAGCAATAACCTTTTGGTTAGGTTAGGAATCGAACCATGATGACATTAGGAAAGAAAGGCAATGGTGAGCGCGAGCGCAACCATCAACACTAATCCATGTACATAAAAGAATATGTCATTGGAATTATATATTTAAACATCTAATGATTAATATAGTAAACTTAATTAACTTTTAAAAAATTTTGGATCTCCTGGCTCAATCATGGGTCCGTCTCTAGACGAGGTTATATATTTAAGCCATATCCCCTTTCTCGCCTCTTAAAGCTATAATAATTTTTTGAAAAAAAACAGTCCTACAAAATTTTTTTTGAATTATGATATCTCCTCAATAAACATAATGTAAAACAAAATTAACTTTTAAGTTTTATTGTTCTTGTCCTTTTTAGTAATTCTAACTTAGATTAAAATTGTTATTAATGAAAAAACTAAAAATGAAGTGTGAAAAGAGATTTGGTGGATTGTCAATGGCATCACTCTTATATAATTGAGGTGTTAATTCTTTTAAATAATAAATAATTGAGATATTGTCCGATAGGATAAATTAATTAAGTATTTCTAGTTCAAAGATTTAATTCCAATTTCCATATATATGAAATTATTAATCATTTTTAAAATATAATTATAATGGACATTCTTTATATATAGATATATATTATAATTTTTAAATCTCCATCTCTCAAATTTTCTTATCAAAATAATGGATATAATTGACAAGATCTTTGAGGCAACAAATGCACATAATATCTTCTATTACAATCAATTTTTTTCTGCTGAGCGTGCACCAACAAAGAATCAAATAGCTATCATTGCAAGTTAATGGTTCGATCTTTTTCAAACCGTGTAGGCTCTGCCACTGCTTTAGACCAGCGACTAGTAATCACCTAACACCATTAATTTTTTTTTTTTTTTTTTTTTTGAGTACAACAATGTACCTAACATCATTAATTGAAGAAATGATTCTTGTTAAGTTGCGGTCCACATGAGAAAACCAGTTTTTATTACAATAAGGACAGCTAACTAATCATTCACCCTTTTTCGTTTTTCAAAGTGTTGGACGCATGCAGGAATGCACCCATAGAATTGATAATATTAACCGTTTTGTAAGTATGTCTCAATAAAATATATTTGAGAAGATTTAATATGTAATTATAATTCATTTAATATAAAAAATAATATGTTTTATTTTGCTTTATTATAGTTTATAATCAAATGACGTTGAAACTATTTTATAATATACTATAATATAACTATATATAATTTCTTGAAAAAAATAATTAATATGATGCGCTTTCTAATATATGTATAATTTTAAAGGAGTAAAATATCATTTATTGCCATTATCTTGACCCTTTTTACATTTACTATTTGTTTACAAAACTTGCTTGAAAAAAAAGATAAGATTGCCTTTTTATTCATTTCAAGTTTTTTTTTTTTTTTTTTAACTACACTGTATAGTCTGAAGTATAGGACTGGCTAAGACATTACAATGGCTTGGCTAAAAAAGATAAAATTGTTCTATGATGATGAAGTTGGGATCATCATCACCATTACCACAACAACTTGTGGTGATATTTGTTGCTTTTGCTTATTGGGTTTGCATCTTCGGCTTTGTTGGTGTAGCTCAAGCTCAAACTCAAGCTACCACTCATCCTAGTGACGGTATGTATGTATTCATGCATGTTAGAGTCACTTCTTCTTGCAACTATATCTATATATGTATATATGTTTTCTTCTATATTAGTTTTATGTTTGCTAAAGGTTTGAAGTTGAACAGTTATTGAAGCTTATTGATCTTAGCTAGGTCTATAATGTGAAGTTTTGAGTAAAGAGTTATGGAAACAATTAAGGTTCTAATAATGATAGTGATTTAGTGTAGGGAGTACTCATTTATAGTCTTGGAAACCTTATGATGTTTTAATAGCCTCAAATTTGATTAATGGTTTTATGTGATGATGAATCTTTATCGAATCCAAATGATGTTAAGTTTGACAAAATGACTGCAACTTGAAAATATGGTGACAGCGAGAGCATTGAATTCTGTATTTCAACATTGGGGATTACAAGCTAATAAGCAGCAATGGAATATTAGTGGAGAGCTATGCAGTGGAGCTGCCATTGATTCCACCATCTTGGATCATAATGCTTACAACCCTTTAATCAAATGTGACTGTTCTTACAACAACAACACTCTTTGTCACATTACCGAATTGTAAGTTTTCTCAACTTTTTGGCTATTTACATGGTAGTTAGAGGGTCATGAATGATTTCTATAGAATGTGATAAACTTAGCTTGCATCATGTGAGCCCTTGTTGAATGGGAAATGTTAATCAATGGAATATGCGCATAGGTTATTATTGATTATTGACACTAATATTTGACGGAAAAATAAAATTTTATCAGTTTTGTAAGTTAGAAAATTTGTGTAGTTTAGTGCGCTAAATTAAGAGGACCCTTGAATAATAATTCATTGCTCTTGAACATGTTTGATAATATGTTTGAATTTATTACCAAAGCCCTAAAAGTATTGCCTTCCTGCTATGATTTTTCATGTATGGAACAAATGCATTCGTTCTCATGATCATGCATCTACGATATCTGCATATGTTTATAGTTGTTGATATGATAAACCTTATCATAGTACTGCGAGTCATCAAATCCCACATAGCTACAAGAGGGGGTTCTGACTAGTCTATATGCCCTGTGAGCTCTTTAAAGTTTAAACTGCAGACATGTTTTGGGTTGTAAAATCCGTAAGCAAATCCTTGAGGAATTGTGTGTCCAAAGCAGATAGTCTCTATAATGGGTCGGAATGTTTCTAGTCTCAGCTTACAACTTTGTTAAAGTTTCAATTTCCAAACTTAGTTTCATAGTGGAGATTAGCAAGTTGCAGCAATCAATAAGTATGATCCTCATGTACAAGTACTTGGTTTATAGATTTATATTACTCATACAGATACCTGTGTAGCACCTGATACACTAGTGTGGACATGTCCAAACCAAAGTTTACTTTGCTGTTCCAGTGTAGAATTGTAACCAACAAGTGAAATGGATCCACTTGTTGGTTCTAATGGCTTCAAATTCAGTTTCCCTCACAATTACTGGCTTGTGAGCTGTTGCATTTCTCAAGAATTGAATATCAGTTGCATTGCAGGGATGTGTATCTGGCCACTAAAGATGTGACATGTGGCTGTAGAATGTATAATTCTTTCTTGTCATTCATGCTGACTTTTTAGACTTTCCTGACAGGAAAGTTAAATCTCTGGACGTTGTTGGTGTGATCCCAGATGAGCTATGGACTTTGACTTTCCTCACCAATCTGTATGGTTTCACATTGTATATATAGTTACTTGAGTTCTGCATTTTATTGATTACTTTTATGTTGGAGTTGTGCTACACCAGGCTGGTAATTTTCCACTATGATTGCACTGCAATGTGTGTTCTTGAGTGATCTGACGTTGTTCTTCTTCTAACAGGGACTTGCGGGAAAATCTCTTGACAGGTCCTCTGTCTGCATCAATTCAGAATCTTTCTGCCTTGCAATACCTGTAGGCTGCTGAAAATTTTTATTCTGAAGTTATAGGGCATGACAAATATACTATAATGATTTCTTTTCTGATGTTTACTTCTCTCATTCTGATCAGGACTTTTGGCACAAATACATTATCAGGAGAGCTTCCAGTAGAACTCGGAATGCTGACTGATTTAAGATCACTGTAAGTTTAAAATGTACACCATTCATAATCTATAATTTATCCTAGGGGCAACTAGTGTTTACTTTGCATAGATAGTGGCCACTTCCTCTGTCTGCAACTTCCTTTTTTGTACTTAATTAAGTTGATCGCAATATATGTACTTTATTATGTAAGCACACTATTAGAATATAAGAAGTTATTTGGTGAGGATCCCTTCACTTTAATCATTTTTCTTTTTATTCTAAAAGACAAAACGGATTTTAGATTTGATCTTTGAGATTTTTGTTCATTTTTTCTTATTTACAATAGTTTATTTGAAACGTTTCAAATCACCATGAATTTGGTGATATAATTCATTATTTCATTTACTTTTGTATTTTTTGCAGTTCTGTTGCAGTAAACAATTTCACAGGAACTCTACCATCTGAACTTGGTAATTTGACGAAATTACAAGAATTGTAAGTTTTCATAGACATATTGTTACATCTGTAAAAAAACAATGCTACATTTCTTTTAAGTTTTTTTTTTTTTTTCCAAAATGACTCCAAATAATATGACAAGTGATTTGTAGTTGTCATATAGATCACGAAATAATGTGATAGTTACAAATCACTTGTCATATTATTTTAACAAAGTTTATGGAAAAATATTTTGGGTAATATAGTACAGGGCAATTTTCTGCATATACTGTTTAATTGCATTTGGTGGGTGGGAGAATATGTTTGGGATTTCCTAGTAACTTTGAATAATTAAATGTTGTTGAAAGTTGAGGTGATGCAGTGTTAAGTACTCACATCCAAAACAATGACTGAGTTTTAGTCAAGTCCTCTTTTTCCGCTCCAAAATAGTAATAATTCAAAAAATAAAATTAATAATCAAATGCTTGTAACATGAGATGCTCAATTTAAAAGAACAAAATGCTTGCTAATCCCTAAACTACCAAGATTCTGTACCACAGGGACAATTAGCAGCAAATTTATTGGTAGATCCAATAAAGCTATTGTGGACAGATGGTGCTAGCAACCTAATTCAATAATCAATATGTTGGCCGTTGCATCGGAATCTTGAAAATGTTCTATCGATACAAGTTATTAACAGTAATGACTTCAATGAATTTCCTTTTCCCATTTATGTCATTGTAATTTCAACTTCCCTACTTTTTGCATATATTGTTGTTTTGTGAATTTGAGAGGTTTGTTATTCATACAAACTATACAACATCTATATATACATATTAGGGACAGTAGCAGTCAACTATTGTTTCCTTTCCTGAAAAGGAAATAATAATTCTAGGAAGTCAATTATGATCCCTAGAAATCAGCATTATGTCTATAACAGCTTAGTTCCATACTTCCAACCTGTTTCTATAAATGTTTTAATTAATTTCAGCTAAAATATTGGATGATCTTCTGGCATATCTGAAGTGAATTTTAACGTTTTTGAAAGTTTAATCGGTGTACAAATTATGGCAGGAAGCCATGTCATTCTTCTGTTGAAAACATTCTATGGCATTTGATTCAGGAAATATTCCAGGGACAAAACTACAGTTTGTCCGAAACCAATTGCAGTATTTTTCAGTGATCAACTTTATTGAGTAGCTTGAGTAAATAAATATGAACCAAACTATATGAGTTTAGATGAATTTTCTGTCAAATGAAACTTTGAGCTGTGGAGTTTGAAGTATGAATAGTTTGTTAGTACAAAAATTGAGTTACTTGATTGTAGGCTAGAGTCACCGTATTGCGTTCAGCAAGATTGTTTCATCATTCATAACTTGAACCCTGTAAATAAATTTTGGGCATATCCTGCATTCGTCTCATCATCCTCTACATGAGATATTGAATTGTTAATTATTTCTTCTCTTGTTCTATTGTATTGAACAAAAAAATACTTAAACAGTGAAGGATTCATGAAAACTCTTCACCTTGACAGTTATGCTAGTCATACTGGACTTACCGGTGAGATTCCTTCAAGTTTCGCTCATCTACAGAACATGGAAGAATTGTAAGTACTTTTTGATCGTGTTAATCTCTAATTGAGATTTTTAACAAGGAGTAAGATATATCATTGTGTATACTGGAAAATGGCATGAATCGAGTACTTGTTTCATTCTCAGTCGGGCGAATGATGTAGCACTCACGGGAAGGATTCCTGACTTCATTGGAAATTGGTCTAAGCTTAGAGCACTGTGAGAAATCTAATGATTATTTATATAATCTACAATAAATGCAAAGTCTGCACATATAAATTTCTATTCCAATATCTTGTTGTAGGAGGTTTCAAGGAAACTCTTTTGAAGGTTCAATACCATCATCCTTTTCCAACCTGACTACTCTGACAGAGTTGTGAGTATCTGCATCTTTTCCTCGTTTTTGTTTATATTTTACAATACTCAATGCTAATCATCTAGTGAAAATCAAAATGTAGGAGAATAACTGGTTTAACCAATGGGAGCTCGTCACTAGGATTCATAAGGGGACTGAAGTCTTTAAGTGTCTTGTAAGGAACACTCCTAGCAGCTTTGATTTGATATGTTGTAATCCCTCAGAAATACCTTTTGTTTATTTATAACAATGGTTACGTATACCACAGGGAACTAAGGAATAACAACATTTCTGATTCAATTCCATCCAGTATTGGGGAATACCAAAGTTTGCAGCATCTGTAAGTTATTCAGTTTGATGGTCAACTCTTCAAATACATTTTGTTTTTGGTTGAATTTGGGATGGTTTTGACTGATTATTGCCCTAGAAAATCTTAGCTGATGCTTGATATCAAGCCATTTCACAGTGTAGCTCTTCGCACAAGCCTTTATAATAATATTATTAGTATCACCTAATATTACCATTCTTCTGAATTTCTTATCTTTTGCTGTGATTGATTCTATCAGATTGGTTGGTTTGGCTTGTAATTAGAAGACATTGTGTGTACCAATGTTATGCATATTTGATTATATCTTTTGCTGTGGATGTTGCTTATATATCGCTACTTCCTGTTTCTCTCTATCACTAGCTGTGTTGTAAACTTGTAGTATTTTTCATGTATCTTACAACTGAGTTTTGTAATATTTTTCTTTAGGGATTTGAGTTTCAACAATATAGCTGGAGCTATTCCTGACTCGCTTTTCAATTTGAGTTCGCTAACTCACCTGTAATGCCATTTCTGCTTTACAATCTTTTTCTTTCCAACATTTACTCCTTACTTATATGAAACATATAATGTTGCTTTCATTCTCAGGTTTCTTGGAAATAATAAGTTAAATGGTACCTTGCCAGCACAAAAGAGTGCTTCTCTTCTCAACATGTAAGTACTTCTAACATATATGAATTCAACATTATTTAATGCACCAAAAATGGATTTTATAATCTTTAAATTATCATTTTCAACAAGGAAATTTTAATCCTGAGTTAGTCTCAAACTTGGTTTTGTATTAATTACAATTTCATGCGTACTTGATAATTTAGAATGTCTTTGTTCTTTGAGCTCTCTTGTTTCACAACAATGCCCGAATTTTTACTAATAAGGAGCTTGTGTTGAAAATCTCCTCTCCATGCTTTCAGAGATGTGTCATACAACAGTTTAGTTGGCAGCTTGCCTTCTTGGGTCAATGAACAGAATTTACAACTGTAAGTCTTTAAATTCCAGCAAACATAATGTTTTGCATTATATTTTATACTTAAATTTGATTACTCTAATATAATATTCTTTAACCCTTCAAAGTAGTATTGAGTAACTTCTCTGCAATAGTCAATCAGTACTTACGTTTCGAACAAAAATTGCATTCCTTTTGCCGTGATGAAACTAACATTCAGATTTGCGGGTTGCAATATGCAGGAACTTAGTTGCCAACAACTTAACGTTAGACAATTCTGACAGCAGGTGAGGTTCTGGTTTCAATGTTTTGTTCTAATGCTTGTGTTTCTCAATAATGGTTCTGAAAATGATTAGTATTTTGCATTCATTTATTAGACATTATAATGTACTCTGATTATTGACGTATATTTATGTTGTCGTCATACATCATGACGGTGCAAGGCTGATTTTAAGACTCTAAACATGCTAATCTGTCCTCTCAACTATTCTGGAAGGACTTCTTCTTGTAAAAGAATTTCCAAATTACTTCCGGTGGTCCTGAAACATATATATGACACTTTTTATTGGTAGTTCACCTATCAAGTAATTGCAATCCCTCTTTAGCTCTTGATAACTGAAAATTGTGATAGGTCATTTTGAGTCTTTCTTCAGTTGTGATACCTATTACTGTGCTACAATCAGGAGATTTTGTTTCTTCATATGATGGTTTCATCATAAAGTACACCATTAAATCATAAAGATGCATGCATCAGCAGAAATTGCTGCTTTAATGGCCAGTTATTGGTTTCTGATATAATATCCAAGCTTTCCATCTAAGTGCATTCCTCTTCTTCCCTCAGTGCCTTGCCATTTGGGCTAAACTGTCTTCAACGGAACTTTCCTTGCGGTCGTGGTCCTGGAATCTGTAAGTACAACTTTCCCCTTCTTGTGGTTTGAGAAAATATGGTTTGTGTAATCTTCTTGATGGGATAGTACATCATTTTGAAGGAGAGAACATGTGCACCAAAATAATTTTCATGTAAACGCTGATTTATTAATCAGTTTGAGTGAGAATTCTTATGATACGGAAATTTTTCTATGATCATTTGAACCGCAATAGGAACTATAAATTGACTTCAATTCTTCAGATATAGGTGTTAAGTCATGGGGTTTTAATTGCATGCATAGCTAAAACTAATGCATTTTATCAAGTGACTTAGTGCACAAGTTAAAGAGGACATTGGGAGATGCATACACAAACTTCATATTTGAAAACCTTATCTGGATTAGCTTTGATAAGAAGGTATTGATTGCAGATTATAACTTTGCAATCCATTGTGGAGGTCCAGAGGTTACGTCTTCTAATGGTATAGTATATGAGAGGGACAATGCAACTCTTGGTCCAGCATCATATTTTGTGACTGACACACGCAGATGGGGGGTTAGTAATGTTGGATATTTTACTTCAAGCAATAATCCCCAGTACACAATTTTTTCCCAGTCTCATGTCATAGATACACTAGACTCAGTGCTTTTTCGGACAGCAAGAATCTCAGCTTCATCACTAAGATACTACGGTTTAGGCCTTGAAAATGGCAACTACACTGTGACCCTCCAGTTTGCTGAATTAGTTATGGTAGAAGCTGGCTGGAAAAGTATTGGTAGGCGTATATTTGATATCTACGTTCAGGTGTGCATTATACTTTGAAATTGTTCTATGTAATCTTTTGTTTCTTTCTGTTCTTCTTTTCTTTGCCTACTTTTAATTCCTTGACATTAACATCATTTACATACTAAACCACCAATGCAACAAAAAGGTTTACTGAACATTGAAGTCAATTGCTCATTATTATGCTAGTAGATTATAATGAATTATCAAAATTTTTGTTTCCATTACTAGCTTAAGTACAGTAATATATTGACAAATAACTTTTGCTCTTTCTTCTTTTGGTTGAATCTGTTATGGCAACTGCCTCACCGACATATTCACCAAGAATAATACTCAGGTTAAGAATGATAAATGGACTTCATGAATCTGTCTATTGCACGACAATCTTGTATTCTGTGTCCTAAATCCTACATGTTACTCTTTCTAATTGTTACTGATTCTTTGTTTGAGGTATGAATCTATTTATTGCAGGGCAATCGTGTTTTAAAGGATTTTGACATAAAAAAGGAAGTAGGTGGAGTCCCAAAAAGAGCTATTCAGAAAGAATTCAATGCTCAAGTATCGGAAAACTACCTTGAAATCCACTTGTTTTGGGCTGGAAAAGGGACTTGCTGCATTCCTAATCTAGGTACCTATGGACCTACTATTTCTGCCATCAGTGCTACACCAAGTAAGCAAATTTCTTTCTTCCTTTTCCTTTTAAATTTTGTTGCAATATCATATATTAAGTTATGACTACTGAACTTGATACAGATTTCATACCTACTGTAAGTAACAAACCACCATCAGCCGGTAATGAGAAGAATAGAACAGGTCTAATTGTGGGGATTGTTGTTGGTGTTGGGGTTGTAAGCTTTCTATCTGTTATTGCAATTTTCTGCATTGTTCGAAGAAGGAAGAGGCCAAGCGATGATGATGAAGGTAAAGCAAGCAATCTTGCTCTATATCTATGACGGCAGTCCAACTTCCAAAATCTGACACATTTCCTAGATATAAATATGTTGTTGTTTGCCTGCATGTGAATTTAGTCCTTGTACGGGTTGGCATTTGGCCAAATGTCTTCAAACTCAAGATTCTTAACTTCATTCATTGAGTTTTCCCTGATCACAAAATGTTCTTAACCAAATTGCTTTTCTGGTCTAGGTTACATGAGATTTATGGTACCCTGATTAAATAATTGAATATGTTCCAGCGACTTCTCATTTTTAACTCAGCATAATAATCCACAAAGTATTTGATTAGCCTAATGTATTCCTGATGGTAAATTACATTTGTTGTTAAATTTTGCAGTGCTTCTAGGGATGGATACTAAACCATACACTTTTAGTTATTCTGCTCTAAAGACTGCTACAGAAGACTTTAGTCCTGCAAATAAACTTGGAGAGGGAGGATTTGGACCAGTTTATAAGGTATTTTACCATTTAAATTAGCAAATGGTTCTTAAATGGATTTAATTTCCTATAAATTGATTGTGGTTTTAGGTAACAGTTGTTACACAATTATAATTATAGCCATAATTGAACATAAGCTGCAACATGAATATGAAAAAGTTAAATAGATTATCAAAATAGTAATTATTCTAACTTGTTTAATTGAAACCTTGCACTCAATAGGGAAAACTTGATGATGGAAGGGTAATTGCAGTAAAACAATTGTCTATAGCATCCCACCAAGGAAAGAGTCAATTTGTTGCAGAAATTGTTGCTATATCTGCAGTGCGGCACCGTAACCTTGTCAAACTGTATGGATGTTGCATTGAGGGATCAGAACGACTCCTTGTTTATGAGTATCTGGAGAACAAGAGTTTGGATCAAGCATTATTTGGTATGAGAATAGCATTTATATGTTGTGTTATTGATTTGCTTGTAAATAGGAAGATGTGTCCATTTACTATATGGTTTTCGTGAATCAGGAAATACAAGTTTGAATTTCAATTGGTCAACGCGATATGATATTTGCTTGGGAGTGGCAAAAGGTCTAGCTTATCTTCATGAGGAGTTGAAACTTCGAATCATACACAGAGATGTGAAAGCTAGTAATATTTTACTTGATTCTGAGCTTAACCCAAAAATTTCAGATTTTGGTTTGGCTAAACTTTATGATGACAAGAAAACTCACATAAGCACACGTGTTGCAGGGACAATGTAAGATTATGAAAATCTCACTGGATGTTTTTACCTAAATTTGTTAATTGATTCTCATGTTCCTCGGACAAAAATGTAATGATCTTTTGTCACCACACAGTGGATATCTTGCACCGGAGTATGCCATGCGTGGACATCTTACAGAGAAGACTGATGTGTTTGCCTTCGGAGTCGTTGCACTAGAAATTGTTAGTGGGAGGCCAAATTCAGATTCAAGCTTAGGTGAAGATCAAGTGTACCTTCTTGAATGGGTATGAACAATATTTTACTACCCCATTTACATATCAGTCATCCTCTTAAACAACATTGATTTTTGTTTTGCGTATGTGTCATTCATATCATAATTCCTATATTTTGTTGCTTCTTAGGCTTGGCAACTACATGAGAACAACTGTGAAGTTGAACTAGTAGACTCAAGATTACCTGAATTCAATGAGGAGGAGGTCAAACGCATGATTAGAATTGGTCTTTTATGTACTCAAACATTGCCATCTCTACGGCCACCGATGTCCCGTGTAGTTGCTATGTTGTCTGGAGATATGGAAGTGACTCAAGTAACTACAAAGCCAGGATACTTGACTGATTGGAAATATGATGACACTACTAGTAGCTATATAAGCAGTGATAATGCAACTATGGGAACTGATATTACCCACTCCTCTTATTCAACAAGTCCGGTGGCTAAAGTTGACCATTTAAAAGAAAATAATACCAGACCAATTCTCCATGACATTATTGGAGAGGTAGGTGATAACTGATAAGAAATTTTCTTTCACTTATTAGTCATCCTATTGTTTTTTCTGTTTTCATTTTCATTTTTGGAGAAGTTGTGAGCTAAACTACTACATTCTTAGATTTCTTATATGTACATAATAATAGTTATAGAACACAGGGAGAATGGTTGTGTATAAAATGTAAATTTTACTTTTCGTCTCAGTTTTGAATTTTTAGCAATAAAGTTTAGAGTGTTGATATTGTCACTTATCAATATGATCATTTACACACCCATTTTATAAGTACACCCATATATAAAATTTAAAATTAAACCATAACCATAAGCACCCAAACTAATGTCAGTGTTACCCTTTTATCCATAAATATGATTTACAAACTCATTTTATAAATTTCTTATTATACACATCCATTTTATTCTTCACATGTAAATTAAAACAATTTGGA
The DNA here is from genome assembly GCA_019925255.1 of Litchi chinensis. Lineage (NCBI taxonomy): Eukaryota > Viridiplantae > Streptophyta > Magnoliopsida > Sapindales > Sapindaceae > Litchi > Litchi chinensis. The sequence goes on from CM034467.1 coordinate 30,020,667, forward strand.
TCAATATTTCTTTACCTTTATCAACACCTATGTTTTGGAAACATTTGAATTTGTTTCTCTTCATGAATTTAAAGAAAAGAGATGTTGGAAAATCAATGGAACAATATAAATCAATAGTCAAAAAAAAAAAAAATATAAAAATATAAAATCCTTCAAATGAGAACCTATTTATGATTAGAATTCATTGCAATTTTTTATTTCCATTATTTTGTTAGATGATATAGAATTAGGGTTTATGATTTTTTTTTTTCTCTAAATAAAGGGTTTAAATTCGATGTGCATAGTATTTGATTTATTTTTTTTTTTTTCTTATTAGTCATTTTGTTTAGGAATTTTATTATAATTAAAGATTTTTATTATATATGGGCGTGTAAATCATATTGATAAGTGGCAATACCAGCACCCTAAAGTTTAATAAGAAGATGATTTCTGATTTTTGGTGGTTGTTGACACTTGATAGACATGATATAATGTAGATAGGTACATGATATGATATCAGCATAAATGAGAGAATTTTTCACAACATATGATCTTTAATGTCAATATATATATATTGATATTTAAAAATTCAAATGATTGACGATGTCATTAACAACATTGAGTGATTAGCTATATCATTAACAATATCAAATGATTAACCATTGTAATGGATGGATTTTGGCCAATAGTGGCAAACTGCTGGGTGAAATCTTTAGTAAAAAATTGCAAATATAGGAATACTAGTTGTGACAAAGTGCTGATTTGATGGCAACTGGGGAACAATAAGTTGTAACAAGGCCTCGAAACAATGTAGGAACTAATGCAATCGAATGGCTCACAATTATGAAGATGCGTATCAAGGTGATCGATATGAAGACTGCAGCTCCCTCGAGACACAATCAAGGCAATACTGAGATGTGGTCGAGACGCTATCAAACTTGTACTAAAGCTTATATAGATATATGTATGAAGGCTATATCCACACTGAAGCTCCATCAAGACACTTAAATTAATGAGAATGAAATTGAATTTGTAAGATTCTTCTTTCAAATTGAACCATCGGAAGTGATCATGATTCATTTAAATGCTACATGGATTCAATTTTGTGTTGCCCTAGGAGCTTCCAAGGCTATCGAAACTTGTCTTGCTATATGAAACTTCCAAATGAAATCCCATTTGTGAGATTTATAATGAATATTAATTTCAGGATTCTTTACATCATTTATGCTTACATTAATCTATAATGAGTGTTATAACTTTCAAGGTTATCAAAATTTGTCTTGCTATATTAAACTTTTAAAAAGAAAGCCATTAAAGATATGTTATTTGCGCTTACATTAATTTATGAAGAGGCAACATTTTAAGTTCTAGAAATTGTGTGAAAGTGTTCATAATTCTTTTGTTTTCGTACCAATCAAGGGGCAACTTCACAATTACCTCCAAAAAACCTGCAAACCTTGTGGAGACTCCAGCCCACCCCTCTAGGATTAAATTAAAATAAATGGATTGGGTTGAAATCAAAAACTTATTTGCAAGGCAAAGAGGGTGTTGATTAATTATTGCCGCCCCACCTCAACTTATTGCTTATTAATATTATTATTACTTAATCAATAAAATTAATATATAGTTTTTAATTAAAATATTTTAAAATTATTTAAATTTTAACAACATTTTATTTTTTAAATACCTTACGATCGAGGATTTGATCAACATGTAGTTTTTGTCTTGAATTTCAAAATACATTTTTGTATTATCGTTTATTAATTGTTTCCATAGATTTTATTTCACAATCAACTATTGACATTTAAGCTATGTATACATATATATATATATATATGTGTGTAAGTACTAAGTTGGTTATAATATAATTTTATTTCTTTTATTATAACAATAGTTATTGAACATAAACAAATTATGTAACCTCCATATAAAAAAATAAAAATAAAAAAAAGAAGGTGTTGAATGTGAACTAATAGTGGAAGTGGGGCGGGGCGGGGACGGGGCACCTTGCCCCACCCCAAAAATTCTTAGATCTACAATAGTTGAGATTAGGCCAAGCTTGCATTAAAGGTAAATATTTTTGTTAGAATTAACAATTCCGAATCCCACCTCAAATTCAGCCCGTTAGCATCCCTAGGTCCTCTTAATTTCAAAATATATAACTTGACCAAGCAAATTTGAGAAGATTTATTCGTATTTATTCATTAATGATTTTAAACTCTAATGACAATATAAATTGGATTTCCGTTTTAAACATTGCTCATCAAAACAAACTTTTCTCTCCTTAAACTCTATCCCTTCTCTTATCTTTTTCAATAACTTGTATTTTAGATATATTTTTGTTATCTTCTCCTCAAGTTTTTTCTAATAAAATTAAACAACTCATTGAGCAGATGAATGAACAATTAACATAGACACAACATGTCAGTTTCTCACATGTGTTCCAACATGTTTCATATTTGTTATGAAACTAAAGGGTATATGGTCGATAAGCAATTTACCGAAATTTCACCCTTAGCCCTCAATTGCAATGGTATGTATACATTAAGACAATGATGAAAATAATAATAATAATTAAGGGTGGACATGTTGAACCCAACCTGAGAAACTTGAAGCAACTCGACCATTTATGGTCGAGTTGAGTCAAGTTACAACATCCAAAATACCTGAATCGGGTTGGGTTTTAGTAAACCAAGAAATAATTGTTTTGGGTTGGGTCAAGAGAGCAAGTCGAGAACTTGACCCAAACCCAAACTATAAAAACTTAATTTTCCACTGTTACTCACTCAAGTGTCGACCGCATTAGTTTTTCACTCACTCTCTCTCAACTTTTCTCTCATCTCTCTCCACCTCCACGCTCCACACACAATCGCCTTCACACTTTCACAGTCGTCCTTCATGGCAAACTGGCGATCCTTTAGCTCTAGTCTTCGGCCTCCACACTCCACATGTATAAGTTTTCTTTAATCTCCTTTCTTTCTTCTTTTTTTTTTTTTTTTTTCAAAATCAAATAACCCTAAAACCTAATTTTTTTTTTTTTTTTCAATCTTTAATTTACTTGGACCAACGAGAGGCAAGGTGCGGTTGGTTGAGTGAGAAGTCGAGAGGTAAGGTGAGGTACGGGTGCAACTGGTGAAATATATGAAGAGATGGAAGGAGAGGTCGAGAAGGCATGAGTTGGTGGTCAAAGAGGGAGGAGAGGGTGGAGTCGTGGCTTGTGGAGGTGTAGACACTAGTGGGTAGTAAAGAGTGAAGGTGGATTGGAAATATAGGGTGGAGTCGTGGTTTATGGAGGTGTAGGTACTAGTGGGTAGTGAGAGTGAAGGTATGTGTATGAATGGGAGGATGGAATATATAGATAGAATCATGGATCATGGATGTATGTCATGTGTGTGAGACTATGAGTGGAGTTAGTGGATGAATAGATTATATGGATGTATGTGTGTGTGTGAGTGATTGTGTGAGGAGACTAAAGTTTGAAGATATTTTTTATTTTGTGGACCTGACTGAGTTAGTGATAGTGGACTATCAACTGTGTGATAGTGTATGTGTTTTAATATTGATCATCTTGAGTCTTTTAATGTGTGGATTGTTGTGAGTTGCGACTTTAGACTATAAACATAAATTACAGAATATTTATATAACAAATTGACCACACAACACACGTGATATTGTATTCATATTAGTGGAGCAAACATATTAAAGAAAATATAAATTCTTTGTGTATTTTTATTGGTTTTTTTGTTTGCATTGCTTTTTTTTTTTTTTTTTTTTTTTTTTTTTGGTTTTATTGGTTTTTCTTATTGTTATAGGTTAGGTTATCATTTAAGTATTTGTTGGGTTATTGAGACTTGAGAAGAGGAAGGTTATCATGGACAAAAAGAGGAAGGTTACATTTAATATGGTAATGAAAAATTCAAACACTTTTTGATAAAGTCCTTTAAAATTCAAACATTTAATTATCGAAAATTTTTGTTATTGAATCCCCTAAAATTGTTTTGTAGATGGATGAACATGATGATGATGTTGACAATGACATGGGAAAATGCAAAAAGGGTCAATCAAAGTCAAATCTGTGGAAATGCTTCACCAAGTATGGTGATGAGTCTAGATGTAAGTGCAATTATTGTGGTAAAGATTATGCATGTTCTACTAAACATTGTGGCGCTATGACTTTGTGGAATCATTTACAAACACAATGTGCACAATACAATTCTGTAAAGACTGGGTGGATAAAAAAAAAAAACTTAACTTTTGGGCCTATTGGTGATAATAAAAAACTTATAGTCGTGGGTTTCAACAAAAAGAGTGTAGAAAAGCTTACACTAGGATGATTATTGTGGATGAATTACCTTTCTCTTTTGTAGAGAAAGAAGGGTTTAAACATTTTTGTAGTGTTCTAAATCCAAGGCTTTGTTTTTCATCTAAAAGAACACTTGCTAGGAATGTTTTCCAACTTTACTTAGATGAAAAGTGTAAGCTTAAAAAAAATTTCATTGAACAAAAACCAAGAGTTTGCTTAACCACGACACATGGACTTCCATTCAAAAGTTCAATTATATGGTAATCACCGCCCATTTCATTGATTGTGAATGGAAGTTGCATAAATGGATTTTGAGTTTTGGTATTGTTCCTAACCATTGAGGGGAGACAATTGGAAAAGTTATAAAATCATGTTTGAAGGATTGCGGTATTCAAAAAGTGTTTACGGTTATTGTAGATAATGTTTCCGCCAATAAAGTGGCTATAGATTATCTAAAGAAGAAGTTGAAAAATTGGGAAGAATCCGAGCTTGTGTTAGGTGGGAATTTTTTGCAAGTTAGATGTTCTACTCATATTATAAATTTAATTGTGTCTGATGGTTTGAAAGATTTAAATGATTCAATTGTTCACATTCGTAGTGCGATACAGTATGTTAGATCTTCACCTTCAATACTTCAAATGTATAAAGCTTGTATTGCGTATGAAACAATTGAGAGCAAAAGCCTTGTGGTACTATATGTGCCTACTAGATGAAACTCCACCTATTTAATGTTATCTAGTGCTTTAAAATTTGAAAAAGTATTTGATAGATTATTAGAGGATGATGGACAGTATGGGTTGTCCTTTGTTGAAGATGGAAATGGGAAAAAAAGGGTAGGGCCTCCAAAAGAGAAAGATTGGAGTAATGCTAGAGTATTTGTCAAATTTTTGCATGTTTTTTATGACATCACTTTGAAGTTTAGTGCTTCTACATCCATTACTTCCAATATGTTCTTTCATGAATTGTGCTCTATTGAAAATGAGTTGACTAGATTGGGTAAGAGTGATGATTTTTTTTTTTTTTTTTTTGTGATATGACAATTGAAATGAAATTGAAGTTTGACAAATATTGGGGGAAAATTGAGGAAGTGAATAGATTGTTGATAATTGCACTTGTTCTTGATCCAAGCTACAAGTTGGATTATGTCAAATTTTGCTTTAGTGATATGTTTGATGAAAGGAAGGTTTTGGAGTTAACTAGTGACATTAAAGATCTTTTGATTAAACTTTATGAGTTTTACAAAAGTGATGATAACATTTCAAGTGATCAACAAGTTTCTAACTCCAGTCCTTCCTTTAGTGAGAATGATATGGGAAAGACGAATGAAGGTTTTGATTTTCGTTTGGAAAAGCTCAAAAAGTTCAAGGAAATGAAAGAAAATAATGATTTTGTTGTTTCAAAGAATGAGTTGAGAGGTATTTGATAGAGTTCGATGAACATTTGGATTATAATAACTTTGATTGTTTGGGTTGGTGGAAAGTTAATTCTTCTAAGTACAAGACTCTACCTTGTATTGCAAGGGATGTCTTTGTCATTCTAATGTCTTCAATGGCTTCTGAGTCGACACTTAGCACGGGAGACCGTATTCTTGACCCATTTAGGAATAGCTTGACTCTAAAGATGGAGGAGATATTGGTTTGCTTGCAAAATTGGTTGCGATATACTAATATTTGCTTGGACCTGACATCGTCCACGGATGAGATGGAGTTGTATGAAGCAATTGAAAAAGGTAAATGATTTGTTTTATTATAATAATGTTAAATGTGTAATTTTATATATTACTAATATTTTGTTCTTCTATTTTTGTAGAGATTGGAGTGAGCATACCTTTGGATTTGGATCCATGAAAAAGAATGTGAATTGATTATATTTTCATGCTATTAAGGTAATTATTTTAAATAAAAAGCTTATATTTTACTTACATATGTTTGTTATTTTATGATTTGCAAAAGTTGAAAATAATTGGACGTAATATTTTGTGGTTTTTGATGCTTGTGAAGACTTTAATGATAGCAAACAAGTTGTGTTGACGGATTCTATTAGGATTATTGTCTTAGTTTTTATTATTTTTTTTTTTTTGCCTTTTATGGTGAATTGAATTTTTTTTTTTTTTTCAATATGTAGTGACTTGAACTTTTATTTGTATTAAACATGTTATGTAATCAACGAGAATGTTTTGTATATGAACAAGTTGATTAATAGAAATGTTTTGTATTTCAACAAGGTGCCAACCCAATCGACTTAACCCAACCCAATCCAACAATTATTGGGTTGGGTTGGGTTGGGTTGAAGAATTGATTGGGTTGGGTTGAGTTAAGAGATTTTCAACCCAACCCAACTTGAACCGAAAACGTTCACCCCTAATAATATATATATATATATATATATATATATATATATTTTTTGTCTTTAAAATAGCTAGTGACCAAAAATTTCTTAGATCTAAATATACTTTTCTAATATAGTTCATGTTTTATTAATGATTCAAATACATAATTTTTGAATTATAATTATAGTACATATCAAATGATGAGAATTATCGGTGTTTGGTGATTTAACTAGGTTAGATTTTGATCAATTTTCATAGGAAATTTTAAGTTTTTATGTTGCATTTGTGTGAGAATTGTTATTATTATTATTATTATTATATTTACTTAATTTTTTCCATGAACCTATTTTTTGGATTGATGTTTGGGATTGTTGTTAATTATATTGTTTTTGAAACATGAAATATCTGAAAATTGGTTAGACCAATTAATGTAAAACATCCTAGGTTTACTATATTAATATAAAATAGGTTAGATTATGATAAAATGACATGAAACAAGTAAAGCAAATAGGACTAAAGTAAAATGTAGACCAATGTGAAATTGTAGATAGAATTATGTTATATCTACGAGCTAAAACCACACAACACTCAACTCAACGTGGCTTGATAGTAAAAAACATTCATTCAGCTCGGCAATATATCTCACTTTTGAGTCGTTCCTAATTTTGTCTATAAAAAAATAAATAAAACTTAGAAAAAAAAATACAAGTTAAACAGAATTAATCAAATTACAGTAAGCTGAAATTCAAATGGAGTAGATTATTACCAATGGTCCAGTGATTTCCATGTTTTTCGTATTTTAATTTACAATTAAAAATATCTTTCAATAAATTTATTTATATATATATTATTAATTATATTAAAGAATTTTAAAATTTAGTCATTATTTCTACTGGTTTGACAGTCAAATCAAGTGAACTGCCAATTTGAAAAATTTTAGCAATAGGAGTGATCAGAAAGTTTGCTCGTTTACTTTTATTCTTATTTGCCTAACACAAATGTAATTTTCCTCTTTATATATCCATTTTTATATATGTACTTATCATCAAATGTGGATTTAATTTTACCTCCAGTGTCTTAAAATGAGCATGAAGAACCAAATTCACAGCTAGAGTCAACATCCTGTAAGTCCCTAGAAAACAATTCCTGCAAAAAACCTCATTTTTGTGGAAACATTAGCATTGCAAATATAACAATGTTTCTCTCATCAGCCACGCGAGTGAGTGGCATTACATAGAGGAATTGAGACCTACAAGTACTCCCTTTCCTGGAAACAACATGCTCTTATAACATGAAGCATGTCAAGAAAAGAAAATATGTGATGGATCATATATGCTGGCAGATTACATCAACACTATGTCTCAAATTCCAGCAGACCTTGTACATTGCCAAACGAGCGAGTGGTTGCTCCAGCACCACCTCTGAAACTACCAGCAGCAGCAGGAAGCATCTCTTGTTCTTGATGAAGTTGCTGCACATTTCCAGTTATTTCTAGAACTCTTTAGGAAACAAGAAAACTATTGTAGAAAAATCTAGAGAAAGAGCAAATTGTAAGTTGTAAATAAATAAAATTTCAGAATCTGGAGAGCTACTAGAGATTTTGCAGAAGTAGTTGTAAAAAGAAATAAAACAGAAGTTTGTAATAGCTTTATAAACTGAAGTCGGTACTTCAAAGTAACCGACCTTAGAGGCTATATGAAGCTTTATTGGCCTACATGAAATAGGTAATAGAGTGAAATACTAGTCAATAAAGTTAGCTTCCATATATTTTTATATGTCAATCTTCTCACTCTCCTCCCACCTACTACCAATATCTTTTGTCTAATAAAATATATAAATATATATAAATCTAGCTACCTACTTCTACACCTATTTCTATCTCACATCAACACACAATTCATTCTATCACTCTCCATTTCATTTTCATACAATCATAATTAACTATCCAACAGTGGTATTAGAGCTACGTTCGGTCATCTACTGGGCATACACCAATGAGCGATTTTATTCGTTCTTCTGTTCCCCTTCCACTATATAATGGGGAAAATTATGATTTTTGGTCCATTAAAATGAGGACCTATTTTCACTCTCAAAATTTGTGGAAGACTGTTGAAGAAGGATTTAGCATCTCAAAAGATACTTTCACTCTTTCAGTCACCCAAAAGAAGGCACTAGAGGAAAATATGTAAAAAAATTCTCAAGCATTTTTCACTTTTCAGCAAGCATTGGCAAACGATATTTTTTCATGTATTATGGGAGCTATAACAACAAAAGAAGCATGGGATACATTGCAGGAAGAATTTCAAGGAAGCAAAAAGGTACGCACCATCAAATTGCAACCTTTGAGAAGAGATTTCAAAAATATTAAAATGAAAGATAATGAGACCACTAAAGATTATTTTTCAAGAATAAAAATGATGAATTTGTGGAAGCTATTGGAAAAGGTACCGTTGCCATAAATACTAAAAAGGGCAAGAGGTATTTAAAAGATGTGCTCCATGTCCCTAACATAGCTCAAAATCTATTGAGTGTGGGACAAATGATAGAGAAAGGATACTCTTTGCATTTTGAAGAAAATTCTTGTTCAATATATGACAAGAAAAATAAAGCCTTTGAAATTGCAAGAGTTAAAGTGAAAGAAAGTAGATGTTTTCCTATCGAATGGAAACATACTATTGATATGGTCTATGAAAGCACAAGTAGATGATTCATGGCTTTGGCATAAGAGGTTCAGACACTTCAACTTCCACGGTCTAAAGATCCTACATCAGAAAAATATGATGTGGGACCTTCCAGTGATAACAAAAATCAACAATGTTTGTGAAGGATGCATGCTTGGAAAACAACATCGACAATTAGTTCCATCTGGAAAAGCATGGAGAGCCAAGAAGCCTTTGGAGTTAGTCCACACAGACGTATGCGGACCGATGCAAACTCCAACGCATGATCAAAATAGGTATTTCATTCTTTTCATCGACAACTATACCAAAATGACAAGGGTTTACTTTCTAAGAGAAAGATCACATGTCTTCGGGATCTTCAAGTAATTCAAAAGTTTTGTTGAGAAGCAAAACAGTCAGCAATTGAAGACAATCAGAAGTGATCAAGGAAAGGAATACACCTCCAATCAATTAAACAAATTCTATGAAGAAGAAGGCATGGAGCACCAGCTTACCATCGTATATGCCCTAAAACAAAATGGAGTATCTAAAAGAAAAAATAGGACGATGATGGAGATGACAAGATCAATGTTGATGGAGAAGGGTTTACCTAAAACTTTCTGGGTGGAAGCAGTGTACACAACTATCTATCTACTTAACAGGTGTCCGACAAAAGCAGTTCAAGACAAGAAACCAATAGAAGCTTGGAGTAAGAAAAAGTCATCCGTAAAACATCTCAAAGTGTTCGAGTGCATATGCTACGTGCATGTCCCATGGCAAAAAAGGAGCAAGTTGGATGAAGAGACCAAGAAAGGCATCTTCTTAGGCTATAGCACTCAATCAAAAGGATATCAAGTCTATGGCTTAAGAAAGAAATCTCTAATCATCAGCAAAGATGTTCAATTTGACGAAGATGCAGCATACAACTGGGAGCCAAAAAAAGTTGAAAGAAAGAGCATTAGCTTACCAGCACCAACTCACCAACAAGATAAAGACGAGCACAATCAACCATTGTTAAGTGATGAACCTGCACAACTAGAAAACTCTCCACCAGAGTCATCACTAATAAGAACAAGGCATTATTAGAAGTATATAAGACATACAACCTAACAATGGTTGAACCAAAAAGCTATGAAGCTGCCTCCAAACAAGAAGTATGGATAAAAGCTATAGAAGAAGAAATTCGGATGATAGAGAAAAACAAGACAAGAGAATTAACAGATCTTTCCAAAGATAATGAAGTCATCGGAGTTAAGTGGGTATACAAAACAAAACTTAACTCTGGTGATTCAATCCAAAAATACTAGGGCATGTCTAGTGGCGACAGAATACTCATAGCAATTTGAAGTTGACAACAATAAAACTTTTGCTCTAGTTGCTCGCTTCAACACGATAAAAGCTCTTGTTGCTCTCGTTGCTAAAAAGAAATGACATATTAATCAACTAGATGTGAAATATGCATTCTTAAACGAGTATCTTGAAGAGGAAATATATGTGGAGCAACCATAAGGATTCATAATCCCAAAAAAAGAAAACAAGGTCCTTAAGTTAAAGAAAACATTGTACGGGTTGAAGCAAGCATTAAGGGCCTGGTACAGCAGAATTGTGTAATACTTCACAAGTCATGAATTCAAAAGGAGCAAAAGTGAACCAACACTCTATATCAACACTTAAGGTAATAATTTTCTTATTGTTTCTTTATACATTGTTAACCTCATCTATACAAGAAACAATGAAAAGATGATGACAAAATTTAAGGAAGATATGATGAAGACATTTGAAATGACAAACTTGGGTTTGATGCACTACTTTCTTAATATTGAGATAAACCAAGAAAAGCCTAGGATCTTTACGTCACAGAAGAAATACACTGACAATATTCTGAAGAAATTCAACATGAGGGGTTACAAGCCCGTAGCAACTCCTATCATCACTATAGAAAAATTTAGAAAAGAAGATACGTCAAACAAAGTAAATGCTTCACATTACAGAAGTCTTATTAGAAGCTTACTATATTTGACTACCATAAGACCAGATATTATGTACGCTAAAAGTTTACTTTCGAGGTTTATGTAGGATCCGACTCAAATTCACTATGGAGTAGCTAAGCGGATTCTCAGATACCTACAAGGAACAAAAAACTATGAGATATGGTATAGACCTTCAGAAAATTATACATTAATCGGTTATATAGATAGTGATTAGGCAAGATCACTAGATGACATGAAAAGTACTTCAAATTCTTTAAAATTGCTAAGAAAACATCTAAATGCTAAAATATTACAAGCAACTGAATGCTCAATCATCAGCGAAAGCTGAGTATGTAGCTACGATACTCACAACTAGTCAAGTTATATGGTTTAAGCGCATATTCAAAGACATGAAAGAGACAAAAAAAAAAAAAAGCTACAAAAATCTACCGTGATAATAAATCAACAATTGCAGTGGCAAAAAATCTCGTGTTCCACAACAGAACTAAACATATAAGTATTAAATATCACTTCATCAGAGAAGCTGGAAAACAAGGAAATAAAACTCGAGTTCTACAAAACTAAAGATCAACTGGTAGACATATTCATGAAAGCACTACCAAGAGATAAATTCGAGCAACTGCGTGACATGATTGAAGTTGTCGAAATATGCAACAAGGAGGAGTGATGAAGTTGCTGCACATTTCTAGTTATTTCTAGAACTCCTTAGGAAATAAGAAAAATATTGTAGAAAAATCTAGAGAAATAGAAATTGTAACTTGTAAATAAATAAAATTGAAAAATCTAGAGAGCTGCTAGAAGCTTGTAGAAGCAGCTGTAAAAAAATAAAACAAAATGGAAGCTTGTAATAGCTTCACAAGCTTAAGTCGGTACTTCAAAGTAATCAACCTTAGAGGCTATATAAAACCTTCTTGACCTTGTACATGAAATAGGCAATAGAGTGAAATACTAGTCAATAAAGTTAGCGTCCACATAATTTTATATGTCAATCTTCTCACTCTCCTCCCACCTACTACCAATATCTTTTGGCTAATAAAATATATATATATGTATGTATGTATATATATACATCTAACTACCTACTTCTACACCTACTTCTATCTCACGTCAACAAACACAATTCATTCTACCACTCTCCATTTCATTTTCACACAATCATATTTTTTAATCAACTATCCAACAGTTCTCTTGGCAGCGTCTCAGTGTCGCTTGTCAGCATCTTGTTGCCTTTGTACCCCCATCTCGTTGCTGTTGCGGCCCCGTCTCAATTGTCATCGTGGCCCCACCTTGTTGCCCTCGTGGCTCCGTCTCATTGTTGCCCAACACCTTGTTCTCTAGTCATTATGTTTGCTGTTCGTGCCAAGTCATTTTGGAGAAAACGGGATTGGAGCTTGAACATCAAAAGGTGTTGTTTAGAGGACAAGAGAAGGTGGACAATGAGGGTTTAGACGATTCGGGTGTGAAAGATAATTCCAAGGTTTTGCTTTTGGAAGAACCATCGATTTTGTGTTGATTTTAACTTTTTTTTTTTTTTTCTAGATTTGAATTACTTTTTGTGGCTTTGTTTTTTTAAGAAAGATGAAGTTGAACTGTAATCAGGTTGAAGATGATGAACTGAGCTTAGCGTTGAATTTCTTTTTCTCTTTTTTAATTCATTTTTATTATTATTATTTTTTTAAAATCACAATGGAGATCCACTTATTTTTTCTTTTTTCATAATAACTTAGGTAATGGGTGAATTCTACTTTTATTGAAGTAGTTTTGATCCTAATGCCAGTTTTTCTAGAGACTTAACAACTCGTTAAAGAAGTCTAGTGATGATTGATGTGGAACTGGTTGGAAATCAATGAAATAAGGTTAAATTTGGTTGAAATCAAGCCATCTCTATTGCTCTTAATATTTGCGCAGAGTTTTGGTATGAAGAAGAGGATCAGATGTCTTTGAAATGGAATGGAGACTGCCTTTTATAGGCTTCAGGACCTCCACGTTCCATAACCCACGAACACGATGCCTTCAATGTGTGAGTCTCGCTCACATATTAATACATGCATCGTCCTTCTTTTCTTGCGCCAGAATGAAGAGTAGTGGGTTGACTGTTTCTTTCTCGTAAACTGTCAGCAGCTCGTTGGACTGGGCTGCTTGCTTTGGACCAAGGCTTAGAATGCCATTAATTTCTAGAAGTAGCGATACTTGCACCCCGAAAATTTTGTATGTGCATCCCTTTTTACATGTTCGTCCCATTAATTTATTTTAAAGTATTAAAGTTAATCATATCTCACAATTTGCTAATATATCCTTTTCTTTTTCACAATCTCCATCACTATAACCATCATGCTCAAAATTTTTGATATTTTTATCTCATTACATACTGATTAGAGCATAAAAATACAATTTTAATATTAGAAAATTGATTGCATTTGTCAATAATATGTTATTTATTAAACATTTTGATTTGATTATTTTTACGAATGCATTTGGTTTGATCATTTGATTTAATGTGTTTTTATGCTCATGAAATTGATAACTTTGACATAATTTATGTGTACTTAATTTGGGTTTATGGTGTTTTTCAGAAATAAAATCAAAAGGCTCATTTTAAAGGATATCAGCTCAAGTGCACAAGACTTGTATGTTACCGGGGTTCAGTAGTTGAACACAAAGACAGTCAGACCCCAAATTTCTCCAGTCCAAAGCTTCATGGCCCATACATTCCCACCAGATTTAATTTTCAAATTTCAAAAATGATCAAGTGATTTGAGGAGATGATGGAGGAAAATTTTGACTTTTAAATTTGAATTTCAAAAAGTTGGATGAGATATGATTGATGGAGTGATTTGTGGAAATAAATTGGAATTTAATTTGTCTCTCAAAATTTTGGAAGTAGTAGTGATTTTTGGTGATAGATTGGGACAAACTTGTGATCAAGATGGAAAGAGTTTGAACAAATTTTGTTTGTTTGAATTTTGAAATCAAATTTGAATTTTGAAAGCCTTCCTTTTTCGGTGAAGTGAAGATCTTATGGAGAGGCTTTTTGCTTCTATAAATAGGGCGTCTGGCAACACATCAAGGCAACCAATTTTGAAGGAGAAAACCAGTGTTTCAGAAAGAAAGTGTCTTGCTAAATTATTTTCATACTTTCTCTGTGGAATGTGTGAAATAATGAGCAAGTTAGACTAAAATTAGAGTGAGGCTGAGGGGTGATTTTAATTGTAAGGTTACTATTATTCAAGTTTGTTTATCTTCAAGCTTTTCAATGTCTATGTAAAACTCTTTTTGAAGTCTTAATTCAGAAATTATATTTTACAGTTTCATATAAATTCAGTCAAGCTTTTTTTATATGGTTCATGTTAAAATCATAGTTTTTGGATTGATAAATTTATAAGTTGATTTTTGACTGCAGTATTGTCAATTTGATATATTGTCGTTCTTAAATAATTTATAAATTATATCCTAGTTTGTTCTTAAATGTAAAGAGTTTTGCAATTATCACTGTGTTTTTATTTGATCTTCAAATCTATATTTTCCAATTGTTTGTTTGGGATGTGAAACATGCAATTGAGTAATAATTTGAAATCAAACTTGATAATAGATAATTAAATAATTAAGTGATCCTCAAAGCCTTACTATTTTCTCTATTGGTTGTCATTTTTATATTTTTATTCATTCTTCAATTAAAATCCTCAAATAATTTTCTCTTCAATTGTTCTCTATTGTTAAACTTTATTTTTATAAAGTTTTACTGTTTTGAATTCTTCTTGTTGTTCACTTCTCTGTGGGATCGATACCTTAAAGCTTGCTATAATAACTGCTTAGCCGAAGGTGATATTTTGAGCACAACCACATACAGTGAACACAAGATTAGAAGTGAACTTGTTATATCATTTGCTAAGTTTCTAAAGCATATAGCAATGGTCAATGGGCAGTAGTGTCATTGGCTAAGAACCACTGCCCTCCATGGTCTTACCGTAGTTTGACACTTGTTAATAGCAACTAGTTGATGTCTTTCCCACCTATGTGGAGGTAACCTCCACCCTTGTGTGGACCATTTATTTGTTTACGTGTGAGTTGTTCTTTTTCGTATGAAAGTTACTCTTCAAGCCATGTTATTAATGTTCAATTTCCCTTGATTGATCCGATTATCTTCTAGATTAATTTTAGTATTGTAATGTAATTATATAATATTAAAAAAAAAATTGTAGCAATGAAGTCGAAAATTTCCCCTCATGGTTATCCACAAACGAATATGGAAAGAAAATGATTTAAATTCCCACTCGTGGGAATTTTATATTCTTGAAAGGGACGTAAGTCATGTAAAATAATATCTACCGTCAACATCGTTCCATGTGCTTTTGACGTGTCTCTCTCTTTTTTGTTTCCTACTTCACCAAGCTTATCTCTCTAAGATTCAACATATTTTTAGTATATAGTTTAATCAATAAACCAATCTGAAAAAGATAAACATACTGTTCTATGATGATGATGATGATGAAGTTGGGATCATCATCACCATCACCACACCACTTGTGGTGATCTTTGTTGCTTTTGCTTACTGGGTTTGTATCTTTGGCTTTGTTGGTGTAGCTCAAGCTCAAACTCAAGCTACCACTCATCCTAATGAAGTTATGTATGTATCCATGCATGTTAGACTCTCTTCTTGCAACTATATCTATCTCTGTGTGCGTGCGTGTGTGTATATTGATTTAGTGGTAGTGAGTAGTGATTTGTAGTGTTGGAAACCTTATGATGATTTAATAACCTCATATTTGATTAATGGTTTTATGTGATGGTGAATGTTTGTCAAATTCAAAGGATGTTAAGTTTGACAAAGTTGTTAGCTTTTTCTGGTGGAAAAATGACTGCGACTTGAAAATATGGTGGTGACAGTGAGAGTATTGAATTCTGTATTTCAACATTGGGGATTACAAGCTAATAAGGGTCAATGGAATATTAGTGGAGCTGCCATTGATGATACCATCTTTGATAACAGTGCTTACAACCCTTTTATCAAATGTGACTGTTCTTACAACAGCAACACTCTTTGTCACATCACCCAATTGTAAGTTTTCTCAACTTTTTGGCTATTTACATGGTAGTTGGAGGGTCATGAATGATTTCTGTAGAATCTGATAAACTTAGCTTATATCATGTGAGCCCTTGTTGGAAGGGAAATGTTAATCAATGGAATACGTGCATAGGTTAGTATCGGTTATTGACACTAATATTTGACGTAAAGATCAAAATTTTATATGTTGTGTAAGTTAGGAAATTTGTGTAGTTTTAGTACACTAAGTTAAGAGGAACCTTGAATAATAATTCATTACTCTTGAACATGTTCGATAATATGTTTGAATGAGTATTACCAAAGCCCTAAAAGCATTGCCTTCGTGCTATGATTTTTCATGTATGGAACAAATGCATTTGTTCTCTTTCTTGATCAAGCATCTACAATATTTGCGTACATATATAGTTGTTGATGTGATGAACCTATCATATTAGTGTGAGTCATTGAATCCCACATAGCTACAGGAGGGGGTTCCTGACTAGTCTATTTACCTTTTGAGCTCTTTGAAGTTTAAAGTGCAGACATGTTTTGGGTCGTAAAATCCATAAGCAAATCCATGAGGAATTGTGTGTCTAAAGCAGGTATTGTCTATAATGGGTCAGAACGTTTCTAGTCACAGCTACAACTTTGTTAAAGTTTCAATTTTCGAACTGAGTTTCATAGTGGAGATTAGCAATTTTTTTTCAGCAATCAACAAGTATGATCCTCATGTGCAAATACTTGGTTTATAGATTTGGATTACACATACAAATACCTGTGCAGCACCTGATATACTAGTGTGGACATGTCCAAACCAAAAGTTAGTTTGCTGTTCCAGTGTAGAATTGTAACCACCAAGTGAAATGGATTCACTTATTAGTTCTAATGGCTTCAAATTCAGTTTCCCTCACAATTTCAGGCTTATGAGCTATTGCATTTCTCAAGAATTGAATATCAGTTGCATTGCAGGGATGTGCATCTGGCCACTAAAGATGTGATGTGACATGTGGCTGTAGAACGTATAATTCTTTCTTGTCATTCATGCTAACTTTTTAGACTTTCCTGACAGGAAAGTTTTTTCTCTGGACGTTGTTGGTGCGATCCCAGATGAGCTATGGACTTTGACTTTCCTCACCAATCTGTATGGCTTCATATTGTAAATATAGTTACTTGAGTTCTGCATTTTATTGATTCCTTTTATGTTGTAGTTGTACTACACCAGGCTGGTAATTTTCCACTATGATTGCACCTGCACCATGTGTTCTTGAGTAATCTGACTTTGTTTTTCTTCTAACAGGAACTTGGGCCAAAATTACTTGACAGGTCCTCTGTCTGCATCGATTCAGAATCTTTCTGCCTTGCAATACCTGTAGGCTGCTGAAAATTTTTATTCTGAAGTTATAAGGCATGACAAATATACTATAATTATTTCTTTCTGATGTTTGCTTCTCTCATTCTGATCAGGAGCGTTGGCATAAATGCATTATCAGGACAGCTTCCAGTAGAACTTGGAATGCTGACTGATTTAAGATCACTGTAAGTTTAAAATCTACACCATTCTTACTCTATAATTTATCCAAGGAGCTACTAGTGTTTTACTTTGCATAGATAGTGGCCACCTCCTCTGTCTGTGACTTCCCTTTTTGTTCTTTTGGTTTGGTTGCCTTGTAGTCGTCAGGTTATAATATTTCTAGATGGTCGTTTCCACAAACATTGCAATACAATGATCCTAATGTTATGATGAAATGTAGGTTCCTGAAAATAAGTTGTATATATAACTGAGAGAAGCATATATCTCTATAATTAATGGTTGGGGCATATTAGTGAATAATTTAACTAAAAGATGAGGTTATATTAACTTAAATTCGTGACTTCAATGTCCATTCATTTACTCTTAATCTATATAATTGTTTAAATGATTGGATGAGAAGGGCTAGAAGTTTAAGGTCCCAAATTTAGGTCAAATGTTAAGTTGATCGCAATATATGTACTTTATTATGTAAGCACATTATTAGAATATAAGAAGTTATTTGGTGAGCACCCCTTCACTTTAATCATCTTTTCTTTTTATTCTAAAGGACGAAATGGATTTAGATTTGAACTTTGAAATTGTTTTTCATTTTTTTTTCTTTACAATAGTTTATTTGAAACGTTTCAACACTATGAATTCAGTGACATTATTCATTATTTCATTTACTTTTTTATTTTTTGCAGTTCTATTGCAGCAAACAATTTTGCCGGTACTCTGCCATCTGAATTTGTTAGTTTGATGAAATTACAACAACGGTAAGTTTTGATAGACACTTTGTTACATCTATAAAAAAACAATGCTACATTTCGTTAAAGTTTTTCCAAAATGACTCCATATAACATGACAAGTGATTTGTAGTTGTCATATAGATCATGAAATAATGTAATTGTTACAAATCACTTGCTATATCGTTTTAACAAAGTTTATGGCAAAATACTTGAGGTAATGTAGTACAGTGCAATTTTCTGCATATATTGTTTCATTGCGTTCGGTGGGTGGGAGCATAATGTTTGGGATTTCCAAATAACTTTGAATAATTAAATGTTGTTGAAAGTTGAGGTGGTGCATTGGTAAGCACTCACATCCAAAACAATGACTATGAGTTGGAGTCAAGTCCTCTTTTTTCACTCACAAAATGTAATAATTCAAAAAGTAAAATTAATAATCAAATGCTTGTAATACAAGATGCTCAATACTTGAAAGAACAAAAAGCTTAATAATCCCGAAACTATGAAGATTCTACACCACGGGGAAAATTAGCAGCAAATATGTCGGTAGATCCAATAAAGCTATTGTGGACAGATGGTTCTACCAACCTAATCCAAAAATTAATATGTTGGCAGTTGCGTAGGAATCTTGAAAATGTTCTATTAATACAAGTTATTAACAGTAATGAATTCAATGAACTTCCTTTTCCCATTTATCCCATTTAATCTCTAATTGAGATTTTGAACAAGAAGTAAGATATATCATTGTGTTGACTGGAAAATGGCATGAATCAGATACTTGTTTCATTCTTAGACAGGCAAATGATGCGGCACTCACTGGAAGAATTCCTGACTTCATTGGAAATTGGTCTAAGCTTGTAGCAATGTGAGAAATCTAATGATTATTTATATAATCTACAATAAATGCAAAGTCTGCACATATAAATTTCTGTTCCAATATCTTATTTTAGGAGGTTTATAGGAAACGCTTTTGAAGGTTCAATACCATCATCTTTTTTTAGCCTGACTACTCTGACAGAGTTGTATCTGCATCTTTTCTTCTTTTTTGTTTATATTTTACCATACTCAATGCTAATCATCTAGCGAAATCAAAATGTAGGAGAATAAATGGTTTAACCAATGGGAGCTCGTCACTGGAATTCATAAGGGGGCTGAATTCTTTAAGTATCTTGTAAGGAACACTGCTAGCAGGTTTGATTTGATATGTTGTAATCCCTCATACATACCTTTTGTTTTATTTTAAAGCAATGGTTACGTGTACCACAGGGAGCTAAGGAATAACAACATTTTTTATTCAATTCCATCCAATATTGGAGAATACCAAAGTTTGAAGCATCTATAAGTTATTAAGTTTAATGATCAACTCTTCAAATACATTTTGTTTTTGGTTGAATTTGGGATGGTTTTTATTGATTATTGTCTAGAAAATCTTAGCTGATGCTTGATATCAAGCCATTTCACTGTGTAGCTCTTCGTACAAGCCTTTATAATAATATTATTAGTATCACCTGATATTACCATTCATCTCAATTTCTTATCTTTTGCTGTGATTGATTCTGTCAAATTGGTTGGTTTGGCTTGTAATTAGAACACCTTGTGATGTGCCAATGTTATGCATATTTGATTACATCTTTTGCTGTGGATGTTGCTTATATATTGTTACCTCCTTTCTCCCTCTATCACTAGTTGTGTTGTAAACTTGTAATATTTTTCATGTATCTTACAACTGAGTTTTGTAATATTTTTCTTTGGGGATTTGAGTTTCAACAATATAGGTGGAGGTATTCCTGACTCGCTTTTCAATTTGAGTTCGCTAACTTACCTGTAATACCATTTCCGCTTTACAATCTTTTTCTTTCCAACATTTACTCCTTAGTCCTTACTTATATGAAACATATAATGTTGCTTTCATTCTTAGGTTTCTTGGAAATAATATGTTAAATGGTACCTTGCCAGCACAAAAGAGTACTTCTCAATATGTAAGTACTTCTAACATAAATAAATTCAACATTATTTAATGCACAAAAAATGGATTTTATAATCTTTAATGTATCATTTTCAATAAGGAAATTTTCATGTTGAGTTAGTGTCATACTTGGTTTTGTATTAATTACATATTCATGCGTATGTGAAAATTTAATATGTCTTTGTTCTCTGAGCTCTCTTGTTTCACAGCAGTGCCTGAATATTTAGTCTTGTGTTGAAAATCTCCTCTCCATGCTTGCAGAGATGTGTCATACAACAATTTAGTCGGCAGCTTGCCCTCTTGGGTCAATGAACAGAATTTACAACTGTAAGTCTTTAAATTCCAGCAAATATAATCTTTAGCATTATACTTTATAACTAAATTTGATTAATATAATATTCTTTAACCCTTTAAAGCAGTATTGAGTAACTTCTGTCCAACATTCATTTCTTACGAGAAATTGCAATCCTTTTGCCATAATGAAACTAGCATTCAGATTTACAGGTTGCAATATGCAGGAACTTAGTTGCCAACAACTTAACGTTGGACAATTCTGACAGCAGATGAGGTTCTGGTTTCTTTGTTTTGTTCTAATTCTTGTATTTCTCAATAATGGATTCCGAAAATGAATAGTTTTTCGCATTCATCTATTAGACATTATGATGTAATCTGATTATTTACATATACTTAGGTTGTTGTTATACATCATGACGGTGCAAGGCTGATTTTAAGACTGCAACATGCTAATCTGTCCTCTCAACTGTTCTGGAAGGACTTCTTGTCGTAAAAGAATTACCAAATTACTTCCGGTGGTCCTGAAACATGTAACACTTTTTATTGGAAGTTCACATATCAAGTGATTGCAATCTCTCTTTAGCTCTTGATAACTGGAAATTGTTATAGGTCATTTTGAGTCTTTCTTCAGTTGTGATACCTATTAATGTGCTACAATCAGGAGATTTTGTCTTTTCACGGGAGAGTTTCATCATAAAGTACACCATTAAACCATAAAGACGCATGCATCAGCAGAAATTACTGCTTTAATGGCCAGTTACTAGTTTCTGACATAATATCCAAGCTTTCCATCTAAGTGCATTCCTCTTCTTCCCTCAGTGCCTTGCCATTTGGGCTGAACTGTCTTCAACCGAACTTTCCTTGCAATCGAGGTCCTGGAATCTGTAAGTACAACTTACCCCTTCCTGTGGTTTGAGAAAATATTGGTTTGTGTAATCTTCTTGATGGGAGAGTACATTATTTTGAAGGAGAGAACATGTGCACC
>CM034467.1:30042973-30452562 GCA_019925255.1 Litchi chinensis
GACTTCAATTCTTCAGATGTAGGTGTTAAGTCATGGGGTTTTAATTGCATGCATAGCTAAAACTAATGCATTTTATCAAGTGACTTAGTGCACAAGTTAAAGAGGACATTGGGAGATGCATACACAAACTTCATATTTGAAAACCTTATCTGGTTTGGCTTTGATAAGAAGGTATTGATTGCAGATTATAACTTTGCAATCCATTGTGGAGGTCCAGAGGTTACGTCTTCTAACGGTATAGTATATGAGAGGGACAATGCAACTCTTGGTCCAGCATCATATTTTGTGACTGACACGCGCAGATGGGGGGTTAGTAATGTTGGATATTTTACTTCAAGCAATAATCCCCAGTACACAATTTTTTCCCAGTCTCATGTCATAGATACACTAGACTCAGTGCTTTTTCGGACAGCAAGAATCTCAGCTTCATCACTAAGATACTACGGTTTAGGCCTTGAAAATGGCAACTACACTGTGACCCTCCAGTTTGCTGAATTAGTTATGGTAGAAGCTGGCTGGAAAAGTATTGGTAGGCGTATATTTGATATCTACGTTCAGGTGTGCATTATACTTTGAAATTGTTCTATGTAATCTTTTGTTTCTTTCTGTTCTTCTTTTCTTTGCCTACTTTTAATTCCTTGACATTAACATCATTTACATACTAAACCACCAATGCAACAAAAAGGATTACTGAACATTGAAGTCAATTGCTCATTATTATGCTAGTAGATTATAATGAATTGTCAAAATTTTTGTTTCTGTTACTAGCTTAAGTACAGTAATATATTGACAAATAACTTTTGCTCTTTCTTCTTTTGGTTG
The DNA here is from genome assembly GCA_019925255.1 of Litchi chinensis. Lineage (NCBI taxonomy): Eukaryota > Viridiplantae > Streptophyta > Magnoliopsida > Sapindales > Sapindaceae > Litchi > Litchi chinensis. Next base: position 30,043,796 of record CM034467.1, read on the forward strand.
AATCTGTTATGGCAACTGCCTCACCGACATATTCACCAAGAATAATACTCAGGTTAAGAATGATAAATGGACTTCATGAATCTGTCTATTGCATGACAATCTTGTATTCTGTGTCCTAAATCCTACATGTTACTCTTTCTAATTGTTACTGATTCTTTGTTTGAGGTATGAATCTATTTATTGCAGGGCAATCGTGTTTTAAAGGATTTTGACATAAAAAAGGAAGTAGGTGGAGTCCCAAAAAGAGCTATTCAGAAAGAATTCAATGCTCAAGTATCGGAAAACTACCTTGAAATCCACTTGTTTTGGGCTGGAAAAGGGACTTGCTGCATTCCTAATCTAGGTACCTATGGACCTACTATTTCTGCCATCAGTGCTACACCAAGTAAGCAAATTTCTTTCTTCCTTTTCCTTTTAAATTTTGTTGCAATATCATATATTAAGTTATGACTACTGAACTTGATACAGATTTCATACCTACTGTAAGTAACAAACCACCATCAGCCGGTAATGAGAAGAATAGAACAGGTCTAATTGTGGGGATTGTTGTTGGTGTTGGGGTTGTAAGCTTTCTATCTGTTATTGCAATTTTCTGCATTGTTCGAAGAAGGAAGAGGCCAAGCGATGATGATGAAGGTAAAGCAAGCAATCTTGCTCTATATCTATGACGGCAGTCCAACTTCCAAAATCTGACACATTTCCTAGATATAAATATGTTGTTGTTTGCCTGCATGTGAATTTAGTCCTTGTACGGGTTGGCATTTGGCCAAATGTCTTCAAACTCAAGATTCTTAACTTCATTCATTGAGTTTTCCCTGATCACAAAATGTTCTTAACCAAATTGCTTTTCTGGTCTAGGTTACATGAGATTTATGGTACCCTGATTAAATAATTCAATATGTTCCAGCTACTTCTCATTTTTAACTCGGCATAATAATCCACAAAGTATTTGATTAGCCTAATGTATTCCTGATGGTAAATTACATTTGTTGTTAAATTTTGCAGTGCTTCTAGGGATGGATACTAAACCATACACTTTTAGTTATTCTGCTCTAAAGACTGCTACAGAAGACTTTAGTCCTGCAAATAAACTTGGAGAGGGAGGATTTGGACCAGTTTATAAGGTATTTTACCATTTAAATTAGCAAATGGTTCTTAAATGGATTTAATTTCCTATAAATTGATTGTGGTTTTAGGTAACAGTTGTTACACAATTATAATTATAGCCATAATTGAACATAAGCTGCAACATGAATATGAAAAAGTTAAATAGATTATCAAAATAGTAATTATTCTAACTTGTTTAATTGAAACCTTGCACTCAATAGGGAAAACTTGATGATGGAAGGGTAATTGCAGTAAAACAATTGTCTATAGCATCCCACCAAGGAAAGAGTCAATTTGTTGCAGAAATTGTTGCTATATCTGCAGTGCGGCACCGTAACCTTGTCAAACTGTATGGATGTTGCATTGAGGGATCAGAACGACTCCTTGTTTATGAGTATCTGGAGAACAAGAGTTTGGATCAAGCATTATTTGGTATGAGAATAGCATTTATATGTTGTGTTATTGATTTGCTTGTAAATAGGAAGATGTGTCCATTTACTATATGGTTTTCGTGAATCAGGAAATACAAGTTTGAATTTCAATTGGTCAACGCGATATGATATTTGCTTGGGAGTGGCAAAAGGTCTAACTTATCTTCATGAGGAGTTGAAACTTCGAATCATACACAGAGATGTGAAAGCTAGTAATATTTTACTTGATTCTGAGCTCAACCCAAAAATTTCAGATTTTGGTTTGGCTAAACTTTATGATGACAAGAAAACTCACATAAGCACACGTGTTGCAGGGACAATGTAAGATTATGAAAATCTCACTGGATGTTTTTACCTAAATTTGTTAATTGATTCTCATGTTCCTCGGACAAAAATGTAATGATCTTTTGTCACCACACAGTGGATATCTTGCACCGGAGTATGCCATGCGTGGGCATCTTACAGAGAAGACTGATGTGTTTGCCTTCGGAGTCGTTGCACTAGAAATTGTTAGTGGGAGGCCAAATTCAGATTCAAGCTTAGGTGAAGATCAAGTGTACCTTCTTGAATGGGTATGAACAATATTTTACTACCCCATTTACATACAGTCATCCTCTTAAACAACATTGATTTTTGTTTTGCGTATGTGTCATTCATATCATAATTCCTATATTTTGTTGCTTCTTAGGCTTGGCAACTACATGAGAACAACCGTGAAGTTGAACTAGTAGACTCGAGATTACCTGAATTCAACGAGGAGGAGGTCAAACGCATGATTAGAGTTGGTCTTTTATGTACTCAAACATTGCCATCTCTACGGCCACCGATGTCCCGTGTAGTTGCTATGTTGTCTGGAGATATGGAAGTGACTCAAGTAACTACAAAGCCAGGATACTTGACTGATTGGAAATATGATGACACTACTAGTAGCTATATAAGCAGTGATAATGCAACTATGGGAACTGATATTACCCACTCCTCTTATTCAACAAGTCCGGTGGCTAAAGTTGACCATTTAAAAGAAAATAATACCAGACCAATTCTCCATGACATTATTGGAGAGGTAGGTGATAACTGATAAGAAATTTTCTTCCACTTATTAGTCATCCTATTGTTATTTTCTGTTTTCATTTTCATTTTTGGAGAAGTTGTGAGCTAAACTACTACATTCTTAGATTTCTTATATGTACATAATAATAGTTATAGAACACAGGGAGAATGGTTGTGTATAAAATGTAAATTTTACTTTTCGTCTCAGTTTTGAATTTTTAGCAATAAAGTTTAGAGTGTTGATATTGTCACTTATCAATATGATCATTTACACACCCATTTTATAAGTACACCCATATATAAAGTTTAAAATTAAACCATAACCATAAGCACCCAAGCTAATGTCAATGTTACCCTTTTATCCATAAATATGATTTACAAACTCATTTTATAAATTTCTTATTATACACATCCATTTTATTCTTCACATGTAAATTAAAACAATTTGGATCAATATTTCTTTACCTTTATCAACACCTATGTTTTGGAAACATTTGAATTTGTTTCTCTTCATGAATTTAAAAAAAAGAGATGTTGGAAAATCAATGGAACAATATAAATCAATAGTCAAAAAAAAAAAAATAAAAATATAATATATAAAATCCTTCAAATGAGAACCTATTTATGATTAGAATTCATTGCAATTTTTTATTTCCATTATTTTGTTAGATGATATAGAATTAGGGTTTATGATTTTTTTTTTCCTCTAAATAAAGGGTTTAAATTCGATGTGGTATTTGATTTATTTTTTATAAAGAAATTTTTTTTCTTATTAGTCATTTTGTTTAGGAATTTATTATAATTAAAGATTTTTATTATATATGGGCATGTAAATCATATTGATAAGTGGCAATACCAGCACCCTAAAGTTTAATAAGAAGATGATTTCTGATTTTTGGTGGTTGTTGACACTTGATAGACATGATATAATGTAGATAGGTACATGATATGATATCAGCATAAATGAGAGAATTTTTCACAACATATGATCTTTAATGTCAATATATATATTGATATTTAAAAATTCAAATGATTGACGATGTCATTAACAATATTGAGTGATTAGCTATATCATTAACAATATCAAATTATTAACCATTGTAATGGATGGATTTTGGCCAATAGTGGCAAACTGCTGGGTGAAATCTCTAGTAAAAAATTGCAAATATAGGAATACTAGTTGTGACAAAGTGCTGATTTGATGGCAACTGGGGAACAATAAGTTGTAACAAGGCCTCGAAACAATGTAGGAACTAATGCAATCGAATGGCTCACAATTATGAAGATGCGTATCAAGGTGATCGATATGAAGACTGCAGCTCCCTCGAGACACAATCAAGGCAATACTGAGATGTGGTCGAGACGCTATCAAACTTGTACTAAAGCTTATATAGATATATGTATGAAAGCTATATCCACACTGAAGCTCCATCAAGACACTTAAATTAATGAGAATGAAATTGAATTTGTAAGATTATTCTTTCAAATTGAACCATCGGAAGTGATCATGATTCATTTAAATGCTAAATGGATTCAATTTTGTGTTGCCCTAGGAGCATCCAAGGCTATCGAAACTTGTCTTGCTATATGAAACTTCCAAATGAAATCCCATTTGTGAGATTTATAATGAATATTAATTTCAGGATTCTTTACATCATTTATGCTTACATTAATCTATAATGAGTGTTATAACTTTCAAGGTTATCAAAATTTGTCTTGCTATATTAAACTTTTAAAAAGAAAGCCATTAAAGATATGTTATTTGCGCTTACATTAATTTATGAAGAGGCAACATTTTAAGTTCTAGAAATTGTGTGAAAGTGTTCATAATTCTTTTGTTTTCGTACCAATCAAGGGGCAACTTCACAATTACCTCCAAAAAACCTGCAAACCTTGTGGAGACTCCAGCCCACCCCTCTAGGATTAAATTAAAATAAATGGATTGGGTTGAAATCAAAAACTTATTTGCAAGGCAAAGAGGGTGTTGATTAATTATTGCCGCCCCACCTCAACTTATTGCTTATTAATATTATTATTACTTAATCAATAAAATTAATATATAGTTTTTAATTAAATATTTTAAAATTATTTAAATTTAACAACATTTTATTTTTTAAATACCTTACGATCGAGGATTTGATCAACATGTAGTTTTTGTCTTGAATTTCAAAATACATTTTTGTATTATCGTTTATTAATTGTTTTCCATAGATTTTATTTCACAATCAACTATTGACATTTAAGCTATGTATACATATATATATATATATATTGTGTGTAAGTACTAAGTTGGTTATAATATAATTTTATTTCTTTTATTATAACAATAGTTATTGAACATAAACAAATTATGTAACCTCCATATAAAAAAATAAAAATAAAAAAAAAAGGTGAATGTGAACTAGTAGTGGAAGTGGGGCGGGGCGGGGACAGGGGCACCTTGCCCCACCCAAAAATTCTTAGATCTACAATAGTTGAGATTAGGCCAAGCTTGCATTAAAGGTAAATATTTTTGTTAGAATTAACGATTCCGAATCCCACCTCAAATTCAGCCCGTTAGCATCCCTAGGTCCTCTTAATTTCAAAATATATAACTTGACCAAGCAAATTTGAGAAGATTTATTCGTATTTATTCATTAATGATTTTAAACTCTAATGACAATATAAATTGGATTTCCGTTTTAAACATTGCTCATCAAAACAAACTTTTCTCTCCTTAAACTCTATCCCTTCTCTTATCTTTTTCAATAACTTGTATTTTAGATATATTTTTGTTATCTTCTCCTCAAGTTTTTTCTAATAAAATTAAACAACTCATTGAGCAGATGAATGAACAATTAACATAGACACAACATGTCAGTTTCTCACATGTGTTCCAACATGTTTCATATTTGTTATGAAACTAAAGGGTATATGGTCGATAAGCAATTTACCGAAATTTCACCCTTAGCCCTCAACTGCAATGGTATGTATACATTAAGACAATGAAAAACATAAATAATAATAATTAGGGTGGACATGTTGAACCCAACCTGAGAAACTTGAAGCAACTCGACCATTTATGGTCGAGTTGAGTCGAGTTACAACATCCAAAATACCTGAATCGGGTTGGGTTTTAGTAAACCAAGAAATAATTGTTTTGGGTTGGGTCAAGAGAGCAAGTCGAGAACTTGACCCAAACCCAAACTATAAAAACTTAATTTTCCACTGTTACTCACTCAAGTGTCGACCGCATTAGTTTTTCACTCACTCTCTCTCAACTTTTCTCTCATCTCTCTCCACCTCCACGCTCCACACACAATCGCCTTCACACTTTCACAGTCGTCCTTCACGGCAGACTGGCGATCCTTTAGCTCTAGTCTTCGGCCTCCACACTCCACATGTATAAGTTTTCTTTGATCTCCTTCTCTTCTTCTTCTTCTTTTTTTTTTTTTTTTCAAAATCAAATAACCCTAAAACCTAATTTTTTTTTTCACCTTCAATCTTTAATTTACTTGGACCAACGAGAGGCAAGGTGCGGTTGGTTGAGTGAGAAGTCGAGAGGTAAGGTGAGGTACGGGTGCAACTGGTGAAATATATGAAGAGATGGAAGGAGAGGTCGAGAAGGCATGAGTTGGTGGTCAAAGAGGGAGGAGAGGGTGGAGTCGTGGCTTGTGGAGGTGTAGACACTAGTGGGTAGTAAAGAGTGAAGGTGGATTGGAAATATAGGGTGGAGTCGTGGTTTATGGAGGTGTAGGTACTAGTGGGTAGTGAGAGTGAAGGTATGTGTATGAATGGGAGGATGGAATATATAGATAGAATCATGGATCATGGATGTATGTCATGTGTGTGAGACTATGAGTGGAGTTAGTGGATGAATAGATTATATGGATGTATGTGTGTGTGTGAGTGATTGTGTGAGGAGACTAAAGTTTGAAGATATTTTTTATTTTGTGGACCTGACTGAGTTAGTGATAGTGGACTATCAACTGTGTGATAGTGTATGTGTTTTAATATTGATCATCTTGAGTCTTTTAATGTGTGGATTGTTGTGAGTTGCGACTTTAGACTATAAACATAAATTACAGAATATTTATATAACAAATTGACCACACAACACACGTAATATTGTATTCATATTAGTGGAGCAAACATATTAAAGAAAATATAAATTCTTTGTGTATTTTTATTGGTTTTTTTGTTTGCATTGCTTTTTTTTTTTTTTTTTTTTTTTTTTTGGTTTTATTGGTTTTTCTTATTGTTATAGGTTAGGTTATCATTTAAGTATTTGTTGGGTTATTGAGACTTGAGAAGAGGAAGGTTATCATGGACAAAAAGAGGAAGGTTACATTTAATATGGTAATGAAAAATTCAAACACTTTTTGATAAAGTCCTTTAAAATTCAAACATTTAATTATCGAAAATTTTTGTTATTGAATCCCCTAAAATTGTTTTGTAGATGGACGAGCATGATGATGATGTTGACAATGACATGGGAAAATGCAAAAAGGGTCAATCAAAGTCAAATCTGTGGAAATGCTTCACCAAGTATGGTGATGAGTCTAGATGTAAGTGCAATTATTGTGGTAAAGATTATGCATGTTCTACTAAACATTGTGGCATTATGACTTTGTGGAATCATTTACAAACACAATGTGCACAATACAATTCTGTAAAGACTGGGAAGGATAAAAAATAAAAAACCTTAACTTTTGGGCCTATTGGTGATAATAAAAAACTTATAGTCGTGGGTTTCAACAAAAAGAGTGTAGAAAAGCTTACACTAGGATGATTATTGTGGATGAATTACCTTTCTCTTTTGTAGAGAAAGAAGGGTTTAAACATTTTTGTAGTGTTCTAAATCCAAGGCTTTGTTTTTCATCTAAAAGAACACTTGCTAGGAATGTTTTCCAACTTTACTTAGATGAAAAGTGTAAGCTTAAAAAAATTTTCATTGAACAAAAACCAAGAGTTTGCTTAACCACCGACACATGGACTTCCATTCAAAAGTTCAATTATATGGTAATCACCGCCCATTTCATTGATTGTGAATGGAAGTTGCATAAATGGATTTTGAGTTTTGGTATTGTTCCTAACCATTGAGGGGAGACAATTGGAAAAGTTCTAAAATCATGTTTGAAGGATTGCGGTATTCAAAAAGTGTTTACGGTTATTGTAGATAATGTCTCCGTCAATAAAGTGGCTATAGATTATCTAAAGAAGAAGTTGAAAAATTGGGAAGAATCCGAGCTTGTGTTAGGTGGGAATTTTTTGCAAGTTAGATGTTCTACTCATATTATAAATTTAATTGTGTCTGATGGTTTGAAAGATTTAAATGATTCAATTGTTCACATTCGTAGTGCGATACAGTATGTTAGATCTTCACCTTCAATACTTCAAATGTATAAAGCTTGTATTGCGTATGAAACAATTGAGAGCAAAAGCCTTGTGGTACTATATGTGCCTACTAGATTAAACTCCACCTATTTAATGTTATCTAGTGCTTTAAAATTTGAAAAAGTATTTGATAGATTATTAGAGGATGATGGACATTATGGGTTGTCCTTTGTTGAAGATGGAAATGGGAAAAAAAGGGTAGGGCCTCCAAAAGAGAAAGATTGGAGTAATGCTAGAGTGTTTGTCAAATTTTTGCATGTTTTTTATGACATCACTTTGAAGTTTAGTGCTTCTACATCCATTACTTCCAATATGTTCTTTCATGAATTGTGTTCTATTGAAAATGAGTTGACTAGATTGGGTAAGAGTGATGATTTTTTTTTTTTTTTTGTGTGATATGACAATTGGAATGAAATTGAAGTTTGACAAATATTGGGGGAAAATTGAGGAAGTGAATAGATTGTTGATAATTGCACTTGTTCTTGATCCAAGCTACAAGTTGGATTATGTCAAATTTTGCTTTAGTGATATGTTTGATGAAAGGAAGGTTTTGGAGTTAACTAGTGGCATTAAAGATCTTTTGATTAAACTTTATGAGTTTTACAAAAGTGATGATAACATTTCAAGTGATCAATAAGTTTTTAACTCCGGTCCTTCCTTTAGTGAGAATGATATGGGAAAGACGAATGAAGGTTTTGATTTTCGTTTGGAAAAAGCTCAAAAAGTTCAAGGAAATGAAAGAAAATAATGATTTTGTTGTTTCAAAGAATGAGTTGAGAGGTATTTGATAGAGTTCGATGAACATTTGGATTATAATAACTTTGATTGTTTGGGTTGGTGGAAAGTTAATTCTTCTAAGTACAAGACTCTACCTTGTATTGCAAGGGATGTCTTTGTCATTCTAATGTCTTCAATGGCTTCTGAGTCGACACTTAGCACGGGAGACCGTATTCTTGACCCATTTAGGAATAGCTTGACTCTAAAGATGGAGGAGATATTGGTTTGCTTGCAAAATTGGTTGCGATATACTAATATTTGCTTGGACCTGACATCGTCCACGGATGAGATGGAGTTGTATGAAGCAATTGAAAAAGATAAATGATTTGTTTTATTATAATAATGTTAAATGTGTAATTTTATATATTACTAATATTTTGTTCTTCATTTTATAGAGATTGGAGTGAGCATACCTTTGGATTTGGATCCATGAAAAAGAATGTGAATTGATTATATTTTCATGCTATTAAGGTAATTATTTTAAATAAAAAGCTTATATTTTACTTACATATGTTTGTTATTTTATGATTTGCAAAAGTTGAAAATAATTGGACGTAATATTTTGTGGTTTTTGATGCTTGTGAAGACTTTAATGATAGCAAACAAGTTGTGTTGACGGATTCTATTAGGATTATTGTCTTAGTTTTTATTATTTATTTTTTTTGTGCCTTTTATGGTGAATTGAACTTTTTTTTTTTTTTTCAATATGTAGTGACTTGAACTTTTATTTGTATTAAACATGTTATGTAATCAACGAGAATGTTTTGTATATGAACAAGTTGATTAATAGAAATGTTTTGTATTTCAACAAGGTGCCAACCCAATCGACTTAACCCAACCCAACCCAATAATTATTGGGTTGGGTTGGGTTGGGTTGAAGAATTGATTGGATTGGGTTGAGTTAAGAGATTTTCAACCCAACCCAACTTGAACCGAAAACGTTCACCCCTAATATATATATATATATATATATATATATATATATATTATTTGTCTTTCCTAGCTAGTGACCAAAAATTTCTTAGATCTAAATATACTTTTCTAATATAGTTCATGTTTATTAATGATTCAAATACATAATTTTTGAATTATAATTATAGTACATATCAAATGATGAGAATTATGTGTTTGGTGATTTAACTACATATTTTTTAGGTTAGATTTTGATCAATTTTCATAGGAAATTTTAAGTTTTTATGTTGCATTTGTGTGAGAATTGTTATTATTATTATTATTATTTTATTTACTTAATTTTTCCATGAACCTATTTTTTGGATTGATGTTTGGGATTGTTGTTAATTATATTGTTTTTGAAACATGAAATATCTGAAAATTGGTTAGACCAATTAATGTAAAACATCCTAGGTTTACTATATTAATATAAAATAGGTTAGATTATGATAAAATGACATGAAACAAGTAAAGCAAATAGGACTAAAGTAAAATGTAGACCAATGTGAAATTGTAGATAGAATTATGTTATATCTACGAGCTAAAACCACACAACACTCAACTCAACGTGGCTTGATAGTAAAAAACATTCATTCAGCTCGGCAATATATCTCACTTTTGAGTCGTTCCTAATTTTGTCTATAAAAAATAAATAAAACTTAGAAAAAAAAATACAAGTTAAACAGAATTAATCAAATTACAGTAAGCTGAAATTCAAATGGAGTAGATTATTACCAATGGTCCAGTGATTTCCATGTTTTTCGTATTTTAATTTACAATTAAAAATATCTTTCAATAAATTTATTTATATATATATTATTAATTATATTAAAAGAATTTTAAAATTTAGTCATTATTTCTACTGGTTTGACAGTCAAATCAAGTGAACTGCCAATTTGAAAAATTTTAGCAATAGGAGTGATCAGAAAGTTTGCTCGTTTACTTTTATTCTTATTTGCCTAACACAAATGTAATTTTCCTCTTTATATATCCATTTTTATATATGTACTTATCATCAAATGTGGATTTAATTTTACCTCCAGTGTCTTAAAATGAGCATGAAGAACCAAATTCACAGCTAGAGTCAACATCCTGTAAGTCCCTAGAAAACAATTCCTGCAAAAAACCTCATTTTTGTGGAAACATTAGCATTGCAAATATAACAATGTTTCTCTCATCAGCCACGCGAGTGAGTGGCATTACATAGAGGAATTGAGACCTACAAGTACTCCCTTTCCTGGAAACAACATGCTCTTATAACATGAAGCATGTCAAGAAAAGAAAATATGTGATGGATCATATATGCTGGCAGATTACATCAACACTATGTCTCAAATTCCAGCAGACCTTGTACATTGCCAAACGAGCGAGTGGTTGCTCCAGCACCACCTCTGAAACTACCAGTAGCAGCAGGAAGCATCTCTTGTTCTTGATGAAGTTGCTGCACATTTCCAGTTATTTCTAGAACTCTTTAGGAAACAAGAAAACTATTGTAGAAAAATCTAGAGAAAGAGCAAATTGTAAGTTGTAAATAAATAAAATTTCAGAATCTGGAGAGCTACTAGAGATTTTGCAGAAGTAGTTGTAAAAAGAAATAAAACAGAAGTTTGTAATAGCTTTATAAACTGAAGTCGGTACTTCAAAGTAACCGACCTTAGAGGCTATATGAAGCTTTATTGGCCTACATGAAATAGGTAATAGAGTGAAATACTAGTCAATAAAGTTAGCTTCCATATATTTTTATATGTCAATCTTCTCACTCTCCTCCCACCTACTACCAATATCTTTTGTCTAATAAAATATATAAATATATATAAATCTAGCTACCTACTTCTACACCTATTTCTATCTCACATCAACACACACATTCATTCTATCACTCTCCATTTCATTTTCATACAATCATAATTAACTATCCAACAGTGGTATTAGAGCTACGTTCGGTCATCTACTGGGCATACACCAATGAGCGATTTTATTCGTTCTTCTGTTCCCCTTCCACTATATAATGGGGAAAATTATGATTTTTGGTCCATTAAAATGAGGACCTATTTTCGCTCTCAAAATTTGTGGAAGACTGTTGAAGAAGGATTTAGCATCTCAAAAGATACTTTCACTCTTTCAGCCACCCAAAAGAAGGCACTAGAGGAAAATATGTAAAAAAATTCTCAAGCATTATTCGCTTTTCAACAAGCATTGGCAAACGATATTTTTTCATGTATTATGGGAGCTATAACAACAAAAGAAGCATGGGATACATTGCAGGAAGAATTTCAAGGAAGCAAAAAGGTACGCACCATCAAATTGCAACCTTTGAGAAGATATTTCAAAAATATTAAAATGAAAGATAATGAGACCACTAAAGATTATTTTTCAAGAATAAAAATGATGAATTTGTGGAAGCTATTGGAAAAGGTACCGTTGCCATAAATACTAAAAAGGGCAAGAGGTATTTAAAAGATGTGCTCCATGTCCCTAACATAGCTCAAAATCTATTGAGTGTGGGACAAATGATAGAAAAAGGATACTCTTTGCATTTTGAAGAAAATTCTTGTTCAATATATGACAAGAAAAATAAAGCCTTTGAAATTGCAAGAGTTAAAGTGAAAGAAAGTAGATGTTTTCCTATCGAATGGAAACATACTATTGATATGGTTATGAAAGCACAAGTAGATGATTCATGGCTTTGGCATAAGAGGTTCAGACACTTCAACTTCCACGGTCTAAAGATCCTACATCAGAAAAATATGATGTGGGACCTTCCAGTGATAACAAAAATCAACAATGTTTGTGAAGGATGCATGCTTGGAAAACAACATCGACAATTAGTTCCATCTGGAAAAGCATGGAGAGCCAAGAAGCCTTTGGAGTTAGTCCACACAGACGTATGCGGACCGATGCAAACTCCAACACATGATCAAAATAGGTATTTCATTCTTTTCATCGACAACTATACCAAAATGACAAGGGTTTACTTTCTAAGAGAAAGATCACATGTCTTCGGGATCTTCAAGAAATTCAAAAGTTTTGTTGAGAAGCAAAACAGTCAGCAATTGAAGACAATCAGAAGTGATCAAGGAAAGGAATACACCTCCAATCAATTAAACAAATTCTATGAAGAAGAAGGCATGGAGCACCAGCTTACCATCGTATATGCCCTAAAACAAAATGGAGTATCTAAAATAAAAAATAGGAGGATGATGGAGATGACAAGATCAATGTTGATGGAGAAGGTTTTACCTAAAACTTTCTGGGTGGAAGCAGTGTACACAACTATCTATCTACTTAACAGGTGTCCGACAAAAGCAGTTCAAGACAAGAAACCAATAGAAGCTTGGAGTAAGAAAAAGTCATCCGTAAAACATCTCAAAGTGTTCGAGTGCATATGCTACGTGCATGTCCCATGGCAAAAAAGGAGCAAGTTGGATGAAGAGACCAAGAAAGGCATCTTCTTAGGCTATAGCACTCAATCAAAAGGATATCAAGTCTATGGCTTAAGAAAGAAAACTCTAATCATTAGCAAAGATGTTCAATTTGACGAAGATGCAGCATACAACTGGGAGCCAAAAAAAGTTGAAAGAAAGAGCATTAGCTTACCAGCACCAACTCACCAACAAGATAAAGACGAGCACAATCAACCATTGTTAAGTGATGAACCTGCACAACTAGAAAACTCTCCACCAGAGTCATCACTAATAAGAACAAGGCATTATTAGAAGTATATAAGACATACAACCTAACAATGGTTGAACCAAAAAGCTATGAAGCTGCCTCCAAACAAGAAGTATGGATAAAAGCTATAGAAGAAGAAATTCGGATGATAGAGAAAAACAAGACAAGAGAATTAACAGATCTTTCCAAAGATAATGAAGTCATCGGAGTTAAGTGGGTATACAAAACAAAACTTAACTCTGGTGGTTCAATCCAAAAATACAAGGGCATGTCTAGTGGCGACAGAATACTCACAGCAATTTGAAGTTGACTACAATAAAACTTTTGCTCTAGTTGCTCGCTTCAACACGATAAAAGCTCTTGTTGCTCTCATTGCTAAAAAGAAATGACATATTAATCAACTAGATGTGAAATATGCATTCTTAAACGAGTATCTTGAAGAGGAAATATATGTGGAGCAACCATAAGGATTCATAATCCCAAAAAAAGAAAACAAGGTCCTTAAGTTAAAGAAAACATTGTACGGGTTGAAGCAAGCACTAAGGGCCTGGTACAGCAGAATTAGTGAATACTTCACAAGTCATGAATTCAAAAGGAGCAAAAGTGAACCAACACTCTATATCAACACCCAAGGTAATAATTTTCTTATTGTTTCTTTATACATTGTTAACCTCATCTATACAAGAAACAATGAAAAGATGATGACAAAATTTAAGGAAGATATGATGAAGACATTTGAAATGACAAACTTGGGTTTGATGCACTACTTTCTTAATATTGAGATAAACCAAGAAAAGCCTAGGATCTTTACGTCACAGAAGAAATACACTGACAATATTCTAAAGAAATTCAACATGAGCGGTTGCAATCCCGTAGCAACTCCTGTCATCACTATAGAAAAATTTAGAAAAGAAGATACGTCAAACAAAGTAAATGCTTCACATTACAGAAGTCTTATTAGAAGCTTACTATATTTGACTACCATAAGACCAGATATTATGTACGCTAAAAGTTTACTTTCGAGGTTTATGTAGGATCCGACTCAAATTCACTATGGAGTAGCTAAGCGGATTCTCAGATACCTACAAGGAACAAAAAACTATGGGATATGGTATATACCTTCAGAAAATTATACATTAATCGGTTATATAGATAGTGATTAGGCAAGATCACTAGATGACATGAAAAGTACTTCGGGATACATGCAATTGGCTCTAACAACTGTTGCTCAATCATCAGCGAAAGCTGAGTATGTAGCTACGATACTCACAACTAGTCAAGTTATATGGTTTAAGCGCATATTCAAAGACATGAAAGAGACAAAAAAAAAAAAAAGCTACAAAAATCTACCGTGATAATAAATCAACAATTGCAGTGGCAAAAAATCTCGTGTTCCACAACAGAACTAAACATATAAGTATTAAATATCACTTCATCAGAGAAGCTGGAGCGAACAAGAAAATAAAACTCGAGTTCTACAAAACTAAAGATCAACTGGTAGACATATTCATGAAAGCACTACCAAGAGATAAATTGAAGCAACTGCGTGACATGATTGAAGTTGTCGAAATATGCAACAAGGAGGAGTGATGAAGTTGCTGCACATTTCTAGTTATTTCTAGAACTCCTTAGGAAATAAGAAAAATATTGTAGAAAAATCTAGAGAAATAGAAATTGTAACTTGTAAATAAATAAAATTGAAAAATCTAGAGAGCTGCTAGAAGCTTGTAGAAGCAGCTGTAAAAAAATAAAACAAAATGGAAGCTTGTAATAGCTTCACAAGCTTAAGTCGGTACTTCAAAGTAATCAACCTTAGAGGCTATATAAAACCTTCTTGGCCTTGTACATGAAATAGGCAATAGAGTGAAATACTAGTCAATAAAGTTAGCGTCCACATAATTTTATATGTCAATCTTCTCACTCTCCTCCCACCTACTACCAATATCTTTTGGCTAATAAAATATATATATATATGTATGTATGTATATATATACATCTAACTACCTACTTCTACACCTACTTCTATCTCACGTCAACAAACACAATTCATTCTACCACTCTCCATTTCATTTTCACACAATCATATTTTTTAATCAACTATCCAACAGTTCTCTTGGCAGCGTCTCAGTGTCGCTTGTCAGCATCTTGTTGCCTTTGTACCCCCATCTCGTTGCTGTTGCGGCCCCGTCTCAATTGTCATCGTGGCCCCACCTTGTTGCCCTCGTGGCTCCGTCTCATTGTTGCCCAACACCTTGTTCTCTAGTCATTATGTTTGCTGTTCGTGCCAAGTCATTTTGGAGAAAACGGGATTGGAGCTTGAACATCAAAAGGTGTTGTTTAGAGGACAAGAGAAGGTGGACAATGAGGGTTTAGACGATTCGGGTGTGAAAGATAATTCCAAGGTTTTGCTTTTGGAAGAACCATCGATTTTGTGTTGATTTTAACTTTTTTTTTTTTTTTCTAGATTTGAATTACTTTTTGTGGCTTTGTTTTTTTAAGAAAGATGAAGTTGAACTGTAATCAGGTTGAAGATGATGAACTGAGCTTAGCGTTGAATTTCTTTTTCTCTTTTTTAATTCATTTTTATTATTATTATTTTTTTAAAATCACAATGGAGATCCACTTATTTTTTCTTTTTTCATAATAACTTAGGTAATGGGTGAATTCTACTTTTATTGAAGTAGTTTTGATCCTAATGCCAGTTTTTCTAGAGACTTAACAACTCGTTAAAGAAGTCTAGTGATGATTGATGTGGAACTGGTTGGAAATCAATGAAATAAGGTTAAATTTGGTTGAAATCAAGCCATCTCTATTGCTCTTAATATTTGCGCAGAGTTTTGGTATGAAGAAGAGGATCAGATGTCTTTGAAATGGAATGGAGACTGCCTTTTATAGGCTTCAGGACCTCCACGTTCCATAACCCACGAACACGATGCCTTCAATGTGTGAGTCTCGCTCACATATTAATACATGCATCGTCCTTCTTTTCTTGCGCCAGAATGAAGAGTAGTGGGTTGACTGTTTCTTTCTCGTAAACTGTCAGCAGCTCGTTGGACTGGGCTGCTTGCTTTGGACCAAGGCTTAGAATGCCATTAATTTCTAGAAGTAGCGATACTTGCACCCCGAAAATTTTGTATGTGCATCCCTTTTTACATGTTCGTCCCATTAATTTATTTTAAAGTATTAAAGTTAATCATATCTCACAATTTGCTAATATATCCTTTTCTTTTTCACAATCTCCATCACTATAACCATCATGCTCAAAATTTTTGATATTTTTATCTCATTACATACTGATTAGAGCATAAAAATACAATTTTAATATTAGAAAATTGATTGCATTTGTCAATAATATGTTATTTATTAAACATTTTGATTTGATTATTTTTACGAATGCATTTGGTTTGATCATTTGATTTAATGTGTTTTTATGCTCATGAAATTGATAACTTTGACATAATTTATGTGTACTTAATTTGGGTTTATGATGTTTTTCAGAAATAAAATCAAAAGGCTCATTTTAAAGGATATCAGCTCAAGTGCACAAGACTTGTATGTTACCGGGGTTCAGTAGTTGAACACAAAGACAGTCAGACCCCAAATTTCTCCAGTCCAAAGCTTCATGGCCCATACATTCCCACCAGATTTAATTTTCAAATTTCAAAAATGATCAAGTGATTTGAGGAGATGATGGAGGAAAATTTTGACTTTTAAATTTGAATTTCAAAAAGTTGGATGAGATATGATTGATGGAGTGATTTGTGGAAATAAATTGGAATTTAATTTGTCTCTCAAAATTTTGGAAGTAGTAGTGATTTTTGGTGATAGATTGGGACAAACTTGTGATCAAGATGGAAAGAGTTTGAACAAATTTTGTTTGTTTGAATTTTGAAATCAAATTTGAATTTTGAAAGCCTTCCTTTTTCGGTGAAGTGAAGATCTTATGGAGAGGCTTTTTGCTTCTATAAATAGGGCGTCTGGCAACACATCAAGGCAACCAATTTTGAAGGAGAAAACCAGTGTTTCAGAAAGAAAGTGTCTTGCTAAATTATTTTCATACTTTCTCTGTGGAATGTGTGAAATAATGAGCAAGTTAGACTAAAATTAGAGTGAGGCTGAGGGGTGATTTTAATTGTAAGGTTACTATTATTCAAGTTTGTTTATCTTCAAGCTTTTCAATGTCTATGTAAAACTCTTTTTGAAGTCTTAATTCAGAAATTATATTTTACAGTTTCATATAAATTCAGTCAAGCTTTTTTTATATGGTTCATGTTAAAATCATAGTTTTTGGATTGATAAATTTATAAGTTGATTTTTGACTGCAGTATTGTCAATTTGATATATTGTCGTTCTTAAATAATTTATAAATTATATCCTAGTTTGTTCTTAAATGTAAAGAGTTTTGCAATTATCACTGTGTTTTTATTTGATCTTCAAATCTATATTTTCCAATTGTTTGTTTGGGATGTGAAACATGCAATTGAGTAGTAATTTGAAATCAAACTTGATAATAGATAATTAAATAATTAAGTGATCCTCAAAGCCTTACTATTTTCTCTATTGGTTGTCATTTTTATATTTTTATTCATTCTTCAATTAAAATCCTCAAATAATTTTCTCTTCAATTGTTCTCTATTGTTAAACTTTATTTTTATAAAGTTTTACTGTTTTGAATTCTTCTTGTTGTTCACTTCTCTGTGGGATCGATACCTTAAAGCTTGCTATAATAACTGCTTAGCCGAAGGTGATATTTTGAGCACAACCACATACAGTGAACACAAGATTAGAAGTGAACTTGTTATATCATTTGCTAAGTTTCTAAAGCATATAGCAATGGTCAATGGGCAGTAGTGTCATTGGCTAAGAACCACTGCTCTCCATGGTCTTACCGTAGTTTGACACTTGTTAATAGCAACTAGTTGATGTCTTTCCCACCTATGTGGAGGTAACCTCCACCCTTGTGTGGACCATTTATTTGTTTACGTGTGAGTTGTTCTTTTTCGTATGAAAGTTACTCTTCAAGCCATGTTATTAATGTTCAATTTCCCTTGATTGATCCGATTATCTTCTAGATTAATTTTAGTATTGTAATGTAATATATATAATATTAAAAAAAAAATTGTAGCAATGAAGTCGAAAATTTCCCCTCATGGTTATCCACAAACGAATATGGAAAGAAAATGATTTAAATTCCCACTCGTGGGAATTTTATATTCTTGAAAGGGACGTAAGTCATGTAAAATAATATCTACCGTCAACATCGTTCCATGTGCTTTTGACGTGTCTCTCTCTTTTTTGTTTCCTACTTCACCAAGCTTATCTCTCTAAGATTCAACATATTTTTAGTATATAGTTTAATCAATAAACCAATCTGAAAAAGATAAACATACTGTTCTATGATGATGATGATGATTGGGATCATCATCACCATCACCACAACCACTTGTGGTGATCTTTGTTGCTTTTGCTTACTGGGTTTGTATCTTTGGCTTTGTTGGTGTAGCTCAAGCTCAAACTCAAGCTGCCACTCATCCTATGAAGTTATGTATGTATCCATGCATGTTAGACTCTCTTCTTGCAACTATATCTATCTCTGTGTGCGTGCGTGTGTGTATATTGATTTAGTGGTAGTGAGTAGTGATTTGTAGTGTTGGAAACCTTATGATGATTTAATAACCTCATATTTGATTAATGGTTTTATGTGATGGTGAATGTTTGTCAAATTCAAAGGATGTTAAGTTTGACAAAGTTGTTAGCTTTTTCTGGTGGAAAAATGACTGCGACTTGAAAATATGGTGGTGACAGTGAGAGTATTGAATTCTGTATTTCAACATTGGGGATTACAAGCTAATAAGGGTCAATGGAATATTAGTGGAGCTGCCATTGATGATACCATCTTTGATAACAGTGCTTACAACCCTTTTATCAAATGTGACTGTTCTTACAACAGCAACACTCTTTGTCACATCACCCAATTGTAAGTTTTCTCAACTTTTTGGCTATTTACATGGTTGTTGGAGGGTCATGAATGATTTCTGTAGAATCTGATAAACTTAGCTTATATCATGTGAGCCCTTGTTGGAAGGGAAATGTTAATCAATGGAATACGTGCATAGGTTAGTATCGGTTATTGACACTAATAATTGACGTAAAGATCAAAATTTTATATGTTGTGTAAGTTAGGAAATTTGTGTAGTTTTAGTACACTAAGTTAAGAGGACCCTTGAATAATAATTCATTACTCTTGAACATGTTCGATAATATGTTTGAATGAGTATTACCAAAGCCCTAAAAGCATTGCCTTCGTGCTATGATTTTTCATGTATGGAACAAATGCATTTGTTCTCTTTCTTGATCAAGCATCTACGATATTTGCGTACATAAATAGTTGTTGATGTGATGAACCTATCATATTAGTGTGAGTTATCAAATCCCACATAGCTACAGGAGGGGGTTCCTGACTAGTCTATTTATCTTGTGAGCTCTTTGAAGTTTAAAGTGCAGACATGTTTTGGGTTGTAAAATCCATAAGCAAATCCATGAGGAATTGTGTGTCTAAAGCAGGTATTGTCTATAATGGGTCAGAATGTTTCTAGTCACAGCTACAACTTTGTTAAAGTTTCAATTTTCGAACTGAGTTTCATAGTGGAGATTAGCAATTTTTTTTCAGCAATCAACAAGTATGATCCTCATGTGCAAATACTTGGTTTATAGATTTGGATTACACATACAAATACCTTTGCAGCACCTGATATACTAGTGTGGACATGTCCAAACCAAAAGTTAGTTTGCTGTTCCAGTGTAGAATTGTAACCACCAAGTGAAATGGATTCACTTATTAGTTCTAATGGCTTCAAATTCAGTTTCCCTCACAATTTCAGGCTTATGAGCTATTGCATTTCTCAAGAATTGAATATCAGTTGCATTGCAGGGATGTGCATCTGGCCACTAAAGATGTGATGTGACATGTGGCTGTAGAACGTATAATTCTTTCTTGTCATTCATGCTAACTTTTTAGACTTTCCTGACAGGAAAGTTTTTTCTCTGGACGTTGTTGGTGCGATCCCAGATGAGCTATGGACTTTGACTTTCCTCACCAATCTGTATGGCTTCATATTGTAAATATAGTTACTCAAGTTCTGCATTTTATTGATTCCTTTTATTTTGTAGTTGTACTGCACCAGGCTGGTAATTTTCCACTATGATTGCACCTGCACCATGTGTTCTTGAGTAATCTGACTTTGTTGTTCTTCTAACAGGAACTTGGGCCAAAATTACTTGACAGGTCCTCTGTCTGCATCGATTCAGAATCTTTCTGCCTTGCAATACGTGTAGGCTGCTGAAAATTTTTATTCTGAAGTTATAAGGCATGACAAATATACTATAATTATTTCTTTCTGATGTTTGCTTCTCTCATTCTGATCAGGAGCGTTGGCATAAATTGCATTATCAGGACAGCTTCCAGTAGAACTTGGAATGCTGACTGATTTAAGATCACTGTAAGTTTAAAATCTACACCATTCTTACTCTATAATTTATCCAAGGGGCTACTAGTGTTTACTTTGCATAGATAGTGGCCACCTCCTCTGTCTGTGACTTCCCTTTTTGTTCTTTTGGTTTGGTTGCCTTGTAGTCGTTAGGTTATAATATTTCTAGATGGTTGTTTCCACAAACATTGCAATACAATGATCCTAATGTTATGATGAAATGTAGGTTCCTGAAAATAAGTTGTATATATAACTGAGAGAAGCATATATCTCCATAATTAATGGTGGGGGTATATTGGTGAATAATTTAACTAAAAGATGAGGTTATATTAACTTAAATTCGTGACTTCAATGTCCATTCATTTACTCTTAATCTATATAATTGTTTAAATGATTGGATGAGAAGGGCTAGAAGTTTAAGGTCCCAAATTTAGGTCAAAATGTTAAGTTGATCGCAATATATGTACTTTATTATGTAAGCACATTATTAGAATATAAGAAGTTATTTGGTGAGCACCCCTTCACTTTAATCATCTTTTCTTTTTATTCTAAAGGACGAAATGGATTTAGATTTGAACTTTGAAATTGTTTTTCATTTTTTCTTCTTTACAATAGTTTATTTGAAACGTTTCAACACTATGAATTCAGTGATATTATTCATCATTTCATTTACTTTTTTATTTTTTGCAGTTCTATTGCAGCAAACAATTTTGCCGGTACTCTGCCATCTGAATTTGTTAGTTTGATGAAATTACAACAACGGTAAGTTTTGATAGACACTTTGTTACATCTATAAAAAAACAATGCTACATTTCGTTAAAGTTTTTCCAAAATGACTCCATATAACATGAAAAGTGATTTGTAGTTGTCATATAGATCATGAAATAATGTAATTGTTACAAATCACTTGCTATATCGTTTTAACAAAGTTTATGGCAAAATACTTGAGGTAATGTAGTACAGTGCAATTTTCTGCATATATTGTTTCATTGTGTTCGGTGGGTGGGAGCATATGTTTGGGATTTCCAAATAACTTTGAATAATTAAATGTTGTTGAAAGTTGAGGTGGTGCATTGGTAAGCACTCACATCCAAAACAATGACTGTGAGTTGGAGTCAAGTCCTCTTTTTTCACTCACAAATTGTAATAATTCAAAAAGTAAAATTAATAATCAAATGCTTGTAATACAAGATGCTCAATACTTGAAAGAACAAAAAGCTTAATAATCCCGAAACTATGAAGATTCTACACCACGGGGAAAATTAGCAGCAAATATGTCGGTAGATCCAATAAAGCTATTGTGAACAGATGGTTCTACCAACCTAATCCAAAAATTAATATGTTGGCAGTTGCGTAGGAATCTTGAAAATGTTCTATTAATACAAGTTATTAACAGTAATGAATTCAATGAACTTCCTTTTCCCATTTATCCCATTTAATCTCTAATTGAGATTTTGAACAAGAAGTAAGATATATCATTGTGTTGACTGGAAAAGGGAATGAATCAGGTACTTGTTTCATTCTTAGACAGGCAAATGATGTGGCACTCACTGGAAGAATTCCTGACTTTATTGGAAATTGGTCTAAGCTTGTAGCAATGTGAGAAATCTAATGATTATTTATATAATCTACAATAAATGCAAAGTCTGCACATATAAGTTTCTGTTCCAATATCTTATTTTAGGAGGTTTATAGGAAACGCTTTTGAAGGTTCAATACCATCATCTTTTTTTAGCCTGACTACTCTGACAGAGTTGTATCTGCATCTTTTCTTCTTTTTTGTTTATATTTTACCATACTCAATGCTAATCATCTAGTGAAAATCAAAATGTAGGAGAATAAATGGTTTAACCAATGGGAGCTCGTCACTGGAATTCATAAGGGGGCTGAATTCTTTAAGTATCTTGTAAGGAACACTGCTAGCAGCTTTGATTTGATATGTTGTAATCCCTCATACATACCTTTTGTTTATTTAAAGCAATGGTTACGTGTACCACAGGGAGCTAAGGAATAACAACATTTTTTATTCAATTCCATCCAATATTGGAGAATACCAAAGTTTGAAGCATCTATAAGTTATTCAGTTTAATGATCAACTCTTCAAATACATTTTGTTTTTGGTTGAATTTGTGATGGTTTTTATTGATTATTGTCTAGAAAATCTTAGCTGATGCTTGATATCAAGCCATTTCACTGTGTAGCTCTTCGTACAAGCCTTTATAATAATGTTATTAGTATCACCTGATATTACCATTCATCTCAATTTCTTATCTTTTGCTGTGATTGATTCTGTCAAATTGGTTGGTTTGGCTTGTAATTAGAACACCTTGTGATGTGCCAATGTTATGCATATTTGATTACATCTTTTGCTGTGGATGTTGCTTATATATTGCTACCTCCTTTCTCCCTCTATCACTAGTTGTGTTGTAAACTTGTAATATTTTTCATGTATCTTACAACTGAGTTTTGTAATATTTTTCTTTGGGGATTTGAGTTTCAACAATATAGGTGGAGGTATTCCTGACTCGCTTTTCAATTTGAGTTCGCTAACTTACCTGTAATACCATTTCCGCTTTACAATCTTTTTCTTTCCAACATTTACTCCTTAGTCCTTACTTATATGAAACATATAATGTTGCTTTCATTCTGAGGTTTCTTGGAAATAATATGTTAAATGGTACCTTGCCAGCACAAAAGAGTACTTCTCAATATGTAAGTACTTCTAACATAAATAAATTCAACATTATTTAATGCATGAAAAATGGATTTTATAATCTTTAATGTATCATTTTCAATAAGGAAATTTTCATGCTGAGTTAGTGTCATACTTGGTTTTGTATTAATTACATATTCATGCGTATGTGATAATTTAGTATGTCTTTGTTCTTTGAGCTCTCTTGTTTCACAGCAGTGCCTGAATATTTAGTAATCTGCAGCTTGTATTGAAAATCTCCTCTCCATGCTTGCAGAGATGTGTCATACAACAATTTAGTCGGCAGCTTGCCCTCTTGGGTCAATGAACAGAATTTACAACTGTAAGTCTTTAAATTCCAGCAAATATAATCTTTAGCATTATACTTTATAACTAAATTTGATTAATATAATATTCTTTAACCCTTTAAAGCAGTATTGAGTAACTTCTGTCCAACATTCATTTCTTACGAGAAATTGCAATCCTTTTGCCATAATGAAACTAGCATTCAGATTTACAGGTTGCAATATGCAGGAACTTAGTTGCCAACAACTTAACGTTGGACAATTCTGACAGCAGGTGAGGTTCTGGTTTCTTTGTTTTGTTCCAATTCTTGTATTTCTCAATAATGGATTCTGAAAATGAGTAGTTTTTCTCATTCATCTATTAGACATTATGATGTAATCTGATTATTTACATATACTTAGGTTGTTGTTATACATCATGGCGGTGCAAGGCTGATTTTAAGACTCTCAACATGCTAATCTGTCCTCTCAACTGTTCTGGAAGGACTTCTTGTTGTAAAAGAATTACCAAATTACTTCTGGTGGTCCTGAAACATGTAACACTTTTTATTGGAAGTTCACATATCAAGTGATTGCAATCTCTCTTTAGCTCTTGATAACTGGAAATTGTTATAGGTCATTTTGAGTCTTTCTTCAGTTGTGATACCTATTAATGTGCTACAATCAGGAGATTTTGTCTTTTCACAGGAGAGTTTCATCATAAAGTAAACCATTAAATCATAAAGACGCATGCATCAGCAGAAATTACTGCTTTAGTGGCCAGTTACTAGTTTCTGACATAATATCCAAGCTTTCCATCTAAGTGCATTCCTCTTCTTCCCTCAGTGCCTTGCCATTTGGGCTGAACTGTCTTCAACCGAACTTTCCTTGCAATCGAGGTCCTGGAATCTGTAAGTACAACTTACCCCTTCCTGTGGTTTGGGAAAATATTGGTTTGTGTAATCTTATTGATGGGAGAGTACATTATTTTGAAGGAGAGAACATGTGCACCTAAATAATTTTCATGTGAACATTGATTTATTCATCAGTTTGAGTGAGAATTCTTATGATATGAAAATTTTTCTATAATCATTTGAACCACAATAGGAACTATAAATTGACTTCCATTCTTGAGATATAGGTGTTAAGTCGTGGGGTTTTATTTGCATGCATAGCTAAAACTAATGCATTTTATCAAGTGACTTGGTGCACAAGTTAAGGAGGACATTGGGAGATGCATACACTAACTTCATATTCGAAAACCTTATCTGGATTAGCTTTGATAAGGACGTATTGATTGCAGATTATGACTTTGCAATCATGTGTGTGTTAGAATATACCCTATTAATTGTAAAGATTGTATAGTTGACAATTAGCCTAATTATAGGGATGTAAATTATTTTCTTTCCTAATTGTTAGTTGTTTCCTTGTTAGTTGTTTCCTTTCCTAGATTAGGACTCTTTTCTATTTTGTAATTCTTCTATATAATCCCTCCTTGTGGAGAAGAATAATAACAAACAATTGATTTGTTCATGGTATCAGAGCTTAAGGCTCTCAAAATTTTTTAACAGCAGTTTCAACCTTTTATTTTTTATTTTCTGGTGAGCTCACCTTACCAGATCCTGTCACTTGTATTATCTTCTACCTTTGCCATTGTTGCAAAGTTCTGTTGCTGTCTCTTACCCACCCATAACTGCCGTGATTTCGCTGTTCATTGCCATCCACTTCCTCCACCGTGACCTGCTGGTTCTTGTTTCATCTTTTTTCGCTGCTGCTGGTTCTGGTCGCTGCCAGAACCGACGTGTCTCTGGTCGCTGCGCCTTCTTCCTCTCGCTGTCACGTGTCTCTGGTCGCTGCGCCTTCTTCCTCTCGCTGTCACGTGTCTCTGGTCGCTGTGCCTTCTTCCTGTCGTTGTCACGCCGTATTTGCAGTGCTACCCACATCTGCCGCTGCTCACTTTTGCATCTGCCGCTGCTCACCTTGTCATCGTGTCAACGCGCCGACTTCGACTTTCATCAAGCCGCACCACTCACCGTTCTCACACAGCATCGTTGGACTATACATGCTGCCTGGTTTTGTCTTCTTTGCCTTGACTGTGTTATAGGTTTTTTGATTGGCCTTCTTGTTTGATTGGTTTGCATGCTTTGACTTTGCTTTGCTGCGTATTATTTGTTACTCCCTGTTGGAATTACATTGCTCTACTTTGCTTCGTACGCTGCTCGTGTATTCTCTGCTTTCACTGTTAACTCTAATATGGAAAAAGAAACCGAAAAACCAATTGGAAAAGAATCTGAAACATCTAGCCACATAGTTCCACCACTCCCTCCAATTTATCCTCATGACAACTCATCTAAGATTGAGATTAAATTGGACGGGTCAAACTACCCTTTGTGGTCTAAGTTTGTCGAGATTTTCGTGGCTGGAAAAGACAAGTATGGTTTTCTCACAGGAGAAAGTGTTAAGCCTGCAACCACCGATTCCACCTATAGACGATGGTTGGCAGACAATGCTCTTGTGCAAGGATGGCTTCTTGGATCTATGACTCCCAAAATTATGGGGATGTTTATTCGATTACCTACAACTCAGGCCATTTGGGAAGCAGTTGCCCGTACCTACTATGATGGTGCAGATCAGTCCATCATCTATGAACTCAACAGCAAGGGATTCCATATGCGTCAATCTGGGCGTCATATTTCTGAATACTACGGGGAATTGAACACAATCTGGCAGGAGTTGGATCACCGTTGTCCAAACGACATGACTGATGCTACAGATGTGGTTCGACTTAATGGTCGTATTGAGAAACAGAGAGTGTACATGTTCTTGGCAGGACTAGACTCTGAATTTGACAAGGTGCGAGCTGATGTTTTACGTATGGATCCATTTCCTAGTGTTGAAGGGGCATTTGCCTATGTCCGTCGTGAGGCACAGCGTCAAGCCACTATGCTCGCTCCACCACAAGTAAGTGACAGCTCTGCCTTACTAATCAATAAGGGGAATTCAGGGGACAGAAAATGTACTCACTGTGGACAGAAGAATCATACTCGAGATGCATGCTGGAAATTGAATGGGTATCCGGAGTGGTACTTGGAAAAAAGGAAGAAGGGGCCTTCAAAGAATGGAACTACCTCCCTTGCATCATCCTCTGGCAACTCGTCTTCTCCTCCACAGGGTAACATATGTGATTCTCAAATTCAATTCTCCAACTCAGGTACTTTTCATTCTGCTTTCAATGTTTCTACAATTTCTAGTAATAATACTTGGATAATTGATTCTGGTGCAACAGACCACATGACATTTAATTCTCAAAACTTCAGCCATCGTAGTCCAATTGAAACCAATAATGTGTCATATGCTGATGGTACTCCCACCCTGGTTCATGGGGCTGGATCTATATCTCTAACTCCGTCCTTACATTTATCATCTGTTCTACATGTGCCCACTTTATCTAACAACTTACTCTCGATTAGTCAAATCACTAAATCTCTAAATTGTGTTGTTACGTTCTGGCCTTCTCATTGTGTTTTTCAGGACATCACAACCAATGAGATGATTGGAACTGGTAGGGAAAAAGGAGGGTTGTACTACTTTACAGCAGACAGTATTTCTAGTCATCCTCACAGAGTAGTACAAGTTAAAGCAGACAATAAGAGTGATATTCTCCTTTGGCATAGGCGTTTAGGTCATTGTTCTTTTGGATATCTCAAGTTTTTATTTCCTTCTTTGTTTAAAACTATTGGGCACAATAATATGCAGTGTGAGACATGTGTTTTGTCTAAACATCATCGCATTGTTTTTCCTTCTAGTAATGGTAATAAAAGATCAGTACCTTTTTCTCTTGTTCATTCTGATGTTTGGGGTCCATCTAACGTTGTGTCTATATCTGGTATGCGCTGGTTTGTTACATTTATTGATGATTGTACTCGCATGACTTGGATTTTTCTTTTAAAAAATAAAAGTGATGTATGTGATGTTTTTCAAAATTTTTATCATATGATTCTCACACAATTTCATAAGAAAATTCAAGTTTTACGCTCAGACAATGGTGGTGAATATCTAAACCATAGCATTAAAGCTTTTTGTCTGAAAAACGGTATTCTCCACCAAACATCTTGTGCATATACCCCACAACAAAACGGCACTGCAGAGCGTAAAAATCGCCATCTCTTAGAGGTTGCACGATCTTTACTGCTTGGAATGAATATGCCTAAATCTTTTTGGGGTGATGCGGTACTATCTGCTGCATATCTCATTAATCGTATGCCATCTAGTGTTCTGTCTTTTCAAACTCCATTGCAATCCTTGTCTCATTACTGTGATATTAACTCTGCATTGCATATTCTTCCTCGGGTCTTTGGATGTGTGGTATATGTACATATGCATACTCCTCATAGAGGAAAGTTAGACCCACGTGCTCTTAAGTGTGTTTTTATAGGGTATTCTAGTTCACAAAAAGGGTACAAATGTTATCATCCTCCTTCCCGTAAGGTCTTTGTGTCACTGGATGTTACGTTCTGGGAAGATGAGGCATATTTTCCCTCCGAGACTTCTTTTCAGGGGGAGAATCCGAACTATGAAGAGAAGTCTCCTAAAACTGACAATGAAGAGAAGTCTCTTAAAACTGACACTGTTATACCCATTAGTCTGAGAAGTCAATCTTCTGAGGAAGAAAATCTATCTTCTGAAAGTGAGATTCCTGATAGTCTCACAGAAAAGACAGAACCAACCTTGAGAGTGTATGAAAGGCGGAATAAAAGGAAAGAGAAACAGGGGGAGTCAGTTCTCATACAGGTAGTACAACTTTCCTCTTCTCCATCACCGGTTCGTCAATCAAACTCTGAGGTTGAAAATGCTCCCGAGGTAACTCTTGAACCTTTCACTTTATCTAATGACTTATCAAATGAAAATCACACAGATCCTGAACCCAGTCTATCTACTAGACGATATCCTAGTTGAGAACATAGACCACCTGTACGGTTTGGTTTTTCCCCTGAGCGACCTTCAGAAAATAGTAAGGCCCTTTACTCTATTTCTGATTACACCTCAAGTCATAGACTATCTGAAAACTTTAAAGCTTTTGCACATCAATTATCCTCTGTATCTATTCCTAGTAAATTGCAGGATGCACTGATAGACCAGAATTGGGTCCGAGCCATGGATGAGGAGATGAAAGCTTTACAGAAAAATTGTACCTGAGAAATAGTAGATCTACCTAAAGGGAAGAAGGCTATTGGATGTCGATGGGTCTTTACCATCAAACACAAGGCAGATGGCTCGATTGAAAGGTACAAGGCTAGGTTGGTTGCTAAAGGGTACACTCAGACTTACGGAGTTGACTATCAGGAAACTTTTGCCCCGGTAGCAAAGTTAAACACGGTTAGGGTACTTCTCTCACTAGCAGCTAATCAGGAGTGGCCATTAAAACAGTTTGATGTAAAGAATGCATTTCTACATGGAGAACTCAGTGAAGAAGTTTATATGGATCTTCCCCCGGGTCTCGATTCTAAAACTGGTAAAGTCTGTAAACTAAAAAAGGCTCTTTACGGATTAAAACAATCACCTAGAGCTTGGTTCGGACGACTCAGTACTTCCATGAGAAAATTCGGATATAAGCAGAGTAACTC
This sequence comes from Litchi chinensis, assembly GCA_019925255.1. Classification (NCBI taxonomy): domain Eukaryota; kingdom Viridiplantae; phylum Streptophyta; class Magnoliopsida; order Sapindales; family Sapindaceae; genus Litchi; species Litchi chinensis. The sequence goes on from CM034467.1 coordinate 30,073,247, forward strand.
CGATCACACCTTATTTTTTAAACGTAAGGGTGACAAAATCACTATACTGATCGTCTATGTGGACGATATGATTGTTACAGGAAACGATAATCTGGAGATGACTAATCTCCAAAGTCACTTGGCCACAGAGTTCGAAATGAAAGACCTAGGGATCTTAAGGTATTTTTTGGGAATTGAGGTAGCCCGATCAAAACATGGGATTTTCCTCAGTCAGAGAAAGTATGTTCTTGATCTACTTACAGAAACTGGGATGCTTGCTAGCAAACCAGCAGATACTCCAATGGATCAAAATCACAAGTTATGTGAATGTCCAGATCACCCTGATCAAATCCCAGCAAATAAAGAAAAATATCAAAGAATTGTTGGTAAGCTTATCTACTTATCGCATACTCGTCCTGATATTGCATATGCAGTGAGTGTGGTAAGCCAATTCATGCATGCTCCCACTGAGAGTCACATGGATGCAGTCTTTCGGATTCTGAGATACTTAAAAGGAGCTCCTGGCAAAGGATTAATTTTTTCTAAAAATGGGCATCTGGATATTGAGGGATACACGGATGCTGATTGGGCCGGGAATGTTAGTGATCGGAGATCTACTTCTGGTTATTTCACCTTTGTAGGAAGTAACCTAGTCACTTGGAGGAGTAAGAAACAGACCGTGGTATCACGATCTAGTGCTGAGGCAGAATTCCGAGGGATTGCCCAAGGAATTACTGAATTGTTGTGGTTGAAGAACTTGTTGGGAGATTTGGGGCTTCATCAAAAAGGTAGCATGAAGCTATATTGTGATAATAAAGCCTCAGTTCAGATTGCCAATAATCCTGTCCAACATGATCGTACCAAACATGTGGAAATTGATCGATTTTTCATCAAAGAGAAGATAGAAGAAAAGATAATTGAGCTTCCATATGTACCAAGTAAGAATCAACTCGCAGATATCCTCACAAAGGCGATTAATGGAAGGAACTTTCATGATTCAATTAGCAAGTTAGGCATGAGTGATATCTATGCACCAACTTGAGGGGGAGTGTTAGAATATACCCTATTAATTGTAAAGATTGTATAGTTGACAATTAGCCTAATTATAGGGATGTAAATTATTTTCTTTCCTAATTGTTAGTTGTTTCCTTGTTAGTTGTTTTCTTTCCTAGATTAGGACTCTTTTCTATTTTGTAATTCTTCTATATAATCCCTCTTTGTGGAGAAGAATAATAACAAACAATTGATTTGTTCAGTGTGGAGGTCCAGAGGTTACGTCTTCTAACGGTATAGTATATGAGAGGGACAATGCAACTCTTGGTCCAGCATCGTATTTGTGACTGACACACACAGATGGGGGGTTAGTAATGTTGGATATTTTACTTCAAGCAATAATCCCCAGTACACAAGTTTTTCTCAGTCTGAATTCGTAAATACACTACACTCAGAGCTTTTTCAGACAGCAAGAATCTCAGCTTCATCCCTAAGATACTACAGTTTAGGCCTTGAAAATGGCAACTACAATGTGACACTCCCGTTTGCTGAATTAACTATGGTAGAAGCTGGCTGGAAAAGTCTTGGGAGGTGTATATTTTATATCTACATTCAGGTATGTATTATACTTTGAAATTGTTCTATGTAATCTTTTGTTTCTTTCTATTCTTCATTTCTTTACCTACTTTTAATTCCTCGACATTAACGTCATTTATATATCAAACCACCAAAGCAACAAAATGGATTAGTGAACATTGAAGTCAGTTGCTCATTACTGTACTAGTAGATTATAATGAATTATCAAAATTTTCATTTCAAGTATAGTAATATATTGACAAATAACTTTCGCTCTTTCTTTTTCGGCTGAACCTGTTCTGGCAACTGCCTCACCGACATATTCACCAAGAATAATACTCTGGTTAAGAATGATAAATAGACTTCATGAATCTGTCTATTGGACGACAATCTTGTATTCTGTGTCCTAAATCCTACATGTTACTCCTTTTGATTGTTACTGATTTTTTGTTTGAGGCTTGAATTTGTTTATTGTAAGGCAATCGTGTTTTTAAGGATTTTGACATAAACAAGGAAGCGGATGGAATCCCAAAAAGAGCTATTCAGAAAGAATTCAAGGCTCAAGTATCAGAAAACTACCTTGAAATCCACTTGTTTTGGGCTGGAAAAGGGACTTGCTGCATTCCTGTTCAAGGTACCTATGGACCTTCTATTTCTGCCATCAGTGCTACACCAGCTAAGCAAATTTCTTTTTTCCTTTTCCTTTTAAATTTCATTGCAATATCATATTAAGTTATGACTATTGAACTTGATACGGATTTCAGACCTACTGTAAGTAATAATTCTCCAAGCAGTGGTAAAATAATAGAACCGGTTTAATTGTGGGAATTGTTGTTGGCATTGGACTTGTAAGCATCATATTGGTTCTCTCAACTTTCTGGATCATTCAAAGAAGGAAGATGCCAAGCAAAGACAATGATGAAGGTAAAGCAAGAATTTTTTATCTACATGTATGCTAACAGCCCAATTTTCAAACTGTGACACGTTTTCTTTTCTAGATATAAATATGCTATTGTTTGCCTGCTTGTGATTCTAGTCCAAGGTTAGCACTTGACCAGACGTGTTACGCTCAGGATTCTTAGTTTCGACACATATGATGTTCAAACTCAAGATTTGTCACTTGAAGACTTGTCATGTTTTCCTCAATCACAAAATGGTCTTACTATAAATTGCTTTCTGTTCCTTTTGGTTACATGTATGTTATGGTACCCTGATTAGAGAATTGAATACATTTCCAGCAATTTCTCATGTTTAACTGTCATAATATTCCACAATGTAATTGTCAACCAAATGGATCAACAACGGTGAACTGCATTTGTTTTTTAATTTGCAGTGCTTCTTGGAATAGATGCTAGACCATACACATTCAGTTTTGCAGAACTGAAGACTGCTACAGAAGACTTGAGTCCTGTGAATAAACTTGGAGAGGGCGGATTTGGACCTGTTTATACAGTATGTCACACTTCAAATCAGCAAAATGTGTTGAATGGATCTCTTTTACTGAAATTTTGATTATTTGGTTTAATGGAACGGTTGTTAATTATAACCGTAGCCTGATAGCCGTATGTGAACATAAGCTGCAATATGATTATGAAAGGCTGGTGAATATGTGACATATCGTCAACATTATAATTTTTCTGACCTATTCAATCGGACTCTTGCGCTCCATAGGGAAAATTTGGTGATGGAAGAGTGATCACAGTAAAACAATTGTCTGTAGCATCCCATCAAAGGAAGAGCCAATTTGTGAAATTGTTGCTATGTCTGCAGCACAGCACTGTAACCTTGTCAAATTGTATGGATGTTGCATTGAGGGATCAGAACAACTCCTTGTTTATGAGCATCTGGAGAACAAGAGTCTTGATCAAGCATTGTTTGGTATGAGGATAGCATTTATCTTGTGTTATTGATTTGATTTAGAACAGCAAGAGGCGTACGGTTTTAGCATGGAAAATCATGTTGAATTTTCTGTATGGGTTTCATAAATCAGGAGAAAGTAGCTTGAATTTCAATTGTCAACATATTTTGATATTTGCTTGGGAGTGGCAAGAGGGCTATCTTATCTTCATGAGGAGTCAAGACTTCAAATCATACACAGAGATGTAAAGGCTAATGATATTCTACTTGATTCTGAACTCAACCCAAAATTTCCGATTTTGGTTTGATCAAACTATATGATGATAAGAAAATCCACATAAGCACCCCTATTGTAGGGACAATGTAGGATTCTAAAAAGTCCACCTATTCTTTCTACCTAGATTGTTAATTTCATTATATCTTATCTTCCTTGGAGATACAAGCAATAATCTTTTTTCACCACATGGTGGATATCTTGCTCCGGAGTATGCAATGCGTGGACATCTTACAGAGAAGATTGATGTATTCTCGTTTGGAGTTCTAGCTTTGCAGATTGTTAGCGGGAGACCAAACTTAGATTCAAGCTGCAATGAAGATCAGATGTATCTCCTTGAATGGGTATGAAAGATATTTCATTACCCCATAGACATATCAATTTTTTATTAGTGTTAAAATGTTTCCTTTGCATTATAGGCTTGGAACCTACATGAGAACAACCTTTGATGTTGAACTAGTGGACTGAAGATTATCAAAATTCAATGAGGAGTAGGTGAAACGAATGATAGGAGTAGCTGTTCTATGTACTCAGACAGTGCCATCTCTACGGCGCCAATGTCCCGTGTAGTTGCTATGCTATGTGGAGATGTTGAAGTGAGCAAAGTAACTACAAAGCCACTGATTGGAGATTTAATGACATTACCAGCTTCATAAGCGGTGATGCAGCAACTAAAGATACTGATACTAGCAATTATTATACCTCTTCTTCAACGAGTACAGCAGTACCTGAAACTCAGCATTCAGCAGAAACTGATATTACTAAACCAATTTTCTATGACAACAATGTGTAGGTGATGGGAAATATTTTGTTTAGAAACATATTTCATTTTTGTTTTTAGAGAAATTGGTGGTTGAACTCTTAGATTTCTGATTTTAGATGTTGTAATACGAGAATGATTGTTTATAACATGTCAAATTATTTTTTTAATATGTGAGGTATGAATTTTGGCATTGTTTCCAGATGATTTGAAGTATTCTTCTTGTTCTTAATGGAGTCAACTAAAATGGTTTGGACTCTCAAGTCTTGTGATATAAATGTGGACTAACAGTCCTCAATATTAGTTTGAGGTGGAAATGGAATCAGGAGAACCAATTCTGAAGAATATTTTTCCATTGTAACAAGATAATTGAGCTCCTAGATTATGCAAGTAATTTTTGAATTTTATATCTAGGTTTGATAATGCTGCTCCGGAACCTTGTAATGGAATGATCAGTAGTGTTGAAAATCTATAAATGAAGTCTCTGAGGGACTGCAACTAGCTTAAGTACATCCTGCTGTACCCATGGGTAGGGCTGACAATTTGGAACCCGACACGATGGGTCGACACGAAACCGACACGATTATTACGGGTTAGGGTTGAGCATTAACGGGTTGGATAAATAAACGGATCAACCCGTCTAACCCGTTTAATTATCGAGTCAGATTCGGGTTCTATTTAATGGATAACGGGTTGACCCGTTAAATAAAAGTAAAAAAGTAATTTTATTTTGGAGAGGTAGTTATGTAATTTTAGTGGTAGATATATATATATATATATATATATCCTTCAAAGTTTAAACCCTAACATAAACAAAAATCTCTAAACTTCATCTCTACACTTCATCTCATCACAAATTGTCATGTAGTAATAAAATTTTATTGGTTTTAATAAAATATTTGTTAAACTATTTTTTTTATATATAAATGTATAATTTCCTAATTAGTTAACCTTTAATTATTATCTTTTGACAAGTTTAGTTTGGTGGATGTAATCAACGCTTGATATTGTTTTTCTATTATAAAAGACTACATAAAAAAAAATTTTATTAAGTTTTTTTTTTTTTTTAATACGAAGAATTATATTTATAAAGATATTTTTATAATCATCTTTGTAAACATTTGTATTTTTATTGTATGGATTGTATTTGTAGATAATTGTATTTTTTACGTCTTATGTATATTTATTTTAATTTTGTTTTTTATTATATCTATATTAAAATTTAAATGTATTAAATATCATTAAATGAGTCATAAACGGGTCGATTAAACGAATTATTAATCGTAATGAGTTATTAATGTATCGGTTAAACAGATCATTAACGGGTTGACCTATTAGTAATCGTGTCGGGTTCGGGTTGAGGAGGTTCAACCCGTTTCCTTATCGGGTCGTATTCGGGTTGTATAAAAAATTATCGGATCAGGTTCGGGTTGTGTCCAACCCGACACGTCAACTTGAATTGCCACCCCTACCCATGGGTAAGAGATTGAGACTCGTAAAAACAACCATTTTTCACTTGCCTCTTCTAATGCAGTGAAACACCAAGCACAAATAAATTTATATGCATCATCCAACATCCAAACATGCATGACTTCAAACATTAAGAAGTGTATAAGACATCAATTTTTCTTACAAGTCCATCTGTAACTAGACATAGCTACAAATGACCATTAACATGATTTGTCGTTACTGGTGCTAGATAGTATAAACTATGAAACTTGTTTAGGTTCATCTTCTTATTATTCTCCATCCTCTTCATTTCTGGTAAGATTTCATTTTCAAATTAGTCATTTTGGAGGTTTTGCTGCTTAGAGCTGTCCTCACAACAATCACGTACATGTCAACAGCCATTCTTGGGGTATCTCAAGATGGTGCAAAATCAGTGCAGAAATAGCCTATACACGAACTGCTGATCTTATATATAACAGCTGCATAATGTCAATGATCTAATTATAAAGATAAAAAATACAAGAAATTACATTCAAAGCAACATAAGCAATCAAACGAACGTAAAAAAATTTCACATTATTTTGTAAACTTCCCATATGAATTACCAAATTACAAAAGCAGAACAGAATATTCTGCACTTCGCTGTCACATCACCGCATCAAAAACCAAAATTATCCCCACATGACAGAAACCAAGAATCTTCTGTCTAACAACAAACCTTAACAAGTTCTTTAACTACACAAAATGACTCTAGTCAATCCCAGAACCATACATGAGACAGTGAAGAAAAACAATGTGACAAAGTCTCTAGCAGACCATTTCTTGACGCTCTTAGCTTCTACCCTCAAGCTCTTAGCTCTCCTCAAGGCATCAACCTCCTTCAACAGATCGAATTCAACTCCCTTCCTCTTCAACTCCTCCACACACCTCCCCAGCAACTTTCCATCCTCCTTCTCCCTCTCCAAAAGCTTCTCCAAATGACTCTCGACGTCTATTTTATATCTAACGGCCCAAATCATACCCAAAGAGCAAAGGAGAGAGCACAACGAGGGGATCCAGGAGCGGTGGCACGAGGCTTTCGACGAGGCATTGAACAGGAGAACGAGAGCTAAGGAGTGAAAGAGGAAGAAGAAGGTATATAAGTGAGTGAGCTCTTTCCTTACAGAGTCAATTTGTGTCTCTTTGAGGGAGATTCTGTTGAGGATCAGCTCCTCTTCCTTAAGCCACTGCTTGAGAAGAAGCTTGTGGGTTGGAGTCTCGGCGATTTGCTGAAGTGGGTGCGTCGGCTTTGGATCCATTATTGACGATTTCCTGATCTGATCATCAGCCATTTTGAATTGAAAAACTGTGTTTGAGAGAAGAGAGAGATTTTAAACGACTATTTGTGATTTGAAGATGTAACGGTCGAATTGGGAAATATTTATTTTAAATGTGAATGTGAGTTGACGAGAATGCCCCTGTGGTCGGTGATTGAATACTGGGAGTGGGAGCGTTGACAGCTTTTTGCAACGACATTTAGAGGTAAAATGACGGATTCACCCTCCTTCTGTAACGGTCATGTATAATATATTCATTTTTTAACTTTTCAAGTGGAATATGAATATTAAATTCTTCATAGAAATTTCTTTTTATTTTTTTATGAAAATATAGAAATTTCTAACTTAATTAGTTAAAGCACTAAAGTTAATAATTTATTTCCTAATATAAACTCTTGGACTCAAAATTTTCAAATTGAAGTAAATTTTATTTTATTTTTTTTAATTGACATTGAATAAATAGGGTTTAGAAAGTGGAAAGAGGGACTTTAATAATCTCTTTTTTTTTTTTTTCGTTTTTAGGGGTCTAATGTTTGTCAAGACTTATAGAGAGCAAATACTATTAAAGTAGTTACGATATTTACTCTTATAAATTAGAGACAACTATTTCCATAATAAAGAGCAAACTACAATATATACTTAGTATGAATTGAACCATTAACCTCTTTTAGAGGATGGGAACATGGAGAATCATATATGCTTAAAATATGGTGTGTATTATTCTTAGGTTTTTACTAAAGGATTTGGTTTAATACCACGACCAAAAATTTGTAGTAGATAATTAAAAATATATATATTCCAAATCTAGAGGACTTTAATATGATAGTGAAATTAGATTTTCTGTTAGGTTTTTTTTTTTCCTGAATAATTAAACTAACTTTAGGATTTGGGAATGACACAAACTCACAACTTTTTATGTATAAGTGTGAAAGGTATAGTACTGAATTAACCTAACATTATCGAATTTTGGTTTATTTAAACTTTATCTAAAAATAAATAAGACATAACATATAGTTTTTTTTTTAATTGAAATAACGACATGACATATAGTTATAACTAAATGATTATGTTAATGCGTATACTTTTTCTTTCAACACTAATCTTGCACTGGTCAAAGGTTTATTAAGATTTGACATGATCGAGAGTATAATATATATACCTGATTCAAATATTTACCTTTAAAATCAAGACACAACTATTTTTATAATAAAAAGAGAAAACTACCTTTATAAAATTTATAAAATATGCTTGGTTGGACTTATCTTAAAAAAATAATAATAATAACTAGTTGGACTTATCATTACTACAAAAGTGGGTACACAATCATCTATTCTATGTGTATGTTTAATATGTGTACTTGTGAGTTAGGACATTCAATGAGTGAAATTTTCACATGCTTAAGTTTAGGTCAAATAACGATACTCTATTTATTTGTTATGTTTAGTTTTGGATATTTAGTATGAGATTCTTTTCATGATTTATGTGCTAGTCTCCAGAACTGAGAAATAAAGGAACAAAAAGTAGGTCTTGAGTGAAGTAAGACTTAAAGAGTGGGTAGTCGGCTAGCATATCATTTCTTAAAAAAATTCATTTTTTCATGAAAGCTTGTAAACCAAACCATGAATCTCATATTAAATGATTGAAACTAGACCTAGCAAGTAGATGAACCCTATTGGGGGGTGTGTGTGTGTGTATTCTCATCTTTTGAGAAAATATAGATTTTGGTTTTATTAGTGCTTCAAAAGTTATGAAGTCAGGCACATGTTAAGATATTAGAAAATTAGAGTTCTTAGCATGTGCTTTATCAAATTGTGTAGTCAAGTTTATTTCTTTTTTTCTATTTTTCTCTTTTACAAACTATCAATAATAAATTTTATATGTATTTAAAAAAATAATAATTAATCTTATATGTATTCAAGAAGACGTTTGAAACAATAGATACCTATGTTGACTTTTTGCATAAATGGATGTTCGGATTATATATATATATATATAAACTTTGGCATTGACCAAAGATATTATAAACTGGAGTAAAATAATATATATGACAGGATTATACAATAATATAATTAGTCTTCATTTCATTTCACTTCATTTTATTATAATTTTATACTTCTGATCAACAAAAATCAAAGCAGGAAAAAAAAAAAACACTGTTTACTGAGTAAGATAACAAACTCCATCAGAAGAATCTGACTGTAGCAAATCACCAAAACAGCTGAATGATCATTTGAGCAACCATGCATCCACTGGTACCTCATAAGAAGATGAATTTGAGTGAAAATGAAAATCTGGGTTCTGTTGAAACTGCAGGCACACCCAAGCTCTGGCCTTCCCATTGCACGCAAAACCTGCCAGGTCTTGAATATTCCCCATGCTATCTGAGAGTGTAAACATGTAAAATGAAGCCAGAACAAGCAGAGACACAAAGTAAAAAACCTTCGACGAGTTGAAGAATATGTAGTACGCCGCCAACGTTAGGTAATACATCTTTAGCCCTTTTTTAGTTTACGGTTAAATCGAATAGGACAGGCTTACACTAGATTGAACTAAATTGGACTGCTGATTGAACAAAACAAAGAAAGCGAGTCGGAGTAACGGAAAAACTATGAGGAAGATATAGCTAGTAAGTTCAATATCTTGTGTATGTTATATATTCATATATATATATATATATATAAAGTTGGTTGAACAAGTGAACTATAAATGTTGCATAAAATGAGCAGAAAATTTCCCCTTCTTGTTTGAAGCAATAAAAGCATGGGGTCTTTTTCTGTTATAGATAAAACTTGAAGATATGTGATCCTCATTAAAGGAGTAGTGTGATGTGCTCACACATTATTAGTAGCTGATGGCACGTTGTTTGTTTGCTTGCTTGCTTGTTTTCTTAGATATTTATTCTAGATCAAATTGAATAGTGGTGCTTAATGTAAAAGCACATTAATTGGGTTGGCTTGGTTGAGGTTTATCATCGATTAGAAACGTGTAGTTGAAGTTTATTCTCTGGTAGATGTATAATTTAACAAGGGTAGTTGATTAGTTAATGAAGTGATTGTGACAAAATATAGAGTTGTGATCGTGCACTTGGAAACTAATATGAAAGCTTAATGAGAGAATTATTTTGGATTAAAATTGATGTTTGGATTGTTTTCACTTGTGCTTGGCCATGGGTTTGGATCATAAAATCAAGATTCGTAGGACGTGATTGATATGACACTCAACTAGAACACCATTTTTGTGTATGATATAGCTTGTCTCATGAAAAGTGAAGTCCCTAACCTTTAGGTACTTACCGACATGACACTCAACTAGAACACATTTATTGTATGGGTCATAAGTTGATCCGTTAGATTTTACATGAGTTGATCAAAACCACAACTTCTACTTGCTACGTGGTCAAACTATACACAGAACTTAAGCGACTCAATGAAATTATAGTATTTTAGAGCTTAAAAAATGTAAGCAATTAAAATTCTATCAATACTGATAATATGGGGTTTGTTAAGACATATCAAAATTAAACATTATGTTTAATCCATAAATTTACTTCTATAATAGATAAAATATACTCTTATAATAAAATGAGAAAACTCTTCATACATGTTAGTATATGTATACAATGCGATTCAAATCTCAATCATATATGTGGAAGAAAAATATACTAACTATTTTAACCATGAATAGATATGCATTTAGAGCTTAATGATACTACTCCATATGCCAATGAGATCAATTGGTGAGATCTTTTTAGAATACTTAAAGATCAAATCATAATTGTTATAATTATATATTATTGTTGAGTCATTTATAAGTTTAAATTTTCAATTTCGTTGGGTATTGGTATGGAACCTATTTTACTTTAAGACTCAGGAGTTCTCAGTTTAAGTCAAACCACCACTTGTGTTGTAAAGGGCTTATACACTTATTATTGGACCACCACCAGGTCCACCACTTGATAGTCAATAATATTTAAATTTGTTGTGCGTTAAAGTACTTGTACATTTATTGTCGGATCATTTTATAAAAATTTAAAATTTTAGATATATTGTTTACTAACAATATAATCATATTATTTCACATAAATAACAAACCAATTAACTTATGCCGAAAGAACGAGCTTAAACATTTAGACTTATTGTTAATTAATAGTATTGTTTTGCATAAATAACAAATCAATTATCCTACGTTAAAACAATAAATAAATAAGATGGTTTTTTTTTTTTTTTAAATAGCCATTTTTATGTCCAAGTTAAACACTAACTCTTTTTTCAAAATCTTACAAAAATAATTATTTTTGGAAAAAAATATATTTGGTAAAAATATAGAATTTGAAAAAATGATTACCTTTCATCTTTAGCCCCCAAAATGGATTATTTCTGTAAGTTTCTCAAATAAGATTATAGTAGGACAGATACAACCAAATCATGGATATTGGGATTGGTCTGTATTTTCACTTTTGAGGATCACAATAAATGTAGGAGGATCAATAAAAGGGCTGCAGATTGGCAGTTGAGAGTTGGAATAGTATCCAATAGACATCAAGGAGGCACCTGTTTAATTTAAATACATATATATATATATATATATATATATACAGACATATACCAGAGAGGGTCCTGATTCTGGTACACTGACTAAGACGTGGATCCCAGGGGGTCTGACTTGATAGAGCATAAAACCCCAAACCCCACTTCACAAATAAATATGTATGGCTACATTCAATTGTCTGTGGCCTCACAACAAGCTGTCAAGTGGATCAAATCCAAAAACAGATACGAATTCAAACAGGATTTCACTAGGCAAATGTAAAAAATGATGGTATTACTGGAGAAGATTTACCGCATTTCTTCTTTACTTGTGCATATGTATACAATTAGAACATGAAGAACATTAATACTTCTAAGTTACTTGTTTTATTGCCTTTTTTGACACTAAACATAATAGGCCATTCCAACTTCAATCAGGGAACAGTGTGGAATCCCAAGTTTGGTTGCTGGACGGCGGCTGTTTCGCCTAAGGAACCCGTAAACAGCATTGATGGCTAGCCTCTTCATTAAAGATGAGGCCTCACTTGCCAGAACATAAGTGTTACTTGTCATGTAAGCCACACCAGCTTCCTTAGCCTCCATCAGCTCTCTCACCTTCTCCTCCTCACAGGATTTCCCACATTGAAACATGACTCTTTTCCTCTCTCCAGTCTCACCACGGCAAGCCTTTTTCACGGTTGCCACTGAATCTGTCATATAAACAGGCGACAGCCCATAAAATTCAATGCCCTCAACATTGCATTCATGTCTCAGGAACTCTGCCACCTTGTCAATCAGCTGAGTTTCAAACTTATAGCTGTCCTTCAAATCTTTGTATCCATACCTGACCAACGCGTCAAAAGTAGAGAATTTCAAGAACTTAAAAACAGAAATTCAAAAAATCACAATAAAAATTTGTTAACGGATCAAGAATCTCATAAATGTCAGTCTTAAATACTATAGTAGACATGTTTATATAAACTTAAGTTTTTGGGTTAATCAATTATTAACATGTTATTAGAATCTAGAGGTTTCAATTTTAAACTCTCTCTTCCCCGTCATATGGAATTATTATTCATTACACATGTTACAGGGTAGTCCAACATGAGTCTGGTATTTGTCATTTATCCACATCACATGTAAAAAAATGTGTTAACATATCAGAAATTTCATCAACCTCAATCTTAAATACTAAAATTAAACTCCATCCTATCACTTAAGCTTTTAGGTCTAGGTGACCAACACAATTGATGAGAAATCAGAAAATTACCTGACAATGCATCGAAATAGACAGAATTCTGGAGGACCAATCCTGGTAATAAGGAACTGCTCAGAAGCAGGAATTTTTGGTACCATCACAGACTGAATACTTACAAAGATGAGAATCTTGTGAAATGCAGGAAAGTTTGCAACAAAATGAACAAAAATTGGTGGAACACCAGAAGTGACATTGGAATAAATTAGGCCAATTCCAGGAACCCTGATGATTCCTAGACTTGGTCCAAGACTCAAAATGCTATCCAGGGCTATTTTGTTCTGCAGCTCAAATTCAAGTTTTTTTGAAGTACCATAATGCCAGACAGACATCAGAGTCAAAATTACAAGAGAGACAGCAAGAGGGAACCAGCCTCCTCTATGTACTTTAGCAAGGGAAGCAGAGAAGTAGAGCAGTTCCACGAATCCGAAAACCATCACAAACAGAAATGCAGCCAAAACATTTCGCTTCCAGACGGTACAAATGACTAGAAACATCAAACAGGTTGTTACAAACATCACTGTGATGGCTGCCAGGCCTGTTAAAACACAAACACAAACATCAGCAAGCTCATGTTAAACTTAGACATATCAACAGGGGTATTGAAGAACAAGTCAAGGGAACACAAACCATAAGCATTGCCAATCATATCAGTGTCTCCAAATCCAATAACAACAGCAAGACACAATACCATCAACATCCAATTCACCTCTGGAATGTATATCTGGCCATGAATTTGATTTGACGTGTGTATTATCTTCACTCTTGGAAAACAACTAAGAGCCCGGCATTGACTGATGATAGAAAATGTAGCTGTAATGATTGCTTGACTTGCCACGACTGTTGCAAGAGTAGCTATAACAAATACTGGCCAAAAAACAGCCTCTGAAAGGTAAGGAAACGAATCAAATAAGCGGAAAATAACATCGTTGCTCTAATACAATCCTTCACATGCACGACCAATCCACTAAGCCTAAAAGCCTAAGTACCGAGTAACCATAGTAAAACCTTTGGAGTTTTGACAAAACAGCACTTGATCTATGTTAATTGAGAATCTGAGATGGATTTTTCGATCCTTACCCGGGATGGCCAAGTAAAAACTACTTCGAAGATCTGGTCTGTTCTGGGAGAGGAAAGCAGCTTCACCCATGTAAGCTAGAACTAGGCAAGGATACACAACTCCTGTAAATGCAATCTGCAATGCAATGAAAATATATCAGAAAAGGATCATATCAATTTCAAGCAGATACAGTCTGCAAACAAAGTTGATACCACTTTGTCACACCTCAAAAATTCCAAGTACTTGATCGTTAACCTTTTGAAAACAAGAATTTAAACAAGTAATTCTTGAAAACTTTTTTATTCAACTCTTAAACTTGAAATTCATCATTTTTACAGAAATTTTGGTAGATTTTTCTCTGTTTTTAGAGCTTTTCAAAATTTCAATTCACTTGTATCTCTAATTTCCAACATTCACAAACAATCCGACAAACATAGAGACTCATCTCTTCACAGAACATTTGTGTAGTTTCAACCATCACAAGTACAATATAAGGTTTATAAATACTCCATGTTTGCATCATTAAAAGCTATAATCTGAATAAATGCATACCTATTTACAATCCTCTATAAACTAGAAGAAGTTGAAACTGTTATCTAAGTTCTCAATTAAGGCTTCAATTTTTACATCAATTCTGCGCATAAATAGACATCAAAGAAAGATATGAAATACCCTGATGGAGAGCTTGGAGAAATGGCCAAGATCAGCAAACATAGCTTCTGTACCTGTAGAGACCACTATGACTTCTAATCATAACTGAAAAAATAGTGGATCAATCTTATTGCAATATCATATCATCATATTATGGCTTTTCAAATTAAGCTGCAAAACCTGTAATAGAGAGAACAATGCCTCCAAGAGAACTCCATCCATCTTTTCCTGCTCTCTTGAAGAAGTTATAGATATAGTATGGTGAAAGAGCACAAACGACGCGAGGGTTCCAGTACAATATGTTGTAAACGCCAACTCCACTGATGCATATCAGCCAAGCTATCAATATTGGAGCGAAAAGGAACCCAACTCTGTGTGTTCCATAATGTTGAAGAGCGAATAGCCCCACCAGGATTAAACAGGCAGTGAACGCTGTATAATCTGAAATGTGTGGAACATTTCAGGAAGTAGGAGTTTTACATTATACAATAACAAACAGGAAAGATTTAACCAATTAAATTCGCTTGAATGGGCCATAACATTGTGATATAGCTCTTCCAGGACCTCCTGATAAAACTATTTTCTATATCCAAGAGTTTAAACTTCCAAGTACATGCCAGATAACATTATCAAGTTCTAAAATAAGTATAAATTTACTTACTTTCATGCAATTCAGGAGCCTTGACTCGGATTCCATTGACAGCAGAAAGGACTGAAATAAAAACAACAATCATAGTAGTCAATACAATTTCATCCTGTAACATATATCCTGAAGAACAAAGAGAAGGAATGATTTGATTGGAACACGTACCTGACATTGTTGGAGTCAGAATGCCATCACCAATAACCATGCTAGTTCCAAGAAGAACAACAAGCAGTAATAGAACCCGGGAACTGTAATTCTTTTCAAAAAATTGCTTGATAAGCAGACTGGTTCTTGTCTCCTCATTCGACGTTTTCGAGTTGTAAGATGACATGCTATCATCTATAGAACTGTAGGCTTTCAGCAGGCCTATTTTCGAGTTTCGGCAGAGCAATGAATACAAGGCAAATGTTCCACCTGCGTAAAACCAAAAAAAAAAAAAAAGCAGCATTCCAGAATTCTCAGGTTCAGGCATCTGGATTATAAGATTCATTTGTTTTCACATTCAATAAGTTTCAGAGATTTCATAACTTTATGAAAACTTACTAAAAATATAAGAATGTCTACTTATTAACATTCATTCGCTTTTACTTTCAGCTTATTGAAAACGTAAGAGAAATCTTATTTTGACATCCGAATGGAGAAAAATGACATAATGGAAGAGCAGGAGGGGCACCTTCACCGTTGTCATCTGCTGCCAATACAAGCACAACATACTTGAATAGAGGAATGAGTGTCAAAGTCCAGAAAACCAAAGAAAGCACTCCAAGAATTTCATGCTCCTCCTGAAATAAGCTTCCTGAGAAAGTGCTTTTGTAGACATAAAGTGGGGAAGTGCTTAAATCACCATAAACCACCCCAAAACTCTGGTAAGTAAGGCACAGAGTTTTCCTATACAATTCCTGCAGCAACCAACATAAAATTAAAAAAAAAAAAGTCAAATAAACGAACTATTTGAAAGAAAAACAGAAATAAAAACAGAGACACTACCACTTACTAGTCGAGATTCTGACTCCATTTTGATCATAATAAAAGTATCTTCAAGTGTGATTCTCTTACAAGGACAAAGGGGTCATCTCCGAAAAGACATAAATAGAATCTTCGAAGAAGCAAACATATGTATATCTGCTTGATATACAAAGACAAAAGAGAGAGTAAGAGGTAGTTACTAAAGAGGAAGCTTTTGTATAGCGGTTAAGTAGAAGGTTTCAACGTGAAAGGAACGACTTTTGAATGAAAACTACTTTCCACCACCTTTTTTGTTCTTGTGTACACATACGGTGGTTACTAAAAGTGCTTCTTAGTTTAGCTCGTTTTGATGCGCAAACCATACTGAATTTAGTTCTTCAATTTTTCATTGGCTTCCTTCATGATTTGATACTAAGAATCAAGAGTTCAAGCACCTCATTTTCACTCAAATGGTTGTGTATCTCCTCTCTCTATTTGTGTTAAAGGCTTTGAGTCTTAAAAACGTACATGTGTATTATAAACATCGGACTTCATTGATTTGTAACAAACATTGAAGCTACTATTATCGTTGCAGCAATATATACCATTTTTTGCGATAACATTTAATTCAATTCAAGTCAAGGTTGAAATCAATTTTTATATAAATTATGAGATTTTAAACATAAGGTAAAAATTAAAATGAATTCTAACCTCTCCCTCATAGAGTAAGATTGATTTCAATAAGTTGTAACATATTTGTAACTCCTTTTCATTACTAGTATTTTCTAAAAAAATATATATCGTAAAAACTTCGAAATTTTATTTAATCAATCCAAAATTCTAAACTCAATTCCATTAGCAATTTTCTTTACCATTTTAGGTCTGATAATAACAAAATTCAAATGGAAACTAACATTGTCTCTCTAAAAAATGTACACAAAAGCTGTTTTCGTGCAATTCTTTAGTTCCTTTTTTATATCACCTATAGTGAGGACAACTAAGTTATGTTAGGCCATGTTTATATGACTTTTATGCCTTTTTTAAAATTCTTTCTTGTTTTTGGCATCTTGAAATTGTCATTGCGGCGCTGAAAATGTAGTACATGGACAAAAACAAAAACAATAATTAAAATTTTGTGATAATAACATTTTGTATTAGTCAAAATTAAGTATCTCTTCTATTAAACAAAGCAAATCACGAATTCTATACATAAAGATATTCGATTTTTGTCTCTGCGTTGCTTTCATTTTTGGCATGCATAATTCGTGTGACATGACTGTAAAAAATTTGTAATAATGTGAGTTTTGACTTGATCCTTTTATTCCAAGAAAATTCAGTGTCTCATTATATTTGTAGACCACATATTGAGCATCTTAGGAGACTTACTACATAATTCTCATCTCTGCCTCTATGGGCTGTTAAGCATACATGAAATTTCAAAAATTTTCTTGTTGCTGGAACCATTGTTACTGATTTAATTATTGGATTCTAATGCTCTTGATTTCCTTTTTTTTTTTTTTTTTTGGTGAATTTAGGTCTATACCAAGCTGAATGAATATTCTCTCTCAGCAAGCTACATTAGAGGGTAGTAATTTTATTGATTTGTTCTCCTACTTGAATTTAAGCCTTTTGAAATCGATACATGGCATCAAAGTTAGTTTTATGAGTACATTCTGGATCTACTATTTATGTAAATGATGCTTCATACTTGTATGAAGATATAGACTTGGTCCATGACACAAGGCGTCTATTACACATAAAAAATTATGTATTAGAGAGCTTGATACTATTATTTGAGCTTGTTTAAAGCTCGAGTTTTCAAATATAGTGGTTGCTTAATATTACATATCATGTGCATCAATTATCGAAAAAAAAAACAAAATAAAGATATCAAATGCATCAAATTCTTTGCTTCCACACTATTGATTATAATTTTTTCCTTTTTTCCAAGGCCTCTTTTTTATTTATCATGCCCATCCCACGCCCTACGTCCTCTGCATCAACACAAATTAAATTGATCCCCTCCCAGTGTTGTTGAAACGTGTAGAGAATCAATGAAGTTAGGCTCTTACCGAAAACGATAGAATAGACATTATTCTAATAATCACATGCAGGTAAGAGTCTTGCTTTCATCATTTCATGGGTTGTTTTAGATATTAAATTTCAGGACGGCAGTTATTATTGGTAACAAATGACAAACACAAAATGTCTTCAACCCGGTTGGGTTTTTTATTTTATTTTATTTTATTTTTAAGCTGACACACATAGGCTTTGGACCTAAAAATATAATGCAGTTTAGATATTGATTCACATGAATTGAGAAAAAATTTCTCGAGCTTATACCATTTAGACTCAACTTATAAAGATTCATTCATTCTTCTTTTATCTTTCAACATTATTATTATAATAATCCATTGTTTAATATTATCAATCATTGCAATCAATTGTACAATTCGATTGCTACAAGTTGTCTAGATAATATTATAAACCAGTTAAGTGAAAAATATATGTATGAGAACCTAATTGATATTTTTTAGGTTAATAATTGCAAAGTTGTTATGGTAATCTAGACGTTTATTTCAAACAAAGTAATTAAGTTTAATTGCTTAATTTGGTGGGATAGGGTGTATTACTTGATGGCATTCTATCAGTTTCTCATCATATAAACCACAAACTTACCATTAAAGAGATAAAGAGAAATTCCACACTCAAGCCTTTTCGTTACATTGGCCTCTAATTTGCTATTCAAGGTGAACGCCTTATTCTTAAGATGATGATGGCTCTATAAAATGGTTCAGATTAATACATGATGACAACACCATTATTTCACTTTAAAATTTTGAAAATGAAATAAAACAGATTGATTAAAAAAAATAAACAAATTAATTATTTTGATTAGGAAAAAAATGTTAATTTTGACAGTGTTGCAATTAGTAGAGCTATTTAAATCTTCAATTAAATGGTTGACTATTTTTTACATGATCATACATTAAAATACACTGTGATGCTTGAATTTGTATTTACACTTTGCTTGGTTAATTATCTACTTAATAAAAGTGTTTCACTTTAGCAAACGAGCATACAATGATATGACAGATTCATCGTTCATATGAAATAAGATCTTCTTATTAGAGATTCAAGGGAACAATTATTGGCATTAAGGAATTCTAAAATCTAAATATAGAATATGAGAACAAAGTGAACTGATGACAGCGATGACAATGAATCCTAGTGCTCATGATGATGGTGACGGGGATGGAATGAGGCACATTGACGAGCAACAGAAGAAGAAAGTTAATCTGTCGAAGATTGAGAAGGTTTTGATTTTGAAGAAAGAAGAAGAGCCGAGAAGCTGATCCGAATGAAGAAGACAACCCCTTCTGCCTCTTCTTTTATTTGACCTCTACATATCAAAATAACGTCGTTTTGATGTGTCTTAAATGATGTTGTTTTGTTTAAATTAACCTACAACAATGTCGTTTTTGGGCACACATGATTTCAATTTTGTTTTTATCTTATTAGGAAAAAAAGGGTTACTGATTTCAATTTTGATTATGTATGAGCAGACATGTATTTTGTTGTATTTTATTATTTTGGATTGACCATCTATAAACCCATATCCCTCGATTTCTCTTCAATTTCACTTTTAAAACTCAATGCATTCATTTGATTTTACCTAATATTAAGTATTAGAAAAAAAAAATTATAACTATAGGGCTAAGATTGATAAATGAAAGATTGTATTCTAGTTATGAAAGTGCGCTTGAAAAATATAGATCTTATTTTGGATTATACAAGAAATTAAAATTTTATTGTGCTATGCCTGCAAATTAAATTTTGACAAGAGTGTTTTTATGCTTAAGGAGTGAAAAGCATGCAATATTTATTGGTTTGATGTTGAGGTTTGTGTTGATGAAAAGAGGCTGATTTGGTGCCAATTTTTTATTGCTAAATGGGTAAAAATATATATAATTGGAAGCTAGTGACTCTAACTTACCTACGTCTGTTAGAAATAGTTGGAAACTCTGATGTAATAATGCATGTATTTTCATCAAAACAAAATATTTTCATGATTATAATTTGTTACTTTTTTGTTAAGTATACATGATGTTTTGTTTTGTTAAATGTTGATTATTAATTGAATTGTTTAAATATATTAAGTAACCAAACAATATGACTAGATATAAAAAAACCTCTGATGAATACTTTAAGTTGTGGGGATAATGATATTGAAAGTGTTGAATCTAGTGTTTCAGGAGTATAAATTATAGAATGTTGAGTCTAATCTAATGATATATGTAGTGTTATATATATATATATATATATATATATGTATGTATAGATATTCTTTCAAATAAAACACAGTTCATTAGTTTAAGAAGAGAAAGTCAATGATATTAGCAACTAGGGGTGCGCACAAAAACATGGAACCGATTCGAATACCCTGATTCGATCCAATCCGTAGGTGTTCAGATCGGATCGCATGTTCAAAGGTAAGGTATTCGGATCCTTACCTATGAAAACACTATGTTTCACAGATCGGATCGGATCGGGGTATCCAAAACCGATCCAATCCGTGAATCCGTGAATAGTGGTACATACGTAATTTCATATGCCCCTATATAAAGTCCACTTAAGCTAACCCTAATATCCATCTCTCACTCCATCTCACTCTTATCTCAACAGTTTGGTGAGTCTATTTGCAACTTTAGCTTGATATTTACATGATTGAGTGTTAGTGTTTTAATGATTTCTATGCTTGTTTGTTGTGTTTTATTATTGAGTTACATATTTTACTTGTTGATTTTATATATATATATGTTATTGTTGCTGTGAATAGATGGGGAAAAGTATAAAGAGTGGTGAGGAGTCTGAATTTGATATTGATTATGTTAATTCAATTGGAAAAAGTCAAAATCTTGGGGTGACAAAAAAAATAGAGAAGAAGATGAAGAATGAAAGTAGTTGTAAGCGTAAGTCAGATTGTTGGGAACATTTTGAGTTGTTCGAAACTAAGGAGGGTAGAAGAAAGTCTTGGTGTATACATTGAAATTGAAAGTAGGTGTTCAAACATGGAATAGAACCGATTCGATCCACAGATTGGGTGTTCGGATCGGATCAGTTCCTTCCCCTTGATGGATTATGTTCGGATCCAAAAATGACGATCCGTAAATTTACCATATTCAGATCGGATCCAGTCAGAATCAATCCGAACATGGTGTTGCCCACCCCTATTAACAACTACGACCATCCTAAAAAATTATAATATTATATGTTGATTTCTTAAAATATTATTGTATATAAATTTAATTTAAAAATTATAATTAAAAGTGTTGAGAAATAATATATACATAATAAGTAATACTATACTATCCAAAATTATTACCCAAAAGATGTGGTAAATTTATTTCTAACTATCACATTATTAATACATTACTCTATAATTAAGGTGATTACTACAAATATCTTGACATATCATTTTGAAAAAAAAAAATTGATTTTTTTTTTATAAGTGTAACATTTTTTTAGAATAAAAAGCTTCAATTAAACACCACAACAACTAGCAGTGGCAGAAAAACCACTAGCCAGAACACATACATCAGAGACTGCGATCTTAAGCAGCTAATTTGGAAAAGAATTTTTCCAAATAGTAGCACTATTAAAACCAAGAGCCCACCTTGCTATTTCGTGGGCCACTTGATTGCCCTCCCTATACACAAAATTAATGGGACTAGTATTATTTACAATCATAAGATGTTTGATATCATGAATGACGCTCCCAATATCAAGTTTGGACAGCTCTTCCCCATTGCATAACTTAACCACCCTTAAAGCATCAATTTCAACACACAAAAGACCAACAAAATTTTCAGCAGCCAACAACAAACCTCGCCTTAAAGCAATAGCTTCAGCAATTTCCACATTAGAACAATGATTGAAAACAAATGCAACAGCTAGCTTGACCTTTCCAAAATGATCCCGAATAACAACACCGGCCCCTACCTTTTCCTTGCTCTTAAAAAGAGCAGCATCAGTATTGAGTTTAAAAGAGCCCAATCGAGGGGGAAACCAACAACTAAAAGGAGTTGCCGCTCTAGGAAGAGAGGAAATAACAGACTTGCTAGCTGCAAAATCCATTAACAGAAGGGCTGCTTTACTCCAGCAATCCTCATTGAGCTGGACTTTTCCACCATGAAGCAAAAAATTACGAGATGACCAAATATACCAGGCTGTCACCAAAAATCTCTCAAAAGCTCTTCCCAACACTGAGAAAAGATAAGCAATCCTGTCCAAAAAAATTACAACAAAACAATTTACAAAAAGAGTTATCAAAACGAAGAGGGCAGGAACTCCAATTTGAGGCCACAAGCTTACAGCTCCAGAGAGCATGATCCACAATCTCTAGCTCATCACCACAACGGAGGCAGTAACCATTATCCACTATATTTCTTTTCCAAAGGAGAGCTCTAGTTGGCAAAATTTGCTTCCAAGTGTAACATTATTCTTATAGAATATGCATTTATTAATACAACCTATAGATGATAAGTACACTATTTATAAGCGCTATGTGATTGTGTTTTTCTATGTAATAATTATTAACACAAATTGAGATTTTCCAATTACAAAACATAATAATAATAATCTTGTGTGATTTTCAAAATATGGAAGCATTCATGAATCATTCGACCATACAATATGAAAAAGAAGTAAAGGACATGAATTGTTTTAATACAATGTAAAGAATAATAATATTGAGAATATCTTAAGGAAGCATGCCATTAAGCATGCCATTTATATGCCAGTTTATGCTTCAGAATATCTTAATAAACCCACAGCACCACAGCCAACAGAAAAGCCCAAGCCCAAAACTAATACCAGGCCCATCTAGTTCTCCAAGTAAAACCAAAACCACCAAAACGCCACCGTTTTTGGCACTCCCACTCCACTGTAAAAACCTTCTTCGACCACTCTCACACTCTCACACTCTCACTACAAAAACACCCAACCAGAGGGGACGTTCGCGATCTCCCCGATTTCGTAGAGCTACATCTGCTTCCAACTTTATCACCAGTTTCCTGATCTGGGTACCCATCAAAATCCCATCTTTTACTCATCTGGTTTGCTTTTCTTTGGTTTCATTGTCAGTTGAAAAAAAGGGACTTTTTTTTTTTTTTTTTGAAGAATAAAAATTGGATGCAAAGAGGAGTGTTAGTGACTTGAAAGAGGCGGATTTGAAGGAGAAGAGAGTGTTTGTGAGAGTGGATCTGAACGTGCCTCTTGATGAGAACTCGAAGATCACTGATGACACTAGGATCCGCGCTGCTGTCCCCACTATCAAGTACTTGATGACTCATGGCGCCAAAGTCATCCTCTCCAGTCACTTGGTATATATGCTTTTTTCACTTGTTGGGTTTGTGTATTTTACGTTTTTTTTTTTTTTTTTAATGTTTCTGGGTCGATCTTGCTTTTTGGATTCTTGCACTTTGTGTTGATGTTTCAGGCTTTGTTTTGCTGTTTTTCTGGAGGAAAAAAGTGTGAACTTGAAAGCATCTAGTTTTTCTTAGATCTAAATCTGATAATGAAAGTTGTAAAAGGTTTTGTTTTGTTGCCGCTTTTGGTTTTCTACTTGACTTTTTGAGAAGCAGTTTATGTTTTTTTTTGATCTGTGATTGGTTTTTTGGTTGTGTTGTGTAAGAGCCGAAGGGAATGGTTGAGTTTTTGGTTGTTACTTGGTAGTTCTTGTTGTTTTCATATGATTGAACTGGAGTTATCTGATGTTACATTATTTACTGTTGAATTTTTATTTCGGCCAATTTTATTGCTGTGCTTTGTTTTTCATTGTTTTGGGTATTAATTTGTGCATTAGTGGCCTTTTTACATCTAGTTTGCCATATAGTATGTGTAATGGTAGCTTTGGAATTTAGTTTACCATCACACGATTCTCATAATGGTTATCAATATTAGTTCATTTTATCGGTTACCTTATTTTGTCGCAATGTGATTTTTATTGTGTCTTTCAGTTATCATTTTGTCTTTTTATGCCATGAATTCAGGATGTTTCTCATTTATATCTAGCTGAGTCATTACTTGGTTGTCTATTCACTTGTTTGGTTTTCTTCTGGCATGTGTTATTTGTTACCACATCTTGTTATGTGCGTGATTTATAAAATTGTAAAGGCAAACGTTTTGTGTCTGTACATAGAACAAAAGACCATAGTTTTAAAAGGCGTGCCTAGGCGCAAGGTGCAGCGAGGCGCACCACTGGCGCTTGAACGACGGCCAGGTGCAGTGCCCTCGAAGAGGCGCGCCTGGAGCACCTAGGCGGAGAAGCCCGAAGAGAGCCTAGGTGCGCTTGGGCAAAATAAAAAGTAAAAACCGGCCAACAAGTCACCCCAACCCCCTCGCTGCCAGAAATGCCACCAAAACTGGCCAAACAACCACCAAAACCAGCCAAACAGCCCTGAAACTGGCCAAACAACCTTGAAACCAGCCTTCTTGTCGCCGATCCACTCCCCTCTCCTCACGCCGGCGTTCTAGTCGCCGAAATCGGCACTCTAAGGTGGTGGTTGCTTGGCTGTAGACAGTAAGGAGAGTTGGAGAGAGAAAGGCAAGGGTGAAAGAAGTGAGAGGTTGAGGCAGAGAGAAGTGAGTCAAGTGACGGCTAGGTTTTTGGCTGTCCAAAATTTAGATATATGTGTAGGAAAATTGCAAATAACTCTCTAATGTATGACAAAATACCTAATTAGAGCTAGGGAAAATTGTAAATAACTCCTTAAATTATTATAAAATATCTAGTTAAACCCACTAATTTGAAGAATAAATAAAAAGCCCCTATAATTATATACACATATATAAAAGATCTCAATTTTATGATTTTATAATATTTTAAACATTTTTTTATAAAAAGTGCGCTTTGCCTCGAAAAGGCGCGCCTTGCGCCTCGGGCTCCATAGCCCTTTTGTGCCTCTGTGCGTCTTGTGTCTTTTAAAACTATGCAAAAGACTACAAGGGATAGCAATTTATCGGTGCTATACCTAACTAATGGGATACAATAAGCCTCTAGATAATGGTATTTTCGAAGTTTTATAATGTCTTTCCCTTCCTTATTGAAAGATATTAGTCAGTGGAAAGTTATAATAATCTTTCTCTCTTCTTGATCTTGTCCATCCTATTAATTTTATGGACAGAAGGATGAGTTTCCTTGTCCTCTTTTCCTATTTTCTCCCATCAAACATGATGGTCTGTTCGAAACATACATTTGAGGTGGTGGGGATATCAGAAAGGTATCCTTGAGAGGTGCCAAGTAAACTTTGGTTAAGTTCTTTCACCAGGTTCAATGGACTCTGTGAGAGGCAGTGCAATTTTAAAATTCAACTGAAGAGATGGTTTGATTGAAACAAAGGATAAATTGAAACTGTTTTGGTATTGCATAGAGTTGGAAATGGGTTTACCTTATTGTTTTGTTTTGTTAATGCCAACTACACTTATGTTGCCACATCCACATAGTTTTCTTCGTTGTTTATGAAACTTATTAACAGTTGTGTATTATCCTGTTTCTGTTTGCTTTGCTTAACATTTTTTAGTATTTGTACTTTTTAAGTTGTTCGTCTTCTGATTTTTAGGGATGTCCCAAGGGGGTTACCCCCAAGTACAGCTCGAAGCCTCTTGTGCCAAGGCTATCTGAACTTCTTGGATATGAGGTTTGTGGCAGTTTTTCATCTCTAAAGAGTTAATATATCTATATTAGATTCTCATTAAAGAGTAAAAAAAATAAGTTATGTAAAGTCAGCATATATTCAACCAAGTATTGGTGGCCCAAATCCCTGAAGGGGGTGTCTTGCTCGTTGAAAACAGGAGGTTTTACAAGGAGGAAGAAAAGAATGACCCTGAATTTGCTAAGAAGCTAGCTTCACTTGCAGATCTCTATGTAAATGATGCAGTTGGCACTGCCCACAGAGCCCATGCTTCCATTGAGGGAGTGGCTAAATCCTTGAGGCCTTCTGTTGCAGGTTTCCTTATGCGGAAGGTATGGAATTTTGTATTGGTATTTCACTTCCTTTTGAATTTGGTTCTCTGTTGTTGAAGAAATTGTCTTACATGGTTGGCTTACCTGTGCTTGTGGTTCACTGTTGTGGTTGGCATACATGAGCTGCTAAGCAGAAAATGTTTGTCTTTTTGTATGTCTTTTTGGGAACCTAATGTATAATATTCTAGCTGAAGTATAGTTATGGTACATGTGCAACTTTGGAATTGATTAACTATTCATTAATAAATAAAAGGAGAACACTATGCGTTTTTTATTTTTTATGCATTGTTGGCCCCAGTCGAACTGGTTGTGTCTTTTTTCGTTATGTTATATAGTGGGTTACAGAAGCTTATAGTGTTACTTACTATATTTAGAGCTGTTCATCTAAGATGCTTTATTGTTCACATGTTGTATTGTTTTCTGATTTTAGGCAATTGACTACCTTGCTGGAGCTGTAACAAATCCCAATAAGCCATTTGCTGCGAAGCCTGCGATTGTTGGTGATTCAAAGTTATCAACTAAGATTGGAGTTATAGAATCACTGTTGGAGAAGGTTGACATTCTGTTGCTTGGTGGAGGAATGATCTTTACTTTCTGCAAGGCTCAGGGATATGCAGTGGGTCCCTCCTTTGTTGAGGAAGACAATCTTGATCTTGCAACATCACTCATGGGGAAGGTAAAGGCCACGTGAGGGTCTCTTCTGCTCCCCACTGATGTTGTCATTGCTGACAAGTTCGCTGCTGGTGCGAACAGCGAGGTTGGTATCATCGCAGCAATTTTAGGAGCATGATGCATCTATACACATTGTTTATACATATGTTGTTTCTTGAGTTTCACAATTACCTCCTTGTTTACAAATATAAAGTACATTGGCAACAATAAAGTGAAGCACTTGACGCTACCAAAACCGTTATCTGGAATGGAGTTATGGGAGTCTTTGAGTTGGATAACTTTTAGTGTTTTGCGTAACTAGGTGTTTTTAGTTTAAGAGTCATGGTAAGTGGGTTGTAAATATTGGAACTTTTTTTTTTTTTTTTTTGGTGTTTTGTGTGAGTAGCTGTTTTTAGTTTTGAGTTATGGTAAGTGGGTTTGTTGTATAATTTGAAACTTTTTTTGGTTTATTTTTTATTTTGGGGTTTTGTGTAAGTAGCTGTTTTTAGTTTGAGTTATGGTAAGTGGGTTTGTTGTAAAAATTGAAATTTTTATCTGGTTTTTTTTGTTCTGAGTGTTGTATGTAAGTAGCTGTTTTTGGTTAGTTTTATGTTGATTTTTTGGTAGAAATTTGGAATTTGGAAGATTGTCTATGACTAGCGTTGATAGAATGTTGCATTGTTGATGTTTATCATGTGTTTGATCATGAAAAAGGAGTGAGTTTTAGTGGATGGATTTGTATGTTTATGTGGTTTTGTTGGATTTTGCAGGGGAGACCGAAAGATGTGACTCCGAAATACAGTTTGGGACCTCTTGTGATGTGGCATTAATGTATATATAGTGTGTGATTTTTGTTGAAATTGAAGTGAGAGAGAAGAATTATGTGTTTATTTGTGTTTATGATATATATATATTTGAAATAGTGTTTATGATATGGTTGATTGGCTGACAGTGGATTTTGTTATATTGGTGACAGGTTGTGAAGGCTGATGACTGCATTGGTCTGGAGGTTGAAAAGCTGGTGGCTTCACTTCCCAATGGTGGTGTTCTTCTTCTTGAGAATGTGAGGTTCCACAAGGAGGGAGAGAAGATCGAACCTGAGTACGCAAAGAAGCTTTGCCTCTTTGGCTGATCTGTATTTGAATGATGCTTTTGGGACTGCTCATAGAGCTTAAGCTTCGACTGCGGGTGTCACTAAATTCTTGAAGCCTTCTGTTACTGGTTTTCTCTTGCAGAAGGTGGGATTTTGAGTTCCTGCTGTATTTTTAATCACAGACCTTCAACTGTTAAGGCCAAATTGTTTGAAGTTATATGGAAATTTTCTCATAACTATCCACATCTAGGTTAATTTAGACCGTTGTCAAACCCTAACTAATTTTGTGATTCATGTTAGATGTGCAATAATATTGGTTTATTGTCTTTGTCATCAAAGATCAAGTCAAGCTGATATTTGCTTTTGTGCCCTTTTGTTATAGGAACTTGACTACCTTGTTGGGGCAGTGTCAAGCCCAAAGAGGCCATTTGCTGCTATCGTGGGTGTTTCAAAGGTTTTGTCTAAGATTGGAGTTATTGAGTCACTCCTTGAAAAGTGTGATATCCTACTCCTCGGTGGAGGTATGATCTTCACATTTTACAAGGCACAAGGTCTTTCAGTTGGTTCATCCTTAGTAGAGGAAGATAAGCTTGATCTTGCAACATCACTCCTAGCGAAGGCCAAGGTGAAGGGAGTCTCTTTCATTACCCTGTGATCTGGTAGTCGCAGACAAGTTTGCTCCAGATGCAAACAGCAAGGTTTGTTATCTACGTTCATTTAGGATAATTTTGCTTACTGAAGCTTTTTCTTCTTCTGGCATTTTCAACGTATTTTTTCCACAAAACAAATCTGATTAGATGTAATTTTTGCTTATACGCAATTATAGATCATACAAACTTGTTCCGAATATTTCATAATTTTAATTTTAGTCTGTACTTATGAGCAAAACACTGGCTTGCTTTTCACAGATTGTGCCAGCATCTGCCATCCCTGATGGTTGGATGGGATTGGATATTGAACCAGATTCCATTAAGTCATTTGACGAAGTTTTGGAAAATGGAAAACACTGAAACTGTCATCTGGAATAGGCCTATGGGAGGGTTTGAGTTTGACAAGTTTGCAGTTGGAACAGAGGTATGCAAGAACTGCTTGTTATTATCAGCTTCAGATTTACAATTTTATTGAACTGTCTGTCTGCAGCAATAATTCTTATGCTTTATATGTTTTCCATAGTCGTATACGTATGTATAACTAGTGAAGTTGTCCAATTTTATAACCTACATCAAGAAAAAAGTGACAAGTTCAGTTGTTGTTGGGGTGGAGGGGGTTTAAGACTTAAGGAGTTGTCCTAGTCATTGTATATCAAGTGCAAGGTAAATGTTTCTCTGATTGTTTGAACCTATTCTAGTAAAGAATCCACAATGAGACTGTCTATAAAAATGAATTCAAAAAACAGGATGGAAATTGTGGTTTGGACAGTAGCATAGTGGTAAGCTGCTGTCCATCCATGACCTTCTCATAGTTACGAGTTCTACACCCCTCTCTCACTATATGTGGGTCTTTACCCCTCCACTATGGTTTAATCTTGTTTAGTCCCAATTGTCGCCGTGCTCGTAACAAAAAGTCAAAAATAAGTTTGTTGTTATATTATATATAGATAAGTTATTACATTATATATAGACAAGTAATAGTATAACCTTGACTAAACTCAATGTTAGCCCAAAAAAATTGTTATTACATTTTATATATTTGAATTCATGAGTCGTATTGTGGTATTCAATAATCTCAATTCATATTATCATATGAAGTTTGTGTTTGTGTTAATTAAGCATGACCTATTTAATTAATTATTATAAATATCATGACTTCAATTTATTTACTCTTTTTGTGCTCATGGATAAAGTTCAATTTTTATTTTTTTTTTAAAAAGAATTTTGTGGCCTAATGAGAAATAATCCACAAAAGGAAATAAAATTTGATTGGGTGTGCTTTTTTTCTGTTTCATTTTTTATTTGTTAAAGTCATTATTATTATTATTATTATTATTATTTTTCTCTTTTGATTCAAGCCAAAGGTAACCACACAATATGTGTAAGATGAAACATGTTTGATGGGAAAAGAGATTGATTTTATTTTTTAAAGTTGATCTTTATTGATCTCACTAAAAATATTAATTTTTAAGAATTATATTTTATTTTGTAGTTTTTAACATTTATTTTAAATTAAAAAATAAAATAAGATGTAAAGATAATTTTGCCCCTCAGACGCTTAATGTCAACTGACTTGGGGTAATGGTGAGTGGGTAATTTGTGATAAACTTATGAAACTTATTGTAGGTTTAAAACAATTTATATCAATCTAAAATGCCTCATGTAGGTGTAAAGAATTTTATTTATCTTAAAAATGTTTTATGTAGGTTGGAAATATTTCATGTAGATTTAAAACATCTTATGTGAGTTAAAAATATTTCATGTAATTATAAAATGTTTGATATAAGCGAAAACTTAATTTGAGTCCCTTAGATTGGAAAAGGAATAGGTTTTTGAAAATCTTTTGAAAATAATTTTTTTCATCCCTTATTTTTAATAAATTCTTTTAAAAAAGTTTAAACTGTCAGTTAATTGACGGTCAAAACTAATAGAATAAGTAAAAATATATATATATGTCCTTGATGGTTGATAGTATGTAAATAATCAAATTATCTTAATAAAATAATGAATTTACAATTTAAATTATCTGAAATATCATTGAATTTAAGTTGTTAAATTATAATTCAAAATATCTAAAGTCATTGGTGAACGTTAGTTGATAGTTTGGATTTTTTTTAAAGAATTTTAAAAAGTTAGGGATGAGAAGAGTTGTTTTTGAAAAAACTTTAAAAATCTGATATTTTTGAAATCTTAGGGACTACAATGAAGTTTTTTCTGAATAAAATTACTTGGACAGGTAGTGTCACGTGTTTGCTTGAAGGACCATAGGCAGCTGGTGCAAAATTACTCATAATGGAATGCAGACTATTTTACCAAATTGGGATGGAAAATTACAATTTTCCATTAAATATTAATTATTCATTGACTCGTTCAATACCTCCAAACCCAACCCTCTCTGACTCTGCCTCATTTCAATACAGTGTCTTTAGGTGTAGGGAATGGCACGTGGGAGCCGTTTGCATGCGTTTAATGTGCTATGTGATGTGGTTCATGATATGAAAAAAGATAAGTTGCTTTTGCTTTAGTCATTGTGCTTACCTGCTTTTTGGTTTTCACGAGAAGGCTAATGCTTCTTTTGGAAAACTGTGAGTGGACTTAGTGTTGTTTCATTGGTCCAACGGATTACTGTACCTAGCACAGTTAATTAATATCTAATTAGCGTGGCTGACAATGCAATTATTGACTAGAGATTATTGTTTAAAATGGAGAAACTATGGTGAAAACAGTGGGCTAAACTCTTTTTTTTTTTTTTTTAAGAAAAAACGGTGGCGGAAACTCTTTTTATATATAATTTAAAAAAAAAAAAAAAACAGTGGGGTAGAGTTGGTGGTATCATTTGTCATGGTCACATGCATGTGAAAAAGATGAAGTTGATGATTTCTGTCAGTTGTAACAAGTCAAGAAGACGCCATGCACTGGTGCTTGACATATATAGGAAATATGTAACATCAATATAAGTAGTGCACCACCCACTGCTTCTACAATTCAAACCAGTAGCTACTGTCATAGGTGGTTGAGCAGTGGTATTTATTTCAAACCAGTAACCATCACTCTTAATTTTAAATTGCTTCTTCTTTTATCCAAACGAAAAATTATACAAATTCCTTCATCAATAAATCTATAATTCGTACAAGATTAAATTTGAATATTAATATCAATATCTTGCAGAAGGGAACACTTAATGGCACCCCCCGCCACCCACTACACTCAAAAAAAAAAAAAAAAAAAGGGGGTCCTTGAGCGAATTGTAATTCACTGACACACACAAAAGGAAGAGAATATGTAAGTGGGGAAGACACAGATGAAGGCAAGAGAGATGGTCCATGTGATGTGATATAAACTTGCCTGGCGTCTCTATCAACTAGTTTTGTGAAATTTCAAGTCTTTAAGTGACTATTTAAGTGTTGGTGCTTCGAGGAAAGTGAACAACTTCAATGAAAAATACAACGGTAACCCAAATAAAAAGAAAAAATCTTATGTGTTGTGATAATGAAAAGGTTTATTATACAAAATCTTGATAAGTATAGTTAGTCCTAGGGCCCTTGAAATTGACACAGCTTTTTTTTTCTTTTTTGAGATGGATATAGCTTTTGTAATTAAGCTAATTCTATTTTAAAGTCAGAATGGGGAATATTTTCCATAATTGGAATGGAAAATGACAATTTTCCAACAAATATTAGTTATTAAATATCCATTCGCACCTCCAAAACACAGCCCCTCTCACATTTTCTCTCATGTCAATAAAGATTGTGTTGTAAAGTGCTTAGGTGTATGATAGGGAGTGGCTTATGGGACCCGCTTGCATATGCCTAACATCAGCATGCTGCGTGCTATGTGACGTGGTTCCATCTATTACCATCGGTCAAGTAAGTAGGATGGGTGCCCAAAAATAAAAAGAAGTTGGTTAGATGGGAATGTGTAGCGAACTTTCAAAGCTAACATTCACCTGATAAAATATTAATTAGTAGGATGATAGGAGTATCTCTAGAGTTATGAAAATGATGATGTCCCACAAGTGTACAACTACTTACTCCTGGACTTGGACCCATAGCCTTCAATTTTATATTGTTGATGGTGTGCGATTACTATTGAGCGGGTCCTAACCCACTCAAATTCTATGTAAGAGATGAACCACTCACGTATTAATATTTTATCGGGTGAATGTTAGCTTTGGCTCCTAGCTTTTTTAGCTGCCATCTATGGCGGGGGAATATCTTCCCTTTTCATTAGAAGCCTGCTGCTGGTTGGTATATATTATTATTATTTTAATGTTGTTATTTCTCATTTGAGTATGTGTAAGTTTGAGATGAAGCACTTCACATCATTTTCTCTTGACCATACTTTTATCTTAACCCGGGCATTTGGCAGTGCGGAATCCCTGGGATGCTGTATCGTACAGGAGGTGTTGGAAAGAGGTAAGAGAACTTGGCTTAAAATTTGTGTTTATTAAATTTGTATTTAATAAAAGCATGGAATCAGTTCAATACAAATTTGTATTTAATAATTTTAGTTGTTCTTTCACGATTATTGAATAGAAAGAATAAATTTATCATGGATGTTGCAAAATTTCAGAAGCAAAACGTGAGATATTTTGTGTCCAAATATATATATATATATATATATACTCTCTTACGTAGCTAGACCAGTAATATCATATCTTTTTGGTAGAATTTTCTGACTTGCTGATATAGAGAATCATATATTTTTTTTATCCTTTTTATTTTCTTTTTAATTAAGCTCTGCTATTGTTTTTTTTTTTTGGGTCAAAACCCTACAAGTAAGCTTTTCATTTATATGTTGATTTTAGTGTTAAATGATAGTTTATTAAAAGCTTTTGGGTGTTGTATTTATAGGGCCACGTTTTTCACTCAACAAATCACTTACTGCCCACTGACATTAACTCACTTATCTCGCTTCAACTCAGTTCTCATTTACTTCACTGCCTACATCATTTCTCACTAATCTGTATCTCTCAACTATCTCCTCGCTGATTTGCTTCCTCTTTTCCTCCTCTTCCTTTGCCAACTCGCCTCCTCCACTGCCTCCCTCACTCATGGCCACTGCCTCTCCATCCCCTTTTTTTATTATATATTTTATCTTTTTATTTGTTTTTCTTGTCTCCTATCACATTTCGGTTTTCTTTTCTTTTTAAAATTTTGTTTGATGCTATGTTTGACATTAAAATTATCATATCTTTGACTTCCAAACTTTTATTTTGGTCAGGGCTAACTTCACATTCACTATGAGATCTCATTCAACTTCACAATCGCGATGAGATCTCTTGTTCAAATGATAGGAAACATGATTATCTTATCGATTAAGAAAATTCTGATGGATAAGAGGATTGATGTTTTGTTGTGGATCATATTAATTTCTATGGATTCATTATTGTATTACATCCCTAATGTCGATAGCCCAAATATAATGTTAAGTTAGGTGAAGCCGTTATGGCAGTGGAGCTGCAATGTTGAATTTGGTGAAATATGAAGCCGAAGTTTGTGAAAAACAGTGAAACCATATTATTTGTGTAGCTGAATTAGTTGACTTGGTAAATCATGAAATAGTTGAAGTTTGAATGGGTGTGTGAAGAAATTGGAAGCCAAAATTTGTCGACATTTTCGGTGGAGTACTTAAACTTTAAAATTTAGGAAGTATTAAATTGTTTTTGCGCCTCCACATTTTGCCCATAAGTAGGCAATTGTATTTCACTTGTTAATCGCCCCACATCTCAATTTCAAGTCTCAATTGTATATTTGAGATTCTCTTCTTTTTATTTTTTTTTTAAAAATTTTAGAAATGTTGTATTATAATTGTTGGTATAATAAAATTTTTCTTGTTTAGATCCGAGGATGTTTTTTTTATATTGAAGGTTTTATCATATAAATCTTATGTCCATTATTTTTATTTTATTTATTATTATTTTTTTTAATATTATTCTTAATTTCAATTTTATGTTGTGATTAGAATAGTATTTACATTAATACTTCACTTTTGATTACTATCTCAATTCTATATTTGTCTCCTGTGGCATACTGAATATATTGGTGCTTGATTACAAGGACGGATGTCTTCTAATAAATTTAGCTGAAATATCTTTGTTATTGATTAATCATGCTGCAAGTGTTTCTTTTATATATTTTGTGTGTTCTGGTTGCAAATATACTTTGTGTCAGAAAAGATGTGAAGACCGTAGAGCGTAGTGGGGAAGGCTCGTAATATATATGTTGTGTAGTCTTCTATTTGACACCTCAAGAAAATTCCTTTCACATCCCATTATTTTTCACATATAAACTATAAATTAATTATTTGTTCATAAAATGATCTATTGTAATGTTTTTGTAATTATATTGAAATTTGGCTATAAATCATAAAAGAATATTATTTAAAAAGTTTAATTATATGTTGACGTCCGGAAACGGTCAACCAGAGATTCTGGGGTCCAGACGGCGAACTTGGTAATTGAAGGTTGGTTGTATGGAGTGAAAGGTAGTAAATGATCGATTAATGAAGTTCTAAGTTGGTAGTAATTAATTCGGATGAAGGAATGTCGGACTTGATGGTTGGTTAGATTTAATGAGATAATCAGCAAACAGTTAAGGAGATCAATAAGAAGTTAAGGAGAAAGAGAGAGTGAAAGAGAGAAGAAACACAAAGGTTTTTTACGTGGTTCGGTGACTGCACCTACGTCCACGGCCACTCTGGAATCACTTCGGCAGAGTGACAGTTCTTTTGTATGTTAAGCTTGTTGTACAGTAAAAATGTCTCCCCTCTTTATAGAGGAGGGGAGCTCACAATAAAAAATACAAAAGAAAGTCATACAAGTCACTGGCAACGGCTAGTTTCAGCTAATCCTGACATTGCCATGCTGCATTAATGGTAAAGGTAATGATGATTTTCTCCCTGCACAAGTCTGCATTAATTATACCTGAGGAAGTCTTCACTTCATTAAATGCTCCTGGGTAATTGTGTAGGCAGTTTCCGGCGGGACGTCATGAGAGTTGGTAGATTCTGACAATTTGCTGTACACGATATCTCCTAAGTAAGCCTTCAGGTCAGTCAGGTGATGCACTCTGGAGGAGAGCTGACGTGGCTAAGAGGAGAGGTGAGGCGATCTGGGGGTCCAGGCGAGCTCGCGACCTCGCGAGCTCCTCGAGCTGAAGGTACGAGCAGGGGACATTCTGGGAACTGCTGCTGGCTTGCGACCCGGACGGCCTCACGAGCTGGGCTTGCAGTTGCTGGTTCCACCTTTGGGCCTCCTGGGCTCTTGTTCCTGTTTAAATTAAATAAGCATGTACTGATCCATCTGGGCCGAACCAGAAAATGGGCATAACATCAAGCCCCCCAGCTCTCTGTGCGCTCTGCGGACTGGGAGGTGATCCAAATACACAATTGGCGCCCATTTTCAAATCTTCTGGTATCGTTTCAATCTCCACACTGTAACTGCTGACACGCGGCGTCCATTCAGGCGTTAGAGCCGAAAAACGTGTCTCGGGACCGTACGCATTAAATGTGCACGTCTTGTAACTGACAGACGTGATGGCATGTGACCGAGATCGGTGCCTAGCCGTTGGATCTTTGACGGTTATACCTTTACGTTGGATCGAACGGCTGGGGACGGACGTCCTGGCCTATAAAATCCATAGGTCTCCTCGTATTTTTTCTTTTTTGCTTTCCTGACACAACTCTAGCACGAGCTCCCCGAGCTGAAGGTACGAGCAGGGGACATTCTGGGAACTGCTACTGGCTTGCGACCCGGACGGCCTCACGAGCTGGGCTTGCAGTTGCTGGTTTCAACTTTTAAGCCTCCTGGGCCCTTGTTCCTGTTTAAATTAAATAAGCATGTACTGGCCTATCTGGGTCGAACCAGAAAATGGGCATAACATCAGGATCTATCCCCACCATATCTTCATGGTTCCAGGCGAAGACATCAAGGTTTCTCTTCAGGAATTCTACGAGTTCAGTCTTCACTTCTGGTAGTAGATCTCTTCCTATCTTCACATATCTCTTGAGTCCGTTTCACTAACTCGCACATCCTCTAGCTCCTCAACGGGTCCAGTGGCCCTGTCTGCATCCACCTCGCGAGGGTCGAGGTCGTCGCTTATCCCAGTTTCAGAGATAGCTCGCGGTTGGCCACCCAAGACCACATTTACCTTCTTTCCCCGAACTCCCATTTTTACTGCATCTTCGTAACATCGCCTGGCCAACTGTTGTTCTCCTTTAACGCGGCCTACTCCATTGGGGGTTGGGAACTTGACTGTCAACGTTCTGGTTGAGGTGACCATGTCTAGTTCATTCATCGAAGGTCGCCCCAATACCACGTTGTATGCTGAAGGGCTATTGATAATCAGGAAGTCTACAAGAACCGTAGCTTGTCGTCCTGGTTCCCCAAGGGTGAGAGGTAACTTGATCTGACCTACCGATATCACTGCATCTCCCGTGAATCCGTAGAGGGGTTCTGGCGAGGGTATTAGTTGCTCAGCTCCTAAACCCATTTGGTCATAGCAGTCCTTATACATGACGTTGACTGAACTGTCAGTGTCGATCATTATCCTCCGCACCTCGACATTACTGATCTGGGCCCTGATTACAATAACATCATTGTGGGGCCAGCGTACTCCCCTCTCGTCCTCCTCCGTGAACATAATGCTGTCTGAGGACGCCTTTGCCCTTTTGGGAGGTCCTTCGACTCTTCCATATTCTGCCAGCAAGGTATGGTTGGCTTCCCGGATGTACCTCTGGTGCGACCTGTTAGATGTATCTGTCACATGAGGCCCACCATAAATGGTAAAGATTGTTCTTATAGCGGGCTCGCGTTCGGGTTCCTGAACTCGCTGAGGCTGTTGCTGCTCGGGCTGCTGGTCTTGCCCCTGAGGTCGTTGGTGCTGAGGTCGCCTACCAGCGGGCTGTACTACGTATTCTCCTAGGCGGCCTCGTCTTATGAGTTCCTCTATAGCATCCTTCAACTGCTAGCAGTCTGAGGTATTGTGTCTGTTCTCGTTATGGTAGGCACAGTATTTCCTCGGGTCCCGACGTCGGTTAGGGGGCCCAGTCGGGGGTGGCTTCTCGAAGTTCTCCTTGTTTCTTTCCGCGACGAAGATCCTGTCCTGCCTGTCCGTTAACACACTATAGCTGTCATACCGGTTCGGGCATCGGGGCCTCTTCATCCTCTGCCCTGGCCTAGCTCGCTTTGCCACAACTTTGGCCGATTGGTTCCTCGACTCCCCTGACCTATCACTGCCATTATTCTTCCTCTTTTCACGATGAGAACCACTCGCTTCGCCCCGCTGACCACCGGGTTTCTTAGCCCCAAAGGCTTCTTCCCATCTGACTTCTTTAGCAGCCCTTTCGTAGAACTCCCCTAGATCCTTCATAGGGGATTTGTATATGCTTTCGTATAGCTTCCCGTCTTTTCTGAGCCCTGCAGAAATAGCTGTTAAAATACTCTCGTCAGAAGGCGTTTCCACATTACTCATCTCCTTTCTGAATCGAGTAATATAATCCTTCAAGGATTCATTCTGTCTCTGGAAAATGGTAGCGAGGTGGCAAGCTGGCGCGAGCTGCTTCCTTAATGCCTTATATTGGTCCAGGAACTTCTTCTGACATTCTCTCCAGCTTCCGATGCTGCGGGCTGGAAGGCGGTTGAGCCAATCTCGCGGAGCGTCCCCTAGAGTAACTGGGAATACTCGGCATTTGACCAGCGGGTCGTCTGTCTGAAGATCCATCTGTACATTGAAAGCGTCCAAATGGTTATAAGGATCCGTCCTGCCGCCGTATGGAGGGATATTGGGGAGCTTGAACTTCGCCGGTAAGGGCACTGTCTCGATCTCTCGAGTGAATGGTACCCGGCGGTTGTCCCGCTCTTCCCCAGTCTGGCTTCCAGGTCGAGCTTCCAATTGCTGGACCCTCTGCAACAATTCTTCTACTATTGGGTCCTGGGTCAATGATCGCCGACTGGGGTTCCATCTGCTGGTACTTTCCTGCTCCCCAAAGTAACGGTTCTGTGACCTGCCCTCTTCACCGAGAGCTTCTGCGCGTCTGGCAGCCCTCTGCGGCTCGGGCTCATAACCTGCACGGTATCCGCGGACTCGCTCTGGCCCACGACTGCCCTCTTCGCGCCTGGCGCCTTCGATACTCGCCCTCGCCCTTATCTCGTTCTGGCGAGGTGGGATCTCCCGCTCTTGGTTCCGCTCTCTAGCTCTCCTTGGGTGCAAGTTCGAGGAGCGGGCCGATCCTTCGGTCAGCGACCTTTCCCTTATGGCTACCCCCTCTGGAGTTGGTATTTCTTCTGAAGGTCGACGGCAAGCTCTGCCTGGAGGTGTTGCGTCTACCTGTCTTGGCATTACATGGGCTTGGACTTCCACCAACGCCCTAACTGTCGTCGTCAACTCCCTCACTGCATCCTCCAGAGCTCGCTGGCGTTGCTGCCATTCCTGAGCGACCTCGTTTCCTGAAGGTGAGGCGCTCTGTTCTTCTTGGATCTCATGTCGTTTTTCTGCTACTCCGACACTCCTTGTTGCCTTGATTCTAGCCATGGTAGACAAGTACAAATGAGTGTGAAACAATAACTAAATGGAGATTACCAGGCCGCTGTTGGGCCCTCCTTCTAGCGTCAAAAGATGTTGACGTCCGGAAACGGTCAACTAGAGATTCTGGGGCCCAGACGGCGAACTTGGTAATTGAAGGTTGGTTGTACGGAGTGAAAGGTAGTAAATGATCGATTAATGAAGTTCTAGGTTGGTAGTAATTAATTCAGATGAAGGAATGTCGGACTTGGTGGTTGGTTAGATTTAATGAGATAATCAGCAAGCAGTTAAGGAGATCAATAAGAAGTTAAGGAGAAAGAGAGAGTGAAAGAGAGAAGAAACACAAGGGTTTTTTACGTGGTTCGGTGACTGCACCTACGTCCACGGTCACTCTGGAATCATTCCGGTAGAGTGACAGTTATTTTGTATGTTAAACTTGTTGTACAGTAAAAATGTCTCCCCTCTTTATAGAGGAGGGGAGCTCACAATAAAAAATACAAAAGAAAGTCATACAAGTCACTGGCAACGGCTAGTTTCAGCTGATCCTGACATTGCCATGCTGCATTAATGATAAAGGTAATGATGATTTCCTCCCTGCACAAGTCTGCCTTAATTATACCTGAGGAAGTCTTCACTTCATTAAATGCTTCTGGGTAATTGTGTAGACAGTTTCCGACGGGAAATCATGAGAGTTGGTAGATTCTGACAACTTGCTGTACACGATATCTCCTAAGTAAGCCTTCAGGTTAGTCAGGTGATGCACTCTGGAGGAAAGCTGATGTGGCTAAGAGGAGAGGTGAGGTGATCTGGGGGTCCAGGCGAGCTCGCGACCTCGCGACCTCGCGACTCCCCGAGCTGAAGGTACGAGCAGGGGACATTCTGGGAATTACTGCTGGCTTGCGACCCGGACGGCCTCACGAGCTGGGCTTGCAGCTGCTGGTTCCACATTTGGGCCTCCTGGGCCCTTATTCCTGTTTAAATTAAATAAGCATGTACTGACCCATCTGGACCGAACCAGAAAATGGGCATAACATTATATAAGTATTTCACATAACAAATTATAATTAATTAGTATATATTAAAATATTAATTTTAATATATACTTAATATTAATTTTATTATATACTTAATATTTCATTAAAATCATTATATCAAACTAAATATTGATTAGGCGAAATGTATCTACAAGTTAACAACAATCAAAACTCAACATTCACTAATCTTAATCTATTAACAACATGAAAGAAGAAAAATGTAAGACTAGTATATCATGTCATTATCCCAAATTTTCAATATTAGTAATTGTCAACCATCATATGTATATTCAAATCCCACTTTATAATTAAATCTCAATTGTGAGTCAGATGATCTTTTTTTATCGGAATTTAGAATGATGTGGCGTGTACATCAAGAAAAGGTTCTTTGGAAAGGAATCACTCCTCACATATCATACATATAAAATCATTTAAATATTCAATTAATTGAAGGCTATCCAGTACACGTTTGTGTGTAATTTTAAATTTAAAATTCTAATATTAATCAATAAATTTTCCTACTAACAAATGTATAAATAACAGGACATGTATTTCTCAATTTAAAAAGACAATGGAATCCACGTCACCTATTAAATTCATCACTTATCAACACCAACTAGCTAGGTATAATGTCGAGAAGCATATTAAAGGAAAGGCCTATTGAAAGAGAAAAAAGTCTGTATAATAAGAAATGGTAAATCTTGTTTTGTAAGTGTGGAAACATGTGAGGGCATTTGTAGTGGGGTCTTTGCGTCAATTATTTTAGTGCTCTAGTGACCCTATTCTTGTGGATGCCAAAAAGCAAATTGTCGCCAATTTTGTTAAGCATTAAGTATAATGAAAATTCTACATAATTAAATATACCGTTAATTACTATCTTACAATATATTGTCATTGCAATCGAATTTTTACCTGTTGGGCATGTACCAATAGAGAATCAGAATGCTGTTATTGAAAATTGATGGTTTGGCTCTTCTCTAAACTGTGTAGACTCCGCCTTTCCTCTCCTCTCCTCTGTAATTGTTTCACTGCACGTTACAACTAAAATAATGTGTGGACTCCTATCATTCAGCAATCTAAGAAAAGTCTTCTTATTAATACTCAAAGAAGATGGACAACACACAAATTGAATAAATCATCTGATGTTTTATGGGTAATTTCTCTCTTTTGTTTAGTAAATTATAGACAAAATTGTCTGAACATTACTCTAGATTCAAAATAATTTAAAAAATAGTTTTATGACAATCTTCAGGATTATAGGGATTTTATTTGTTAAATAATTTTAAAATAAGTTGGATCTATTTGTATTTTTGTCGAATGTCAATAAGTACCATAGGAGATTTTGCATGATTATTTTTTTTTTACTTTTTTATGCCCACCCCTACACGTCCAATCAAATCTATGAAGGTGAGTCCACCTGTCATGTGAATGTT
This sequence comes from Litchi chinensis, assembly GCA_019925255.1. Taxonomy (NCBI): domain Eukaryota; kingdom Viridiplantae; phylum Streptophyta; class Magnoliopsida; order Sapindales; family Sapindaceae; genus Litchi; species Litchi chinensis. The sequence continues at coordinate 30,114,945 of CM034467.1, forward strand.
TTCAGGACAGGTGTGGTTGGTCTGCAATCCATGTAAATAATTGTTTCCTCTTATGAGAAAAGTCAAGTTGAAGGCCAGCTGATTGACGTAGACGTCAACACTAACGGATCAGCTCATAATATTCTCTTAATTTAGGGAGTGGCACGCGGGTCTTGCTTAAAATTATGTGCTCCATTAATTTAGCTCTAATCCAAATTAGTGTCAACATCTTTAATGGCCCTTTTTAACTTTAACCATTTTTGTACGTGAAATGGTCCCAAGACCCGCACCATCCGTCATTTTAAATTTTTTAAACTTTATTAGTAAATGTTGCCTCCAAATTTGGCTTTAAACCAAATTAGGGTCAGCATATAGTCCTTTTTAACTTTTATCATTTTTTATATATGAGAAGCCTATCCGAAGTTAGGAAAGCTAATTTTTTTATTTTTATTCTGCTCTATGAGATTTTTTTTTTTTAAACATTTGTCTTCCAAGACTTTTCTTTTTTATTTCACTCTCGCCCTTTCTCATCCCTTATTTGTCATTGCTTTATTAGTTGATCATGCGATGTCAGAGCACTTGTTTTTCGACATTTATCCACTATCATGTGAAGAGCATTTGTTTTCTTTCTTTCTTTCTTTGAACACTTGAGTTGTAAGAAAGTACAATAATTGCTTTTAGTCTTATTTTTAGAGTAAAGAATTTGCTTTTTCTCTTCGTCATTAGAGAATATGACAATTTACTAATTCATTAGAGTAAAGAATTGGAGAGGAATATGACAATTTCAAATTGAAAAAAATAAAATAAAATAAAAAAGTACGTTAGTTGGGCAAGTATAGCCAACTTTTAAAGCAACATTCAGCTAATAAAATATGAATTAGTAGGACTGTAGGAGTGACTGTAGAGTTATGTAAATGATAATGTTTCACAAGTGTACAACACATCCTGGCTACTGACTCTTGGACCTATACCAGGCCCATCTTGTTCTCCAAGTAAAACCAAATCCACCAAAATGCCATCTCTCACATAGCAGAGACACCCAACCAGACAGAGTCTTCTCGATCTCTCCGATCTCGTAGGGGTCTAAACTCCATCTCTTTCCAACTTTAGCACCAGTTTCTTGTTCTGGGTACCCATCAAAATCCCATCTTCTCTTGATGGTGACCCATGATAGGTTGGAAGAATTTCTTGCTTTTTTAGCTGCCATCTATGGCGTGGGAATATCTACCCTTTTCATTAGAAACCTACAAGCTGGTGTATATTATTTTAATATGTTGTTATTTCTCATTTGAGTTTATGTAAGTTTGAGAGGAAGCACTTAACATTATTTTTCATCTTAACCAGCGCATATGGGAGTGCCAAATCCCTAGGTCTTGCAGCGGACGTGGTATGGTATGGGAGGTGTTGGAAGAGGTTCAAGTGGGAGAATGTTAAAGATGAAGTCATTTCGGCTTGAATAAACGGAGTCACATGATTTGTTCAAGTGGAGTTGTGTGTCATTATTCACTTGGTGGAATAAATAATATGAAATCTAAATTATTGATTAGATGAATCAAATAATGTGATGATTATCAATACTTTTAACACTTCAAAATATTTAAAAAAAATTAAAGGATGCAAGTTGTACCTCCACATTTTTACCTACAAACAAACAATTATATTTCATATCTCATCATCCCATTTTCAAGTTCTTAAGTTCATTTAAAAAGTTTTTCTCCTAAGTTATCTTCTAAATTTTAAAAAAAAGTTGTACTATTATTGTTGGTCTAATAAAATTTTTCTAATTTTAGCACATACATGTTTTCTCACATTAAGAGTTTATCACGTAAATCTCTTATCTACTATTTTTATTTTATTACTTCTATTTTCTTTCAATATTATTGTCGATTTCAAGTTTACGTTAGATTATAATAGTATTGAGTCATGATAATAGTATTTAATAATTTTAGTTGTTCTTTCACGACTATAGAATATAGAAAGAATAAATTTATCATGGATGTTGCAAAATTTCAAAAGCGAGACGTGAGATAATTTGTGTCCAAAAGGTATGGACTTCTCCTATCTAGCTAAACCAGCAATATCATATTTTTATCTTAGAATTTTCTAACTTGCTTATATAGAGAATTAGATTTTTTTTTTTTTAATTAAACTCTACTATTGTTTTTTTGGGTCAAAACCACGAAACAATCAATGGTGTAAGTAAGCTTTTCATTTATATGTTGATTTAAAGTATTCAAATGATAATTTATTAAAGTGAAAATCATATGAAATAGCACTCAGCATGGTACAACTGATATGCCCCTAAAAAATTTCGTAAATATAGACTTTTTATTCTCTAGGTAGTATTTCCAGGGTCGTTGCCCTATTATTATTATAATATTTTTTAAACTATCATTATTATAATTTTGTATAGTACGAGTCTATGAAAGTGGAAATAAGTAGGAAAAAAAAAAATTAAAAGCTATAATAATAAAACCAAACAATTTATAGAACATACAATTATTTCTTAATTATTTTTATTAGAATGTTCAAATAGTTATATTGTGACCTCGCCTTCACAAGATATTCGGCGGCTTATAGTATTCCGCCTTTTAACTTCTTTAGTCCTTCATCCTATAAATTGTTTACGCTGAAAATCCCTTTGCATCAAAAGAAAGGGAAACTTTTCTTTATCTCTCAAAATCTTTCCATTAATTCTCTTAAAAATTTTATTCCTTATATATATTTTAATAAATTTATTTCTATTATTTTTGATGTTGCTAAGGTGAAGTTCGAATTGGATGATTTTTGTAAATATTGGACATTGGACTCGCTTTCATGCATTTAATGTGCAATCTGATGTGGTTCATGATGTGAAAAAAGATAAAGTTGATTTTCATTTCATATTAAAAAGAAAAAGAGAGAGAGATAAAGTTGCTTTTGCTTTAGTCATTTCCCTTACCTGGCATTTTTTATTTTTTGAAATGTCCTTACCTGCTTTTGGTTTTCACGAGAAAGCTAAAGGCATTTTTGGAAGACTGCGGGTCGACCTACTGTTGTTTGATTGGTCCTATGGATTACTATCCCTAACACAATTAATTAATATCTAATTAGCATGACTGACAATACCATTATTGACTAGAGATTATTGTTTAAAATATGGAAATTACGGTGAAAACTGCAAGGGTAAACTTTTTTTTTGAAACATATGAGGTAAAATTGATGATATCATTTTGTGTCATCCTCAGGTACATGAGAAAAAGATAAAGTTGATGAGTTATATCAATGATAACAATTAAAGAAGACGCGATCCCTTGATACTTCACATATATAGGAAATATATAATATCAATACAAGTAGCGCATTAACCATCGTTTCTACAATTCAAACCAGTAATCACTCTCATGGATAGTTGAGTAGTGGATTGAATGAATTTATTTCAAACCAGTAACCATCACTCTCGATTTTAAATTGCTTTCTTCCTTTATCCAAACGAAAAACTAAACAAATTACTTTATCAATAAATCCACAATTCGTGCAAGATTAAATATGAATATTAACATCAATATCTTGAAAAGAACACTTAAAAAAAAATGTACAAGTGGGGAAAACACATGTAAAGGCAAGAGAGATTTTTGAAGATAAAATGATCCATATGATGTGATAAATTTAATCGATATCCTTATTGATGTTATGAAACTTCAAATCTTTAAGTAACTATTTAAGTATCGGTGATTAGAAGAAAGTGAACAACTTCAATGAAAAGTACTTCGGTCCAATACCCAAAAATCAAACAAAAAGAAAAAAAATTTATGTGATGTGATAAAAAATGGGTTTGTTGTAGTAAATATTGATAAGTGTAGTTAGTCCCATTGAGAGGCCCTTGAAAGTAGCACAACTTTTGTAATTAAGCCCATTTTATTTCAAACCCTGGAGAATATCTTTCATAATTGGAATGAAAAATGATAATTTTTCATCAAATTATTAATTATTAAATACCCATTCACACCTCCACAATTCAGTCCCTCTATCATTTTTTCTCGTGTTAGTAAAGGTTGTGTTGTAAAGGGATTAGGTGTACAATTGGGAGTGGTTTATGGGACCCGCTTGCATATGCTTAACATCAGCATTTAATGTGTTATGTGACGTGGCTCATCCATTACCGTCGGTCAAGTTTCCTAGGTGCTAACGTAGGATAGGTGAAAAAAACAAAAAAATAGAGGGTAGCAAGTTGTAGCGAACTTTCAAAACAACATTCACCTGATAAAATATTAACTAGTAGGACTGTAAGGGTATATTGTTGTTGGACCCATACCCTTCAATTTTAGATTGTTGTTGGTGTGCGATTACCTTTGAGCAAGTCCTAACCCACTCAAATTTTATATAAGAGACAAACCACTTAGCTCTTCTCTCTGCAAACTAACTGATCTCTCTCCCTCTTAACTCACACACCGATTTTTTCTTTCTCTTTTTCTCTGTGGTCTCTCTACTTAACATTGTAGAACATAGGAGACCTTCTCAGAGACACCAACCCAAAACACCCACTTTTCCAAACACACAACATCTTTTCCAAAAACACATCTCTCGTTTGAATAAAACCTCACTCACTCACTATCACCTCTCATCTCTCTGGATGGTGACTGAAGATTGGTTCCTTACTTTTTTAGCTGACATCCATGACGTGGGAATATCTACCCTTTTCATTAGAAGCCTGCAGGTTGGTATAAATTATTTCAATATGTTGTTATTTCTCAGTCGAGCTTATGTAAGTTTGAGATGAAGCACTTAACATTATTTTCTCTTAACCATGCTTTTATCTTAACCAGGGCATTTGGCACTGCCGAATCCCTGAGACGCGGTATGGTACGGGAGGTGTTGGAAAGAGGTAAGAGAACTTGGCTTAATATTTGTGTTTATTAAATTTGTATTTAATAAAAGTATGGATAAAGTTCAAATATAAATTTGTATTTAATAATTTTAGTTGTTCTTTCACTATTATTGAATACAGAAAGAATAAATTTATCATGGATGTTGCAAACCTTCAGAAGTAAAACGTGAGATACTTTGTGTGTAAAACCTCACATTTTTCTTAAGGGTGAAATTGAAAAATTTTATGAAAATTATGTAAAAGTATAAGGGCTAAAAAGTTAGATTTTTAAAGTTTTAATTTGAAATCGTAATTTATAAATAGTTGAGGGACTAAATTGCAATTTTTCAGATTATGCAAGACTTCTTTTTCCTCCCGCCGACCAAAGTTTCTCTCTTCAGTTTTTTTCCAGCTTCCTCCTATTCCCACGACCACTACTTTGACCTCTCGTTCTGACGACATCTGACCTCCGTTTTGGCCAAACTTGGTACCGTTGGAAAGCTCGTGCGACGTAGATTCCATAGGTACCAATTTCACCAATTTTTACCACCGTTTGGGTCTTCGATTCTGTAGAAAAAGTTCTACCACTAACCAATTTTAATTTTTCAAGATCTTGGCGAAACTAAGCGATTCCGACTCTGGCCAACCCCATTTTCATGATAAGCGTGTCGAGGACAGCAAACCCACCTAGTCGTACCTCCCACCACCATGGTCGTCGAAAACCGTTGTTGGAAAGTCTCCGTCGGCCACCAAATATGGTGGAGGTAAGTCTCTCGACCTCCCAAACTCAAAATTTAGTTCTGGTCGCATCTACGGATCGGTTTTTAAGTGTAGAATCCATTTTTAGGGTTATTTTTCTCATAGAACAATCGTGTTAAAAATTTTCTATATTACGTTACTTTATAGATTCGATTTAGAACGACGATAATTACATTGAGAATTAAGATTTTCGGAGTAGTTAATAACTCACATTATGGTAGGGGTTCAATCCTGATCTTTTAGAAATTTTTATATTAAAGTTGGACTTTTATGACTTTGGAAGTGTGTTAATGTTTGTGGAAATCTATTATGGATTGCTTTAGGAGTATATTGTGGTTTATGACAAATTTGGTTTACTGAATTAGCAGTCATTGTGCTCCCGAAATTTTTCATAAATAAAAAAAAGGGTTTTCAAGATATCGATTTTTATGTATATTGCATTGATTGCATGGTGAATTTATTTAAATTGTTTTGTAACTTGAATGAGGTAAAAGTCTACCGTCCTAGTCATTATGTGATGATATCGCTAACTATTCGTATTATACAACTTTATGTAGGGTTTATTGTGTAAGAGATTTTCTGGTATGGTTATAGTGTGTCAAACGTTGTTTTCTTATTCAACATAATTTACTGAAATTATAAGTCATCGGGTACACGACTAGGGAATGAGATTTACATTATTTTGAAAATGCTATGACTTAACTTAAAAATTTAAAGATTGTATTACTATTTCAGAAGTCTATATGTTTTATGAAATGATTTATGAGATTTGTTAAGACAATTAACCATGTAGGGTTTTAACAATGATTTTAGAAAATGGTTTCCAAAACCTTATCGAGAATGAAATCCTATTGAACACTAGCTCACCCTTCTTTTATTTTTCCCCATTTCAAGAAATATACAAGGTGACCTAGGTGACCATTAGACGAAGTAGGTAGAGGATCAAGGAAACCAGAAACTCTGCTCATGATATAGTTATTTAGTTTATTTCATTTCAAATTTGGTATTTAGAGATTCCTTGAAACCAATTTAGGGAACTCACATTTGATGTATTTAAAACATTATATTAACAACACCAAAGTTGTGGATTTTTATTTGAAAATCTAAGTAGATGTGAATGCTTAAATACAATAAGCAGATTGCATGGTTAAGTGTTCATAATTTTATTTATGATTATGAACCCATTATTTTTAGCAGATGTTCACATATATGTGGGAATAGTTTTCATCGGAATTATTTAAGAGTGTTATGAAGGATTTCATTATATTTTCCTTAATATTTTATCCCGGTACTCCGGAGTATCCAAAACAGAAAAAAATTTTATATTTTTAAAAGGAAAAAAATTCTATGAACTTTATAGTGTCAATTGAAAATTTCTATCAATTAATATTTACGATTTTGCCACGGCCTAGGGCCTAGGTCGTGACATTGTGTCCAAAAGATATGGAATTGTCTTACCTAGCTAGACCAATAATATCATATCTTTTTGGTAGAATTTTTTAGCTTACTGAGATAAAGAATCAGATTTTTTTTTTATATTAAGCTTTGCTATTGTTTATTTTTTGGGTCAAAACCACGAAACAATCAATGATGTAAGTAGGCTTTTCATTTGTATTTTGATTTAAAGTGTTCAAATGATAATTTGTTAAAGTGAAAATCATATGGAATAGCACTAAGCATGTTACAATCGATGTTTACCTAAAAACTTTCGTAAATATGGACTTTTTCTTTTCTAGGCAGAATTTTCAGGGTCACTGCCTTATCGTTATTATAATCTTTTTTTAAATTGTCATTATTATAATTTTGTACACTATGAGTCAATGACAAGTGAGAATAAGTAGGAAAAAGAAAATTTAAAAGATATAATAGTAAGGCCAAACAATTTATACAGCGGACAATTATATCTCAATTGTTTTTATCTTTATGTTCAAATACTTACGTTGTAACCTTGCCTTCACAAATATTCGTCATGTTGTAGTATTCACCTTTTAACTCCTCCGTCCTATAAATTGTTTACACTGAAAATTTCTTTGTATCAAAACAAAGGAAAACTTCTCTTTTATTTATCAATATCTCTCCATCAATTCTCTTAAAAATTTTCTTCCCTATACAGATCCTAATAAATTCACTTTTATTATTTTTGTTCCTACTACGGTCAAAGCCTGAATTATGTGATTTCTGTAAATATTTGACACTCGACGGCTACGTGAATTATTTATTTGATACCTCGAATATTTTAGATATCAAACAATTCATCAACAGTGCGGCCTCTGCGATTATTGGAATTTTAGAGTTCATTCGTCAGTCAAAGCGATTTACCAAACTTGTTTTAATTGGTGCTTCAGGAAGGTAATTTTTCCTAATCTAATTGTTGACAAAAAATTTGTGTCTAATAATTGTGTTATTGTTTTCCCTATTTGGTTTGTTATTGTGTTATTGTTTGATCGCTGTTTGGTTTGTTATTGTATTATTGTTTGGTTCTGTTGCCTGGAACATTGTATACTTCTATTGTCTTGTATTATGTCTTTGTTTCGACTCATTTATTCTTTAGCAATTTCCTTTGGCATGTGTGTCTTGATTTTCACTTATATGTTATTGCTTTTTCTGCATCTTGCACTGCATCAACGTTTGTTCACATATACACTTGGGTCCTGAAAATGTCACGAAATTTATAAATCATTTTTAAACTCTTGGGCATAGATTTTTAGGAAGCCTTATTTTATTGATAGTTTTGGTTCCTGTTCTCTTTTAGTTAGGAAGTCATTATCATGATCAATTCTGTATTACTTTTCGTCTTTCTATCATCTTTCTTGTGCATGTAGTTGTTTCGTGAATATCGAATGTCCTTGCCATGATGGGTGATTAAATCATAAGCTCTTTTAAAATTTCTTGCTGCCTGCAAATTTTAAAAGAGCTTATGATTTAATGAAAATGAATCTAATACTTGGCAAAAAAAAAAAAAAATTTGTAGAACTTATATTGATTTATCTACAATTGAAAATGTTACAGATATATCAATGACAAAAATTATAAGTAGAATCGATATATGGTGTGATTTCAAGAAAATCGGTGTAAGATACTACATAATTCAAACGGCCAACGATCCTATGGTGCTGATGTCAGCGGCTGAATATAATTCAAACGGCCAACGATCCTATGGTGCCGATGTCAGTGGCTGAATATTTATGGTAAAATTTAAGTGGACGGACCAGCTTAATGGTGTTGAAGCTCTGAATATTTATGGTAGAATTTAGGTTGGGCAGACCACCTTTGTGGTGTTGAAGCTTTGAATATTTGTGACATAATTTGGGATTAATATATATATATATATATATATATATGCACACATAAGTATGTACACAAGCTTGGTATTCCACGTCCATCAATGGATTACATACCTGTAACATTTTCAATTATAGTTTATTTACATGGAGAAAAATATATTGGGTCATTATAGGGATAATTGGTTTTGTAATCTTATTATTTATACGTGCTTTTATTTTTTTTTGCGTTGAATTGCACTACTTCTACTAAAGATATTATTTCAATTATTGTTTTGATTGAAATAACCATAAAAGTACTTAGAAGTAATGCAATTATCCAAGGGGCATTACTTGCAAACAAATAAGAGTTGTCGTATTGTTTCTTTTGATCGCAAAAAACAGAGATGATAATGGATATTAGGATCAGTAACAGACTAACAGGCACCGTTCAGGCCACTGTAGTAGATGCGAAAAGCTTGAACCAGCTAATTAAGTTCACATTTGGTATTGAATGAATTTATTCCAAACCAGTAACCATCATTCTCAAATTTAAATCACTTCTTCCTTTATCCAAATAAAAAACTAAACAAATTTATCTAACAACAAATCCACAATTCTTATAAGATTAAATGAGAATATTAATAATTGTTATTGTATCTTATCGAAAGCTCTCCCTCTCTAGAGAAAGAATAAAGATCTCTCATCCTTAGGGAGAGAAAGCTTTTGTGGAAGCTTTTCCTGGTGAGACTCGGGTTAACTTTTAACATTTTCTTGCTCCTCTTCTCTGCTCCTTGCTGTGTTTTTCCTGTTTTGGTTTCTTGTTGGTTTCTTCTGGATTTTGAGGATTTTAAGATTGGATCTAGTTGATAACTGGATCCAGTTCTAAAAACTCAACTGCTTTTTAGTTTTGTTTGTGTATCTTTTAGGTAATGGGTGAAAATTAGTGGTTGCATACCTTTTTGGGGATTTTCATCTAGAGTTAGGCGCTGCAATCACAGATCTTAGTGTTTTAAAGAAGTCTTTCGGTTCAGGAGGAAGATCGGATTGCTATAAAGATTACTCTAACTTCTAATAGTCATCCTTTGATGTTGTTTTCGGGTTTTAGAGGTTGTACTGTATAGTTTTATTTTAGATGATGTTGATTTTCATTCATGTTAGTGTTATTTGTTTCTTGTGTTGAAATGTTTGGTTGAATCCAATGTTATCTGACCATTCCTATGTTTGGGAATCGTCTAGTATTCCAACTAGTTTTCTCTACTTGATCGTTTGAATGAGACAAGCTCTTATGTGATTACGTGTTCCTGGTAGTCACAAATTTGGTTGATTTGAGGGTTATATTCTTGTGATTTTTAAATTTGGGATAGTTGTTATAAAATATATAAAATTTTAGATATATATATATATATATATATATATGAATATTAACATCTATATCTTAAAAAAGGACACATAATGGCATCTGAGCAAAATTCACACAACCACAAAAATATATATATGAATATTAACATCTATATCTTAAAAGAGGACACATAATGGCATCCGAGCAAAATTCACACAATCACAAAAAAAAATATATATATATATATATATAAAAGTGGGAAAGACATATGTGAGGGCAAGAGAGATTGTTGAAGAGGAAAGGGTACATGTGATGTGATAAACTTATTCTACGTCCCTATCAACCAACTAGTTTTGTGAAACTTCAAGTATTCAAGTGATTATTAAGGTGTTGGTGCTCTGAAAAAAGTGAAGCATTTTAATGCAAAGCATAACCGTCCAATAACTAAAAACCGAAAGAAAAAAAAAATTACAGGCAGGGATGACACGTAAGGGCACTACGCATGCGTTTGGTTGTGAACGAATAAAGGTTTGGTGGTGTGGTGAATGGTTGGTTTCATACAACTAGTTTGAAGAGACTGGTGAGTCCACCTAATCCCACTTGTTTCAGTTTTCAACACCAATATATTATGGCCATCTTCTCCGTTAACAACAGCGAAGTCCCGGTGAACATGTGATCTGAATTAGATGTTGACGTTAATATTCACATTTAATATTGTAAGAATTCTGGCTTCATTGCAAATACCTATTCTCTTACAACTCATACGTTGGAAGCAAGAAAGAAAACAAATGCTGCCGTAGAGGCAAAATGAAAATAGGGACAATTTGACAAATAAGTGAATATTACCAAATGACCCAAAAAAAAAAAAAGAATACCAAATTATCACCCCTAATAATTGCTTGCCCCCTAAAAGAGTTAAATTGATCCATTAACCCTCTAAATTAACCCAAATAAGTGTTGTCACTAAACAAGACAATTATTCAATTGAAGTATAATGGTAAATTTTGAGGTGGACCACTAATGTCTTTAATGGTTCTAACATTAATAATTAAACATAGCTAAATGGAGGAAAAAGTGGTTGTGTTCATGACTTAGTCCACTCATTAAGAACACTTGCACATTTTATAGAAAAAATTAGAACCTACTCATTATTATTTTTTTTTAATCTAAACAAATATTAAAAAAAAAATTCCTCTATCAATAAAGCCATAATTCTTACAATATTAAACGTGAATATTAACATCAATATCTTGCCTTTAAAGATCTTAAATCAAAACAATACGTAATCACACCAAACACCCCAAAGAACCAAAAAAATCCTTCGTTGAGGGAAGCAAAATTCACACACAAAAGAAGGAAAATACAATTCCTCAAAATGAAAAAAAAAATAATAATTATACAAGCGGGGAAGACACGTAAGGGCAAGAGAGAATCTTGAAGAGAAAAGAGTCCTTGTGCTGTGTTGAACGTACCCTACTGACCTGTTTCTGCAACTTCAAGTTCTCAAGTGCATATTTAAGTGTCGGTGCTCTGAAAAAAGTGAAGAACTATAATGCAAAGCATAATGTCCAATCCCCAAAAACCAAACAAAAAGAAAGAAAAACTTGTGTGGCGTGATACTTAAAAATTTTATAGTACAAAATCTCGCGTGAGGTTCAACTGTAGTAAAGATGATTTTTTGACATTTGTTAGCATTTGTTTTCTTTCTTTCTTTGAACGATTGAGTTGCGTAAGAAAGTATAACGACTGCTTTTAATCTTCTTTTTAGAGTAGAGAATTTGCTTTTTCCCTTTGTCATTAGACAAGATATGCTTACGTATCTTCTCACTTTTCTTCTTTTTCTTCTTTGATGTGATGTTTTACATGTTAATTATGCATTTAATCGTTGTGTCACCAACCATCTTTTCAACTATAATCATATTCATTCGTTCGGACAATATTTACGAAAATGTGACAGGTTCCAGTGTTGAACAGCCTCTAACACACATATATGTGTATATAAATATATATAGGGTTCCTTTTTTTTTTTTTTGAGTACTAGGGTTCGTCTTTTAGTATATTTGAATATAGATATATATAATCTGTTTACAATTTAAAATTACTATATTATAATATATTTGATTAAAACTAAAGTTACATTATATTTGATTATAGTTCCTAGAATAATTAATTCATATCTAATTAACATGGTTGACAGCGTAATTAATATCTAATCAGAGAAAAGACGGGTATTTAAGTGAAACTTTAAGTCTTCGAGTGATTTAACCATGTAAGTGTCGGTGCTTTGAAGAAAGTAAACAACTTTAATGATGATCACAACGGTTCAATACCCAAAAACCAAACAAAGAGAAGAAAAAATGCAAGCGGGGAAGACACGTAAGGGCACTACCCAAGCCGTTATCTATAATCAAACCAACCCCATTTCAAACTTTTAATGCAGAATAATTTTTCAAATTGAAAAGTAATATGACAATTTCAAAATGAAGAAAAAAATAAAATAAAAAAGTAGGTCAGGTGGGAAAGTGTAGCTAACTTTCAAAGCAACATTCAGCTGATAAAATATTAAAGTAAAAATGATAATGTATATAGGAGCATCTCGACAGTTTTGCAAATGATAATGTCCCGCAACTGTACAACACATCAAATCCTACCTACTGACTCTTTGGCCCATATGAGGCCCATCTTGTTATCCAATTAAAGCCAAATCCACCAAAGCGCCACTGTTTTGGCAAGTCTCACTCTACCATAAATACCTTCCTCGGTCTCTCTCTCACTGCAGAAACACCCAACCAGACACAACCTTCTCAATCTCTCCTTTCTCGTAGTGGTCTAAACTCCATCTCCTTCCAACTTTAGCACCAGTTTCCTGTTCTGGGTGCCCATCAAAATCCCATCTTCTCTCGATGGTGACTGATGATCGGTTGGAAGAATTTCTTGCTTTTTTAGCGGCCATCTATGGCGTGGGGATATCTACCACCCTTTTCATTAGAAACCTGCAGGTTGGTATATATTGTTTTAATATGTTGTTATTTTTCATTTGAGTTGATGTAAGTTTGAGTCGAAGCACTTAACATTATTTTTTATGTTAACTAGAGATATGGGAGTGTGAAATCCCTAGGTCTTGCAGCGGATGCGGTATGGTATGGCAGGTGTTGGAAAGAGGTAAGATGATGTAGAAGCTGTAGGGTTAGGTTTCCTTTTATACGGATACAAGCTATAAACTTCGTCCATCTAGTTAAAATGGATGAGAGATCCATTAACCATTTTTTAAATTAAAAAAATCTCACATTAAGGTTATGAGTATTTGGTGTGTATTATACATGCATATTTATTTTGTGCACATGGATTATTTGGTGTATATACACACGCACACCTATTTTATGCATATGGGTTGTTGGGTTTTAACAAACTAAATCTAATTTTAAGATTATATAAATTAGTCAAGGCATTCCGTGACCTTCATTTGTAGTTTTTATGATTTTCAAATGTTTTTATGGGCTCTCTTGACTTAAAATTTAATCTGATTTAATTGTTAAGGATCTTCATCAAATGAATTGAGTTGTTTGGTGTGTATTACACATGCACATCTACTTTGTGCACATAGGTTGTTTGGTGTGTATTTGTAATACATACCAAACAACTTATATACACAAAGTAGGTGTGTAAGCCGTTATTCTCCTTCTTTGAACTTCCTAGTATTTAAAGAAAGATTAGTTAGCAAAAATACTAAATTTCCTAAACAACCTTATTAGAAGTGAGAATACAATGTAATAAAAGTGTAGGAAATTAACTGAAAATTATAAAAAATATCAATTTAAAAAGGGTAAAATTTGTTTTTACCCATTATTTTTTAAAAAATTGTTTTTAACCCTTCAAATAAATATATTTTATAGTATACCCAAATTACCCAAAATGCCCCTGGACATTTTTACAAAAAAAACCCTGAACAGTTTAAAATTTACGAAAAATCGAAACGTGAAATTACTATTAAGCCCCTGCATATATATACCTCAAAACCAATCGATGGAAATCAGTTCCATCGATTTCTCACTCAAAAGCACACTGATTTTTGGCAAACCCGAACCCGATCATGACCCGACGGAGAGATTGACGTTTTCGGCCATTCCCACGACGTTACCGACTTTCCCCGAGCAGCTCCTACTGCCGGCGAACCTGCAGAGAGTGCGAATGTTAGATTTTGATATGTTTGTTGTATTTTTTTATTGAGATTTTAGATTTTGAAATGTTTGTTGTGTTATGAATGTTAGTTTAAGATTATTAGGTTTAGAATAGGTTGGATTTGATTGTGTTTGGTCGTTTTTGTGTTGAAAATGGTCGATTCCGACGAGAGAAGAGTCGTTAGGGTCGGATCGGTTTTCCACGATCGGTTTTTTCATTTCGGTTTTCGGGTCACCGAAGTGAAAAACCGATCTTTAAAACCGATAATGAAAAACCGAGGTTGAAAACCGATCTGGAAAAGCGATCATGAAAATCGAAGTGGAAAACCGATCTGAAAAATCGATATGGAAAACGGAAGTGAAAAAACGATCGATTTCATTAACCGGTTTTTCAAATGCCTTAAAAAACCGATCGATTTCATTAACCGGTTTTTTAGATTCCTTCAAAAACCAATTCAGTTTTTCAGTTTATTCCTTCAAAAACCGATTTCTTTGTTGTTTTTCTTTCTTACAGATGGATTTCAACTATAAATATAGTTCACAAACAATTGACACACATACGAGCGGGAACACACATATTGGTCAAAGATTGGTTAACAAGATAATTGCCGTTATTAATAGAAGAAATCTATACTATCGGTTCATCGAAGAATGTCTGTTGATAACCAATAATACAACTGCTGGTTCTGTGATTTTGTGGGTGCTTGCTAGAGAGTTAAAGGTCATGGATGCACGGCGTGATGAGAGGTGGTTTGAAATTGGGCGAGAAGATATAGGTTTGGGAAACAAGAGTTTCTGTTGGTGACCGGACTTCCTTTTGGGGGCATCGACCGTAAAATTTTTGAAATAGTGTCAAATGATCAAAACGGTCTCCTATGGCGAATGTTTAATGGAGTGTCGCCGAAGGTGAGAGAGTTGGTCACATTTCTTGAGGCAAGAAGTCATAGTGGGCAGCGAGACCGTGTAGGGCAGGATCCGATAGATGATGAAGATCTTTTGAAATTGGCGAATGTAGGGATTGCTTTCCATCTCTTTATGGGACTGGATGATAGAGCTAGGATTTATCCATTTATGTGGGTCCTGATTGAGAATACAGAGAGGTGGAAGACATTCCCTTGGGGCATATTATGCTATAGTGTCCTATTGTCCTTTCTCGACAAGGTACTTAATGAAGAGCGGATCAGAAATCCGCCAAGAACTATTAATATTTATGGCTATGTGTTGGCGTTTCGGGTATAACTAATACTTTCAATATTTATTGTTTCCTTCTGTTACAGTTAATATATAGGGTTATATGTATGTTTTTAGTTTAATCAATTTTGCATTATATATTATTTGACCATTACTAATTATATGTATGTTTTTTGTTTAATCATTTTTACATTATAGTGGTCGTTAGTGGAGGTGTTCCCAGTATTACGGGAGAAGATAACAAAAAAGAACCCGAATCTTCAAATTGATCTATTAAGATGTATGAGATGATCATTTAAGAGAACATCGATAAATATGCACAACCTAGATGATTTTCCCCCCGTAAGTGGCGAATATAATCTAAATTTGTGTCAATTATTTGTTTGTTATAACTATCGTTATTTATATTAAGTATATAATTGTAGTATAACTAAATATATTTATATAATGCAGATAGTTGACACTAGGCAAACCTTGGAGTCTACTGACGCCGAGAGGGAGATGGATTATTGGAAATCTTTTAATCCGAATCATATGGTTCATGAAGAAGTACATAAATATGGTGGCGGGGGGAGTGATGATGATGATGATGACCAGGCCGACGATGACAATGGTTTGGATGATGGTGTAGGGGATGAGGATGAGATAGAGGATGTTGATGAGGTAAAGGGAGAGGATGATGATGAGGTGAAGGGTGATGATCAACCATTTAAAGACGTCTGAAGCGTGCAATCCGAATCAGAGGATATTTTATCAGAGTTTCGAACAAAGAAGACATATGATGTACGGCACGTAGATTATGAGGTACGAATATTCTATTTATAGAATAATATTATTCAATTAATTTCCATTGTAGTAAATGTAAATGATGTGGACATATTGTGTAGTAGTACGGAGTGTGAAAGAGAGACGGAGTCTCTAAAAATGATAGACGAAGTGTAATTTGTTTAAATATACAGGTTGTATTTCCCTGGATACTCAAAAAACAGGGGAGACTCAATCAATTTTTTTTTTTAAAATTCAGGGTAGTATGTAAAATGATATATATATGATTCTATGAAACAGGTGAAGCGGTTGTTTGAGTTTATCGTGGATTTACAGAAGACAACCCATAAGAAGTTAAGTAGGATGGATAGGAGGCTGAGACGGATGGAAGAGCATTTAAAAATTCTCAGGTCTCCGGTTGGTGGGCATGATCCAGACGACGACGATGACGGTGATGATGGTGATGGTGGAAGCTTTGTCCGAGATGACCACATGTATTACCCGTCACCACCACCACCACATCAGGACGAGGGTGTCCGTCGGTCGCCTATCGATGTAGGCTAGTCAGCCATCTATCAAGACGAGCAGGAGACCCTTCAGTCAGAGGGTGTCTACCAGTCATCCCATGAGGAGGAGGAGCAGGGTGACCATCAGCCACCTCATCAAGAGGAGCAGGAGGTCCGTCATCCTGAACTTTGTATCTCTATTGTGTTGCATTTTGAAATATAATTGTAAATATTAATATTATACATGACCACTAGCCACCTCATCAGTCATCCCATCAGGAGGAGGAGCATGGTGACCAGCAGCCACCTTATCAGTCACCCCATCAGGAGGAGGAGCATGGTGACCAGCAGCCACCTCATCAATAGGAGCAGGAGTATGACCAGGTAAACTTTGTATCTCTATTGTGTTACATTTTGAAATATAATTGTAAATATTAATATTATACATGACCACCAGCCACCTCATCAAGAGGAGGAGCAGGGTGACCAGCAGCCACCTCATCAGGAGGAGCAGAAGCATGACCAGGTAAACTTTGTATCTCTATTGTGTTGCATTTTGAAAAATAAGTGTAAATATTAATATCATACATGACCATCAGCCACCTCATCAGTCACCCCATCAGGAGGAGGAGCAAGGTGACTAGCAGCCACCTCATCAGTCACCCCAGGAGCATGACCAGGTAAACTTTGTATCTCTATTGTGTTACATTTTGAAATATAATTGTAAATATTAATATCATACATGTTTTTAATTTACTTACAGCTGCAGGACGAGAGCATCCTCGAACGGGGCAAATGAAAGACGAAGCCAGCACTGTCTCTACGTACGCCATACACGGATCCGAGGCCGGCAAAAAAGAAAAAGAGAGTGGCCCAACAGCAGGCAGAAGAGGTAACAGAGGCTACAGATCCCGTAGAAGTGGTCTATAATGAATATAAAGCTGCAACCACTTTAGATATTAGGTATATTTTTTTTTAAAAAAAGGTACTAATTTCTACATCCTATTTGTTAATGTAAGATAATTTATAATAATGTTTAATACCTTCTTTTTTAAAAAAAATGTAAGCGTTCAGTTGATCGTTGTGGGTGGTGTGTGATACCGACCACATTGGTCACCCTCGAGAACGAAGACATGTGGTTGACTAATGAGCACATCGATTCTTATTTGATGTGCCTACGAAGAAAATGGTGGAATGAGGTGGATGACAGTAGATACGCTGTCCATGACACTTCTTTGTTTGTAAGTATTTACATTTAAGTTAGTTATGCATTTACAATTTGATGTCGCGTTCGGTTGATCGTTAGTAACATGTTTAATTTTCATCATGCAGGCTTTAATGATAGCGTATTATAGGTTGCATTACGTCAACAGAGGTGTAAAATTTGATTCGGTTACAGCTGATGTACCCTCAGAGTGGCTTGCGTACGGTCGTGGGTAGATAGACGCATCAGTCCCGTGGTGGCGAGATAATAGTGTAAGTGTAGTTTGAAGATTAATATTTATTATATGATTATCCGAACTAATCCTATAGCACTAACATTTTGAAATGCAGGTGTTACTACTGTGTAGCCTCAATCAAGAACACTGGGTTCTATGTCAGATACGCCTTAGAGAGCAGAGGATCATGATATATGATTCCATGGCGCATGTTGGCGTAACCGCACGGCTACAACCACTTAAGCCGTTGGTATGTTTGATGCCTATTTTGTTGCGGTTCTTAGGATTTTATGAGCAGACCAAGATAGATATGCCACTCGTGGATGAGCGGTGGAAAGTTTAGCGTCTTCATAGATCAGCTGTGCCCCAGCAACCTGATGGGTGAGTAAGTTTATAACTAATTAATATATATAGTCTTTATGTTATGATATTTAATTAATTTATTATTGATACAGGACAAATTGTGGAGCATATGTGGTCATGTACGTACGCGACCTAGTGTTTTTAAACATGCGTACATGGAAATCAAGAAAAAGCGAGACCGTTGCAGATGTCATTGCACTGAGGGCAGAGATTGCCAGAGACATATATGTGTACGAAGCCTTTGTATAAAGTTAATAAATTTGGGAAATGGTTTGTAGACTCTGATGGGAAAATTGTATATAAATAAATTTAATTATATTTTAAATGTGTTCATTATTTATTTGATGTAATTACATTCTATATTTATAATGGCCAACAATTCATTTTAATTAAACATTTTAAGTAACATTGTTTTTCCCTAAATTAATTATATATATATGATCATAACATGGAAAAAATAAATAATATTTCGTATTATTAATATTATAACTTTATCTATATGAATACACAATTATACATGTATAAAATATACATCCTAAATAATATAAACGTTATGATATAATTAGTGCATATTAATAAGTGTTATACATTTAATATATTATATGGGCATTTATGATAGTTAATTACATTTAATATATTAACATTATATTAATATATGTTAATGTTAATATATTAACATTAATATAATTATATTAATAGAATATTAATTAACATTAATATAATTAATATAATATATTAATGTTAATTAATAGGAGATTAATTAATTATATTAATAAATCTAATGTAAGATCTATATTAATAATTATCTTAATAGAATAGAATGTTAATTATATTAATATATGTTAATATAAGAAATATATTAATATAATTATATTAATGTTAACATATTAACATTAACATATATTAATATAATGTTAATATATTAACTTAACATTAATGTTAAGTTAATATATTAACATTATATTAATATATGTTAATGTTAATATATTAACAATATATTAAATATATTAAATATTTTGTTAATATAATTATCTTAATTTATTATATTAATATATTAACATTAACATATATTAATATAGTTATCTTAATGTTAAGATATTAACATTAACATTTATTAATATAATGTAAATAATGTAACATTAACATATATTAACATTAATGTTCATATATTAACATTATATTAATATAATTATATGTTGATATTGTATGATATTATCATATTGATGATAATATAATGATCTTTTAAGTATATAGCAATTACAATATTATATATATAATCCTAACTAATATAAACATAATGATATAATATAATGAGTGCATATTAATATGTTATGTACGGTTAATATATTATATGGGCATTATACAATAGTTAATTATACATTTTAATGATATCATATATTAATATTAATTTATTGACTTAAATATTTTATAAACATTAAACTGATATCATTGTAATATATTATATAATATCTAGATTTGTATTATATATATTATTAACATTACATCCATATAAGTTATAAGCCATATTAGGATTATAGTTATAATAATTGTAAAATTATGTGAAATATATTAACCATATTAATATGATATATTAAGATAACACATATTATAGTAAAGGTATATTTATTATTACTAATATCATATGAATATTAATAAATGATAAAATTAATATATAAAGTTTTTAAAATAATGATATCGTTTGTAATGAAATGATACGCTCCCTAATCTATATAATATATTTACATACATCCGTATATAACGATTTGTAAAAATAATTCACTTAAAAGGAAATAAAATGAACATATAGATAGAAATAAATTCAATCCAAGTAAATATCGGTTTTTAGGGACACATGAAAAACCGATATCGATTTTTGAGGCCTGTTTAAAAATCGATCCACACTTATCCAGGCCTGGAAGAAGTGGTGGCAAATGGATCGGTTTTTGAGTAGGCCTAGAAAATCGATACCGGTTTTTTAGGCTTACTCAAAAATCGATCTATGTACCTCAATGATAAGGGAAATCAAAGGCAAGATAATCGGTTTTTCATCGAGTCTGGAAAATCGGTACCGATTTTACAGGCTCGGTGAAAAATCAATTTTTGTGGTTCCGAGCTGATATGAAATGATACAAAAACAATAGAAATGAAATAATAATTTATACAACTGTATTAGTACATAATTGAGTAATTAACATAAAAACGTTTTACATAAAACATGCATGAACAAAATGTCAATCAATTGCTAATCATCATTTTCGTCAGTAGCCACTTCTGGATTGAGAGTAGGAAACCGTAGTATACATCGACGTTGGTTGTGTCCAGTCTCATGACACAAGTCAGCATCTTCGAGAGCGTGGCTCATTTTCAGTAGCATTTGAACTCGTTCCAACATCCGCACCCACGTCTGCGCTTGTCCCTTCACTGATAGAAGTTGGGGGTTAGGGCAACGAAGACGGTTGTGTCCCCTCTGACCACATCTTCCACACTTTTTTCGACGAGGATCTTCCCCAGCTGAAGGAATCCGAACCTCCTTCGACCTACCTACTTGTCTTTTACCTTTCGGCGGTAATATAACCATATTAAAAACTTCCGCTGAAATATTTCAATTGGTCAATTTTGGGACGGGATTAATCGAACGTGCATATGCAGCTTTTAGCCACTCCACGCTATAGTACTGACTGCAAAGTGTATCACAACTGACACCCTTGAACCTGACATGTATCAACAATTTAAGTATCACGCTATGACATGTAATACGAAAAAAAAAAATGTATAATTACCATACCTGGCCACAACACATGCATGAACACATGTCAACTGATCAAGGTTCCACTGTTTACACGTACATGTGTGCTATTGAATGTCAACCATCGCATCTCTTTTGCTGTAATGTATGACACTGTAATGATACGGTTCTGTAATGGGATGTACGCTACCTTCTGTGGATAAATCTTTTGCCAACATGATACGATCATATGCAGCGGTAGTAACATACGTTGTGAGCTTCTCAGCGGCAACACGTCTATTATTAAACCATCTCTGCAATACATTTCTTACATATTCATGTGCAGTTATTATTGGCAAACGACGTGCTTGCATCATGCAATTGTTGAGTGACTTTGCAATGTTGGTAGTCATCATTTCATATTTTCTTCTTGGACAATGTGCTCGTGACCACCTGCTCACTCCAGCCTTAACCAAAGCTCTATGTGTGGTTGGATGTAATGCACGTATTTATTCCAATATTCTGTTGCATTCATCAGGCACATAACAATATGCTGCATTGTAAAATGTATTTTTCACATCCGAACGCTTTTTACATTGTTGTTTAAGGTTTTGTCACAAGTGGAAAAAACATACCACATGTGGGACTTCAAGAAAAGCTGCTTTCATCCCATTCGATATGCTCTTATGACGATCCGATACGATCAGCAAATCGTCTGACACCCCGATTGCTCCTCTCAACTTTTTTAGGAACCAAGTCCATGAATTGTTCGACTCTCTGTCAGCAAATCCAAAGGCGATGAGATAAATCATCTCCGACTCATCTTTGCGTGCAGCAAAAAAAATCACCCATTTGTATTCACCTTTTAAATGAGTGACATCAATAGCAACAACTAGTCTCATGTAAGACCGAAAACCCTCAATGGAAGCTCCAAGTGCAACAAAGGAATACAAGAACCAGTTGTTTTCATCTTTCTTAATTACCGTCATTGTGCCGAAGTTTGAAAGTTTTAACATTTCAAAGTAGGACGGAAGCTGTTGATATGATTCATCCGCTTGCTCATATGTTAGTTTCTTTGCATATTGTAAAGTCTTCCAAGCTTTACTATATAAGATCTACACTCCATACTGCTCTAGCATTTCTCTAATCAAACGATTAGGTGTATAAATATCTCTTCCCATCTTTCCTGCATATAATTTTCCGATCATAATAGCCTTCACACTCTTCATGTGTGATTCCATGGCTGTCTGTCGACACGTGTGTTCGACTACATACTTCAACACAAATCACATTGAACAATCTTTTCTGCATCTTGCACGAACAATAAAAGGACAAGTTTTATCTTTACAACCAGCTTCAAATCGCTTCGTGTCCGAACATCTAACTCGATATTCAAATTTAGCTTTCAAAGCATATTCGTAAATAGCTATAGTCATTTCTTCTTTACTAGTAAAGAATGCTCCTTTATACAACGTACCACGTTGGTAGACGGTTGACGTAGCGCTTGAAGTAGCCTCAATGTCCCCCAATTCTACACCAGGAACAATCCAGTATGGTTGTGAAGGATTGTTCTGAAATTGTAAACCTGAAAATCTTAATTCTGGAAACTCTTCTTCTTCAACGACATCATCAAATCGAGTTTCCTCTTCATCACTATCTTCAGTTTGCTCTTCATCACTATCTCGTATTCCATCACCATTATCATCTGTGTCCCGATCTTCATCATCAGTACCATAATTCATATAGTCATCATTAAAGTCACGAATAAGACTTTCAACCAATGTAAATGGGGTGACAGAAGTATCAACTTGATTGCTCCCAATACCTGAAGTGAGATAAAAATGACTTTCAACCGTATGTGGATTTACAGGTCTATCCATATTTGCCTCGTCATGTCTTATGTCTGGTATTGAATCAATGACAAATGGATGAACGGTACGCCTACTAACCCAGCTCCAAAATCTCTTGCAATCTTATCGATATAAATCTCTTTAACATCAATATTTTTTATCGTCATCAAACCAACAACACCAAGATCAGACATGATACGTATTTTTTTAACATGACCATTTGTCATACTTTGTAGTAAATAATATATACGGATATCTCACATTCTTCTATCAATACCAACCTCTCTGTATACAACATCCACCAATGCTAAAAACTACTATTTTTATGGACTCCACACATGATCAACTCCCCTTTAATGTAATTACATCCATTACACTCTCCGTTAAAGTTGATTACAACTATCTCTTGAGTCATTTCTGTAACATTCAAATCAAATAATACTATTAAATCTCATTTCAATCGGGTAATATTACAAAATACAATCATATCGAATCATATTCAATACATAGAAACACAAACATATAAAAAAATCATGAAAAATGTGGTAAATTCGATTTTCCAGTGAAGTTATCGGTTTTTCATTATCTCAAAAATCGAAAAAACCGCGAAAAACCGTTCAATCGGTTTTACAGTGGCTGGATCGATTTTTTAACCACTGAAAAATCGGGATCGATTTTTAGCCACGTACCGGTTTTTCACTGTATGAAAAACTGATACCGATTTTTCAGTGGCTGAAAAATCGATCCCACTGAAAAACCGTCACAACTCTTCAATCGGTTTTCCACAGAGTGAAAAATCGATTATCGCTCACGAAAAACTGATTTCGTCGTAGATTTTGTAGATTCCATCGCAGATTTCAGAAAAATTTAGATCTTACAACCAAATCATTCTTATAATCTTTTAGCTAGCAATATGAACAAAACAATCCAAAAACCAACCAAAAAAACTCATACATTACCTTTCAAACTCAAATGGAAGAAGAATCTTCAAAACCTTCAATGGTGTAAACTTGAATGGATCCAAAAACTTCAATGGATGAAGAAGCTCGAATGAATAATCCCCTAAATAGATTGTTTTTCAGCTGCAATGGATCTAAAAAATCATTGATAACCATTGATGGAGAAGAGAGAAAAAAGAGGATATTGTTAGGATGAAGAAGGTTATTTTTGTAATTTCATATTTGGACAAAAGGTTATTTTCGTAATTTTATGTTTGGGCATTTTAGTGATTTTAACTTAAAGGTATTTTGATAATCTTAGGTATACAATGGAAATAGTTTGTTTGAGAGGTTAAAAACAAATTTTTTAAAATAGCTGGGTAAAAACAAAAATTTCCTTTTGATTTGGGTAAAAAATATAAATTCCCCTCAATTAATTTAACCTTCAATGAATGCAAAAAGTAAAGGTAAGGCAAAAAATGTTATTTTGCCAAAAGAAGAGTCTTATATACAAATAGAAGTAATTAACAGATTCATAGCAGGACTGCACCCGAGGATCAGAGCATATGTGACATCAGCAGTGCATACTCAGTTCGGACAGTTAGTGGAGGCCGCTACCAGAGTTGAGCGGAGTGTGGAGCCCGCCCCTTAGCCAAAGAAATTCGAGCAGAAAAGCAGCTGGACAGGTAGCCAGCAAGGAGGGTCTAGTAAAGTGGCCAAGAGCAGTCAGAAGCCAGCTTGGTTCGAGAGTCGACGACAGAGTCAGAGATCCCAGACGAGCCAAAGTTTTGTTCAATCTTCAGCAGGGTCCAGGAGCCGACAGAGTTGGAAGAGCCAACCTGTTTGCAGCAGATGTGGCCTATCACACCCCGACGAATGCCTGCAGGGCAGAACTAGGTGCTTCAGGTGTGGACAGGAGGGTCACTTTATGCGGGACTGTCCCAGTGTAGTCACGTCGAGCCCAACCAAGGCCAGATCCACAGTACAAGGACAGACTAATGGGGGTCGTGGACCAGAGAGAGGAGGCCCCCAGACCAGAGGAGCCACAAGCCTAGAGCCGCCCAGCAGTGGACCCAATAGGAGCCTACCACCGCGAGCACCGCTTGGTAGACCCCGTAGCTAGGCTACGAGAGTATACACGATGACACAACATGCGGCAGATGCAGCACCGAAGGTGGTCACAGGTACCATTTCTTTATTTGATTCTGATGCACATGTACTGGTGGACCCAAGAGCCACCTATTCTTTTATTTCGAGTGAGTTCATAGATCGAGTCGAGTTAAAGTTGAGACCGACCGAGTGTAGTATGATAGTGTCACTTCCTAGTATTGAAGGGAAGATTAGTTGGCAAAAATATTAAATTTCTTAAATAACCTTATTAGAAGTGAGAATACAATGTAATAAAAGTGTAGGAAATTAATTTAACCCTCAATGAATGCAGAAAGTAAAGGAAGGGCAAAAATGGTTATTTTTCCAAAAGAAGAGTCTTATATACAAATAGAAGTAATTAACATATTCATAGCAGGACTGCATTCGAGGATCAGAGCATATGTGACATCAGCGGTGCATGCTCAGTTCGGACAGTTAGTGATGGCCGCTACCAGAGTTGAGCGGAGTGTAGAGTCCGCCCTTCAATCAAAGAAATTCGAGCAGAAGCATAGCTGGACAAGTAGCCACCAATGAGGGTTTAGTAAAGTGGCCAAGAGCAGTCAGATGCCAGCCTGGTCCAAGAGTCGGCGACAAAGTCAGAGACCCCAGACAAGCTAAAGTTCTGTTCAGTCTTCAATAGGGGTCAGGAGCCGACAGAGTTGGAAGAGCCTGCCTGTTTGCAGCAGATATGGCCGATCACACCCCGACGAGTGCCTTCAGGGTAAGACCGGGTGCTTCAGGTGTAGACAAGAGGGTCACTTTATGCGGGACTGTCCCAGCGTAGTCTCGTCAAGCCCAGCCGAAGCCAGATCCACAATACAGGGACAAACCAATGGGGGTCGTGGACCAGAGAGAGGAAGCCCCCAGACCAGAGGAGTCACATGCCTAGAGCCGTCCAGCGGTGGACCCAACAGGAGCCTACCATCGCGAGCACCGTTTGGTAGACCCCGTAGCCAGGCTACGAGAGTATACACGGTGACACAGCAGGCGACAGATGCAGCACCGGAGGTGGTCACAAGTACCATTTCTTTATTTGATTCCGATGCACATGTACTGGTGGACCCATGAGCCACCCATTCTTTTATTTCGAGGGAGTTCATAGATCGAGTCGGGTTAGAGTTGAGACCGACTGAGTGTAGTATGGTAGTGTCACTTCCTAGTATTGAAAGGAAGATTAGTTGGCAAAAATATTAAATTTCCTAAATAACCTTATTAGAAGTGAGAATACAATGTAATAAAAGTGTAGGAAATTAATTTAACTCTTAATGAATGCAAAAAGTAAAGGAAGAGCAAAAAAGGTTATTTTGCTAAAAGAGAAGTCTTATATACAAATAAAAGTAATTAGAATAAATTGGTTAGTGGTGAGGATTATGAAAATTCATAAAAGTTAATAGGATGTCATGAGATTAGTATAAAGAGGGGGACATTTTGATAAATTTTTAAGTAATGGTATGGGTTGTAAATAAGTGAAAGTATATATATATATATATGTGTGTGTGTGTGTGTGTGTGTGTGTGTGTGTGTGTTAGTCATGACACTTAGCAAAATTTTGTTGAAAAAGAATAAGCAAAATCGTGAGATTGAGAGGGGTGGAGAGAGTTGGACGGCAAAGTGAGGGAGGAGAAGAAGATAGCTTCCAATCAATTTTTCAAGCCTCAACTCATCACCGTAAGGTGTTTTTAAGCTAAACCATCAACCCTAAGCAAGAATAAGGTGAGATCTCATCATTTTTCTTTAAGTTTGATGATAGTTGGAATGACATAGGTATGATGATAGTTGTGTTATTGTAGTAGATTGTAATTGAGTGTTTTACACTTAAAACAAGTGTAGAACCCTAAGTATGTGATATAGAAACTTAGATGACATGTTGTAGTGTATGGATGTTAGACTAGGGTTTATAAATGGAAAATCTTAAATGATGATTTGAGGAAGTGAAATGTCAAATAAGTTGCACATATGTTGTTTGTTGAAATGTCTAAGAGAGTAACTTAGTGAAAATAAAATGAAATGAAGTGTTGGATGAGAATGTGTGGGTGTCATGGCATATGTAGAATGTGTAATATCACTGTATTTTGATCGAAATAAGTTTAGATTCACACATAATAAAAGTTAGAAAAACATATAGAAATGATAGAATTGTCAAAAGAGTAGTATTGAGCTAAATCCCGAGCTCAATGAAGGGGCTGTGATGATCTGCACTCTTCGAGCTTATTCGGAGTTGTTCTAGACCTCAAAACATGTCTAGGGGACATAGCAAACAATAGAAATAGGAAGGGAACGATTCCGATAAAAATTGAGCAAGTTATGGTTCAAATAGTGCATTTATGTAATCGTAAGGTGAATTGTGAATGCAAATGCATTCTCCGATGCATGAAATGAATTTATTTGATCATAATTACCTTAGATACGAAAGAATTGAAGTCGTCGCATGTAGGATGTCACAAAGGTGCATAAAAAAGTGTCGAAAAATAGACGTTTTTCATAGATTTCACCCCTCGATACTTAGAATTTTTCGAAACCGTTTTACGGGTGACCTAAGTGTGAGTTAGGGAGGTGATTAGAGTGAAAACGGAGCGAAGAAAATCGCTAGGATAGGCCCTAGCATAGCCTCGGGTTTGGGGGGTCCAAAAACAACGATTTTGCTTTCCAGGCTTCCGACGACCATTTTAAGCATTCCGGAGTGTCCCTAAGTGATAATAAATAAGGTCCATGCGAATAAATCGGAATTAGAGAGTCTCCATTAAGTTAGAATCGAGTTGGGAAGGTTATAATGTAAATGGTTGTTAATAGAGAAAATATTGTTGGAAATGTCACTTTAAGTTTTGAGTTATGCAATTGAACAAGTGATGATAAAAAATTTACATGTAGGTGACGAGTGAGCGAGCGAGGCACGAGAGGCTTGTTGAGACGCTTGACTTGAGCACTACATGGATTGAGGTAAGTGTCCTACCACTTACGCTTATTTCAATTCCTATTTTAAGTTTTGCATATTGTTGTTAAACGAAAACAAAAATGATTTTCAAATTCCAAATTTCAAGTTTTGAGCATGTGAGTTCCTTATGGAATTCACAAAGTGATGGAATCAACACAAAGTCACTTTTAAAATATTCGAATCAAGAAAATTTTTAGAGTTTGAAAAGTAAGTAGTTTTGTGCTTTTGCACTTAATGAGATTAGTTTCAAAACTCATGTATATACCCTTAGATTATATGAGATTTAGCGCTACGTGACGATGCAGAAAATTTCGTCCGTAGTCGCTCAACCTATAGAGTATTTAGCACTACGTGACGACGCAGAAAATTCCATCCGTAGTTGCTCAGTTTACTAGAGTATTTAGCGCTACGTTGCGACACAGACAATTTCGCACGTAGTTGTTTATATTCACAATTTGGCATTACGTTGTGATGCAGCACATTTCGCTCGTAATTGCCCAGAGTTATAGCATTACAATTGCGATACAGAAAATTTCGCATTGTAGTTGCTCAGATCCGAGATTGTTTCACATTACATTGCGACGCAGTAAATTCCGTACTGTAGTGATCGAGATATTTCAATAGCTTCACGTTGGCGTTAATTAGAATCGTCCGTGATGGTTTGAACACTTTAGGGGTATACATGGAGTTTTTAGAGAGAACTTTAAAAATCGAAAATTTTAATGTTAATAAAGTTATGGATTACTATGTAATTATATGATTATATTGTGTCGTTCTGACATACTAATGTGTTTATTTGTTGTGTAGCTTGTACATACTATTGGGTGCCATTGTAGGTAACTGTGGGACAGAGAGATCATCACTACATATTTAGGTGGGCGTCAAGTAGATGATTTGCATAAACATTACACATATTTTGACTTTGTAAATAATAAATCTAAAGTATTTTATGATTGGGAGATTGTGGTATGATTTTGATATGTATATATATACTTGAACACTTGCACATGATCCACATTTATCACTTAATGCATCTATGTATATTCGATATATGTATGGTTGCGAAATTCCTAAAGCGTGTGTAACATGTATTACACCATGATCTTGGTAGCTTGCATTTTGGATTTGTATATATTGTAAATGGTTGTGAATTTTTATGTTTGACATATATTTATAGACATCCCACTAGGAGATCATGCATATTGATTGTGAAAAAGTATGGTGAAAATGCATGTTTGTGGATAAAAAAGTTGGGTGAAAATGGAAAATAGTCGAAGTGTATTTTATTACAGGTAAAAATTTTGGAAACCTTAAAAATGCAGTCGTTATGCTGCTGAAATTTTTATAAAATTGTTTTAAAATGAAATTGCGGAAAAATTTTTATTCACCCAAATTATCTACAAAAGTAAAGAATACAAATAATTTGAGTTAAGAAGTCAGGTAAAAATAAGGGGTTCGCTCTGCGGATCTCTCCAATCCGACAAGTCGGATTAAGAGAAGTCCGTCGGAGTGTCCGACGGGACCCTCCAAATAAGAGATTAGAGAGAGTCTGGTTTGGGTTCTGTCAAGGTGTGCATGTGTACATGGATTATCTTATGTGTGTGAACATGGGTTGTTTGGTGTGTATTACACAAACACACCAAACAACTCTTATGCACAAAGCAGATGTATATGTGCACATGAGTTGTTTATAAGGTTAAATATGTAATTGTAAGAGTCTTATCGTGGGGTCAACTTAATTATAAAATATTTTTTTATTAAAAAACTAAAATAAATATATTTCTAAGAAAGGATATATTACACCATGTTAAGTATTAATTATTTTTTTATAAAGTTCATATATGGTAGTAACTAGCAACTGTTTGGTGTGAGTTATTTGTAAAAGCAAAAATCTTATTATCCTATAAGTGGAGGTGTTCTATTGCCAAAAAATAAATTATCAAAAGAAACTTTTAAAGAATAAGAAAATTCAAAAAATGACTTTCTTTATAAAATGAAAACATAAGGAGAGCGTTCCTCCTAATGATAGGGTGCACCTTAACAACATTTTATAAAATTCAAAACTGTGGTAATGATCGTTTTCACATGACGCCAATTAATATAAAAATTAAGTAAACATACAATTATAAAATTCATGTTTACATGTCCTTATAATGATTGTTAACTTGAACAGAAAACCACTTGAATAGAAAACTAATTGACCATGACAAAACAACAATGCCAATGCACACAGCCCTTTGCCCCCAGTTCAATTGACTTGGCTTGATGAAGGGACCAGATCCACTCCCTGTTGACATGTGTTTCTCGATAGATGGATGAGATCAACTATGGGAGTTGGCTGGAAGTACCGGGGGCAGTTGTAAAACCTTAAATTTTTCTTAGGGTAAAATTGAAAAATTTTATGAAAATTATGTAAAAGTGCAAGAGTCAAAAAGATAGATTTTTAAAGTTTTAATTTAAAATCGTAATTTATAATAGTTGAGGGATCAAATTATAATTTTACGAAATTATATAATTTGTCTTCTTCTTCCTCCCATGGTGAGAAGCACTCTCTCTCTCTCTCTCTCTAATTTTTTTTTTTTTTTTCAGTTTTCATTTTCGTGAACCCTATTTTAACTTCTCATTCCAGCCACATCCGATCTCCATTCCGGTCAAATTTGGTACCGTTAGAAAGCTTGTGCGACGTAGATTCAGTAGGTACCAATTTTACCAAATTTTATCACCGTTTGGGTCTTCGATTTTGTAGAGAAAGTTCTTTCACTTACTAACTTCGGTTTTCTTAGATCCCGACGAAACCAAGCAATTTCGACTCCAGTCAACCCCATTTTCGTGACCAACGTGTCGAGGACAACAAAACTCACCTAGTCGCACCTCCCACCACCGTGGTTGTCGGAATCCATCATCAGAAAGTCATCGTCGGTCACCGCGTACGGTGGAAGTAAGTTTCTCGACCTCCCGAACTCGAAATTTAACTCTGCACGCATCTACTAACTCGTTTTTAAGTGTAAAATCCATTTTTAGGGTTATTTTCCCCTTAGGACAACCGTTTTAAAAATTCTCTATATTTCGCTACTTTGTAGATTTGGTTTGAAACGACGATAATTATCTTCAGAATCAAGACTTCAAAGAAGTTAATAGCCCATATTAAGGTAGGGGTTCAATCTTGATCTTTTAGAAAATGTTATGTTAAAGTTTGAGTTTATTTGAATTTTAATACTTTTGAAAGTGTGGTAATTAATTGTAGAAAAAATATTATGGATTGCTTTGGAAAAATATTGTGGTTTATGACAGGTTTGAAAAAATTTGGTTTATTGAATTATTAGTCGTTATGCTGTTGAGATTTTTCATAAATAAAATGAAAGTTTTCAAAATATCGATTTTTATATATAATGTACTAATTGTATGTTGAATTTATTTAAATTGTTTTGTAACTTGAATGAGGTAAAGATCCACCGTCCTAGTCATTATGTGAGGTTATCACGAGCTATACATATTATACGACTTTATGTCGGGGTTACTGCGCAGGGTATTTTTTAGTATGGTTACCAGGGTCACGGTGTGCCAAACGTTGTTTTCTTATTCAAAACAATTTATTGAAATTATAGGTCATCGGGTATATGACTAAGGGATGAGATTTGCCTTGATTCAGAAAATGCTATGACTTGACTTAAAAATTTAAATGTTTTATTTCTATCTTGGAAGCATGTATATATATTTTTATGAAATGATTTATGATATTTGTTTAGACAGTCGATCATGTAGGTTTTTAACCATGATTTTAGAAAGTGGTTTTCAAAACCATATCGGGATTGAAATCCTACTGAGCATTTGCTCACCCTTCCTTTATTTTTCTCCCTCCAGGAAATGTACAGGGTGATTTAGGTGGCCACCCAACGGAGTAGGTAGATGACCAAAGAAATCAAGAGCTTGTCTTGTGGTGTATTTCTTTAGTTATTTCTTTTCCCATTTGGATATTTATGGATGAATGTTTTGAAACCAATTTAAAGAACTCTTATTGATGTATTTAAAACTTTGTATTCTAAACACCAGAGTTGAGGATTTTTATTTGGAAATCTAAGTAGATGTGAAAGCTTAAATGCGATAAGCTGATTGCATGGCTAAGTGTTTATAAATTTTATTTGTGGTTATGAATCCATGATTTCTAACAGGTGTTCACATATCTGTGGGGATGGTTTTTCACCGGAATTATTTTAGATTATTTGAAATTTTTTATTATATTTTTCTCAATATTTTAATTTGATACTCTGGAGTATCTAAAACAGAAAATTTTTTTATAAATTAATATTAACGATTCTATCACGGCCTAGGGCCCAGGTCGTGACAGCAGTAATGTTGGGAAGATGACAAAGTGATCGGGGGCAAGGGAGGATGAATAAGGAACCAACACATGTCCTAAAGGGCAACAAAGTTTGCCTATATAAACTCTCATGCACCATCTCGTAATAATATTTTTTTACTACATTGGTGGGTTGCTCTGTGGCCAATGCTAATGCACCTAAAGTATCCATTATCAGGTTCACCCACAACAACTGCACAACAATTAAAAAATTCTTTTTCTAAAGAAACGGTCGCAACAAAGTTTATGACCAATGCAGCAACATTGACAGTGAGCTGAAATTGAAGGAATTTCTAAATGTTGTTGTACACACACCTTCCCCACCTCAAAACTGTCACCACAGAAGCGAAATTATCATCCAATATGACAAAATCCGAGCTCTCCTTCGCGACGTCAGTCCCTTGGATTCCCATACAGAGTCCAATATCGGCTTCCTTCAGAGCAGGTGCATCATTGGTGCCATCACCAGTGACTGCCACAACATGGCCTTTCTCCTTCAAGCTTTTCACCATTAGAAGCTTGTCAAATGGGGAAGATCTAGCCATTATTCGAATGTTTTCAATCTTTGCCGTCCTTTCTTCAGTTGTGTAGTTTCTGAATTCCATACTTATTTACAAAATATTCTTTTTATTAAAAATCTAAAATAAATATATTTCTAAGAACGCATATATTACACCATGTCAAGTATTAATTATGTTTTTATAAAGTTCATATATGGTAGTAATCACTTGGTGTGAGCTATATGTAAAAGTAAAAACCTTATTATCCGATACTTGGAAGTATTCTCCTACCAAAAAACAAATTGTGTAAAGAAACTTTTGAAGAATAAGAAAATTCAAAGAATGAATTTCTTTATAAAATGAAAACATAAGGAGACTCAGCCAGACCGCCACTGGTCCCTTCCATGAGTGAAGACCAGCTGGCCCCATTCATATGGGGTCCACTCCTATTTTTGTATATATATATATATATTTGAGATTTAGGATTGACCCAGAAGGTTATCAGAACCAATCACGATAGGAACATTGTGGTGCGATACAGGAAAACAACTCTCAATTAGGAATGATCCACCCATACAGAGATAAAAGAAATCCACACGAAAGTGGGAGGTCAACACACTGAATGGTGAGAGACAAATGGTATATTTATAATTTACTATTATCATTATTAGTATATGTATATTTTTGTATTTGTAGTCTTGAAAATTGAAAATGAAGCCTTTCTTACTAACAGACCATATACGATGCTAACTTGGCACACTAGGACAAAAATAATTTCAATTATATTTCTCTAGTTGACCACAAGTCCTTTTTTTTCTTTCAGTGTTTGAGTTATGCTACATCATTATATTTTCATTGACCAGTAGCAAAAATTAATGAGCTATTAGCCTAAGCAGAAGGAACATATATACATTCAGAGGAGCCTAGTATTAGCCAATGTATCAAGTCTGCAGAAATCCAAGAGTTTTGCTTCATCTACTTCCAGTTTTTTACTGTTGATCATGTGAGTGTGTTATGAGGGAATTTTGTGTCACGTAGCACAAATTGTTAACAGAGTAGAAATGCATAAAAAGGAGAGATAAGACGAGAGACGAAGAGTGGTGCAAATATTTCCTTTCTGTCTTTATTCCCATAATTTAGTCACCCACTAACGTCGACTGAAAGTAAAAAGGCTGCATGACAGCATTAACAACTTATTTTAAGGAACCCATTAAGCCCCACTGACTTACTCGATCAATCTTAGCTAACTTGACCAAGTCCACTAACCTTGTCTTCCTGAAACAGCCGCACCCATGTTGTGGACGGCTAGCATGGCCTCACTTGAACATACGTATCAAAGAGATAATTTAGTATTCTCATTATTTAGCGAGAATTATTAGCTTCAAGGAACGAAGACTGATAATAATCTAAGTGGAATCAACTCTACTTTTCTGTAATCATATTGTAAGGCAGCAAACTCTAACAAACACTCAAATGTTAAATATATATATATATATATGCGTTCTGCCAGCACATAACGACAATAACAACTTTCAATTTTGCTTTTAGCTAGGACATTTTTATTGCTCCGTTTTGCCGAGTATTTGCAAGAAGCGTCTTAGTCGAAGATACTTGGTCGATCTCCAAGAGATACCCTCCGTTCAATATCCAACTTCTATTGCAAGGCTCTTCCACTTATTTCTAGTTCTGCATTTTGGATATGTAAACATGGGCTCGGTTTTGAATTTTTAAATTTTCTGATTTTAAATTTATGTATCGAACTTGATTAGAGGTGTTTGCATACATCTGTTATTTTAATTTTATGTCATATCCCATGGTTATAAGTATGCATGTGTGGTAATAGAATTTTGTCACACTAATGCTATTTTGTTTCTATTTTACTATTTGTCAATACAAGTATTAAGGGACTAATTAATGAAAGACAACTAGGCTTGACTCCTTACTTTGAAATAGAGCTTTGTATAATACAATCTGAAGCAAAAAATCAATGAATATAATCAGGAACTCTTAAAAAAACAGAACTTAGAAAAGTAAACTAAAAGTTAAGTACGATATGTGAAAACATAAAAGGTTGTGGAAATTTTCGACCTCTTTAAAAGTAAATTACAAATAGACGTCACCAATTGTGCAACAAAAGAAATTGTCTTATTTATTGCCCTTGTTAATTAAAGTCACTTCTTCAACACAATTGATGCCATAGATAAAAAAAGTCTAGTAATGAGTCCACTAGTTGGTTACTATATGAAGTTAATGTAAAGCAAATACAAGGAAAAACAGTAGGAGAAAAATTGACTCTAATGCTTAGGATCTCTCTTTTACTTTATTAAAGCCAATTTCTCAACATTATTGGTGGACATGATTATGAATGAATTTATTATTATTATTTACAAAAAGCAGACTTAATTTGAGAAAATGAGTTGAAAGAGAAGACTAGCATGTCCATTCAAAGATACCCTCTACCCTCTATTCAATTCCCAACTTTCAATTGCAAGTCTCATCTCATTTCTAATTATACATTTGGATATGTTAACATATGGTTTGTTCTGAATTTTTAATTTTTCAGATTTTAAATTTATGTATTGAAGTATGAAGAGAAAGTCAATTCATAGATTTTCTTTTAAATAGAACTCAATTCATTAATTTAAGAATAGAAAGTCAATGATATTAGCAACTCCGATCGTCCTAAAAAATTATAATATTATATGTTGATTTCTTAAAATATTATTATTTGTTCACTATGACTTCAAACCCACAAGAACAACTAGGGGTCTTGAATGATTTAGATGCAAGTCATTAATATGATAATATCCAAATAGGCTCCTCTTTATGGCTATCGGACATGCATGACATTAGAGGAGCCCGCATCCACATTTCATTAGAATTGCATATCATATGTATTCATATTAATTCTACCATGATAAGGGCAACAGTCAACTACATTCAAAAAGCGCTCCAAATATAAAAATAAAAAGAAAAAAAATTTCATTTAGTCTTTAAGGTTTTGAAAAATTTCAAGTTTTTAAGCTCTTTTGAAAAATTTATTTTCATCTCTAACTTTTGAAAAATTCTTCAAAAGATCAAAAACTGTCAATTAACTTATGGTCAATATTAATAAAATGTGTAAAAAAATATTTTTATCCTTAATGGTTGTTAGTTTCATGTAAATTACCAAATTATTTTAATAAAGTAATGAATTTATAAATTAAATTATCTAAAATGTAATTGAATTTAAGTTGTTAAAAATGACCTAAAGTCACCATTACCATCAATTAACTAATTATTTAGATTTTTTTGAAGAGTTTTGAAAAAATTAGAAATAAAAAAAATTTGTTTTCGAAAAAGTTTTAAAAACTTGATATTTTTTGAAATTTTGAGAACATAAATGAAGTTTTTCCAAATAAAAATATAAAGAATTATGCTAACACTTGTTTTCTAATTAAGACTAATCCTAAAATTCTTTTTAAGATAGAAAGTTTCAAATGATTATATGGTAGCTTGAGTGGATTGTGCTTAACATGATTAAAAAAAAAAAAATTGAAACAGAAAGTCAAATAAATAAATATTTTGAAGAGTGGATGATGCACAATTAATAAAGGGAAAAAATCATTTTAGTCCATAACTTTTGGAAAAAGATCAAATTTTTAACTATGTTTCAAAAAAGGACAAAATGGATCCTAACTTTTCAAAAAAGTGTCAAATTAATCATTCTCGTTAGTCAACTAACGGTCAAATTTAACGAATGACATGATATATAAGGGTAATTTTATCATTTTAGGGATTAAAATTATCTGATCTCTTAAACTTTTTTCTTAAATTTTTTTTTCAGATCATTTTAATCCCTAAAATGATAAAATTACCCTTGTACATTATGTCATCAGTTAAATTTGACCGTTAGTTTACTAACGAGAATGACTAATTTGACACTTTTTCGAAAAGTTAGGGTCCATTTTGTTATTTTTTGAAATATAGTTAAAAATTTGATCATTTCCTAAAAGTTAGGGACTAAAATGATCTTTTCCCATTAATAAATCAATAAGTGAAATGATGGTTAGCAACCTCTCTCTAAATATATTGAGGATAGTCTATAGTGTCATGGAGAGCATGATTTAATTATAGGAACACCACAAATTATTTACTCATATTTAGGGTTCTTATATTCATTAATTTAAGAAGAGAAAGTCAATAAGCAACTCCGGGCGTCCTAAAAAGTTATAATATTATATGTTGACTTTTTAAAATATTACTGTATACAAATTCAATTTAAAATTTATAATTAAAAATATTGAGAAATAATATGTACATATAAAGTAACATTATACTATCCAAAATTTTACTCAAAATTATTATGCAAATAATATAATAAGTTTATTTGTAACTACCATATCATTAATACATTATCATATAATTAAGACGGTTATTACATATTATTTTATCATTTCATTTTGACAAAAAATTTAGAAAAATTTTTGGAAGTATGACATTATTCACACGGAATATACATTTATTAATAGAACTTTTTGATGATCTGTACACTTTTTTAAGGGCTATGTGATTGTGTTTTTATATATAGTAATTATTAACACAAATTGAGATTTTCCAATTACAAAATATATAATGATAATAATAATCTTCTCGTATGATTTACAAATTATGAAAGCATCCATGAATCATTCGACTATACATATGGAAAAGAATGAAAGGACATGAATTGTTGCAATTCAATGTAAAGAAAAATAATATTGAGAATATCTTAAGGCAGCATGCTACATATATTCGTAGTTTATGCTTGAGAATATCTTAATAAAAATAATAATTTTATTAACTAATCATCAAACCAATTAAAAATACTTATAGAATCTCAACAAAGATGCTTTTTATCCTGATGGGATATTCCTTTCTTTTCTCACAATCCATACCAAAGCCACCAGAATAACTTTTACCTTGTGCATCGAACATCGAAACAAATGTGTGTTTTTTCTTTTTAAATTTCGCTTATGTAGTTTTGCAAAAGTTTCATACCCTTAAACCATATTAATAAATATAAATTTCAATGAATATATTGAAATATAAATTCATAAAATATTAATAAAAAAAACTAAAAAAATATTAAGATTAAAGTATTTTGACTACGTTAATATCAATACCACCAAAATTTTTAATTTTCATATATTGTGAGACCAAACATTTTCTATCAGTTAAGTGAGGTTACTCATCAATAATAATTTTTGGATTGATTGTAAGAGTGATTATGGAGGAATAGTTAATAGTTGTTAAAAGAACCCTTTCTCCAAAACCACAGCCTACAACGAACCCACAGATTCACCACAGCCCACAGAAAAGCTCAAGCCCAAAACGA
This sequence comes from Litchi chinensis, assembly GCA_019925255.1. Lineage (NCBI taxonomy): Eukaryota > Viridiplantae > Streptophyta > Magnoliopsida > Sapindales > Sapindaceae > Litchi > Litchi chinensis. Next base: position 30,153,380 of record CM034467.1, read on the forward strand.
AAAACAGGCCGATCTTGTTCTCCATGTAAAACCAAAACCACCAAAACTCCATCGTTTTCGCCACTCTCATACCTTCTTCGATCTCTCTCACATTCTTACTACGAAAACCCCCAGTCAGACGGAACCTTCTGGATCTCTCCGATCTCGTACTGGTCTAAACTTGATCTCCTTCCAACTTTATCACCAGATTCCTGATCTGGGTGCGCATCGAAATCCCGTCCTTTACTGATCTGGTTTGCTTTTTTCTTGGTTTCATTTTCAGGTAAAAAAAATATATTTTTGTTGAAGAAGAAAAAATGGGTGCAAAGAGGAGTGTTAGTGACTTGAAAGAGGCGGATTTGAAGGGGAAGAGAGTGTTCGTGAGAGTGGATCTGAACGTGCCTCTTGATGAGAACTTGAAGATCACTGATGACACCAGGGTCCGCGCTGCTGTCCCCACTATCAAGTACTTGATGACTCATGGCGCCAAAGTCATCCTCTCCAGTCACTTGGTACATATGCCTTTTCACTTGTTGGGTTTGTGCTTTTTACGTTTTTTGTTTCTGGGTCAATCTTGCTTTTTGGATTCTTGCACTTTGTGTTGATGTTTCAGGCTTTGTTTTGCTGGTTTTTGGAGGCAAAAATTGTGAACTTGAAAGCATCTAGTTTTTCTTAGATCTAAATTTGATGATAAAAGTTGTAAAAAGTTTTGTTTTGTTGCGGCTTTTGGTTTTCTACTTGACTTTTTGAGAAGCAGTTTATGTTTTTATTTGATCTGTGATTGGTTTTTTGGTTGTGTTGTGTAAGAGCTTAAGGGAATGTTTGAGTTTTTGGTTGTTACTTGGTAGTTCTTCTTGTTGTCAAATGATTGAACTAGAGTTATCTAATGTTACATTATTTATTGTTGAATTTTCTTTTGGCCAATTTTATTGCTCTGTTTGTGTTTCATTGTTTTGGGTATTAATTTGTGCATTAGTGGCCTTTTTACATTTAGTTTTCCATGTAGTATGTGTAATGGTAGGCTTGGTAGCTTTGGAATTAAGTTTATCATCACATGATTCTCGTAACGGTTATCAATATTAGTTCATTATATAGTATGTGATAATGCGTGATAAAATTTCTTGGAATTTGGTACCATCCTATCACTTATTGGTTACCCTATTTTGACACAATGTGATTTTTATTGTATCTTTCAGTCATCATTTTGTCTTTTTGTGCCATGAGGTCAGGATGTTTGTCATTTATATCTGGCTGAGTCATTGCTTGGTTGTCTGTTTAGTTGTTTGGTTTTCTTCTGGCAGGTGCTATCTGTTACCACATCTTGATATTTGCATGATTTATAAAGTTGTAAAGGCAAATGTTTTGTGTCTGTACATAGAAGAAAGGACTACAAGGGATAGCAATTTATCGGTGCTATACCTAACTAATGGGATACAATAAGCCTCTAGATAACGGTATATTCAAAGTTTTATAATGTCTCTACCCTTCCTTATTAAAGGATATTAGTCAGTGGAAAGTTATAATGATCTTTCTCTCTACTTGATCTCGTCCATCCTATTAATTTTATGGACAGAAGGATGAGTTTCCTTGCCCTTTTTTCCTAGTTTTTCCCATCAAACATGATGTTCTGATCAAAACATACATTTGACTTAGCGGGGACTTCAGAAAGGTATCCTTGAGAGGTGCCAAGTAAACTTTGGTTAAGTTCTATAACCAGGTTCAATGGACCCAGTGAGAGGCAGTGCAATCTTAAAAGTCAACTGAAGAGATGGTTTAATTGAAGCAAAGGATAATTTGAAACTGTTTTGGTATTTCATAGAGTTGGAAATGGGTTTACCTTATTGTTTTATTTTTTAATTCCGACTACACTTATGTTGCCACATCCACATAATTTTCTTCGTTGTTTATGAAATTTATTAGCAGTTGTGTATTTTCCTGTTTCTGTTTGCTTTGTTTAACATTTTTTAGCACATATTAAGTTGTTGGTCTTCTGATTTTTAGGGACGTCCCAAGGGGGTTACCCCCAAGTACAGCTTGAAGCCTCTTGTGCCAAGGCTATCTGAACTTCTTGGATATGAGGTTTGTGGCTGTTTTTCTTTTTCTTGTTTCATTCTGAATTGGTCATTTTTCGGTTTTTATCCTTTTATTTTAGTTTTTGATGTTTTCTACGGTCATCTTATTTACTTTGCTGCAATAGGTTGTAATGGCAAATGACTGTATTGGTGAAGAAGTTGAGAAGTTGGTGGCCCAAATACCTGAAGGGGGTGTTTTGCTCCTAGAAAATGTGAGGTTCCACAAGGAGGAAGAAAAGAATGACCCTGAATTTGCCAAGAAGCTAGCTTCACTTGCAGATCTCTATGTAAATGATGCATTCGGCAGTGCACACAGAGCCCATGCTTCCACTGAGGGAGTGGCCAAATACTTGAAGCCTTCTGTTGCAGGTTTTCTTATGCAGAAGGTATGGAATTTTTTATTGGTCTTTTACTTCCTTTTAAATTTGGTTCTCTATTGTTGAAGAAATTGTCTTATGTGGTTGGTTACCTATGCTTGTGGTTCACTGTTGTGGTTGGCATACATGAGCTGCTAAGCTGAAAATGTTTGTCTTTTTGTATGTCTTGTTGGGAACCTAATATATAATATTCTAGCTGAAGTATAGTTATAGGTCAATGTTTTAAAAGGCGAGAGGCGAGGCGAGGCGAGGCGATGAAGCCTCAGCGAGGCGAGGCGGTTGCCTTGAGGTGAACAAGGCGGCAGTCTCAATCCAATTGAGGAAAAAAAAGAAAACTAACTTGAGGTGTTTAATGGAGGAGGAAATGTGTTGAGACTTGAGTGATGGAGATGATTTTATTATTTTATCATTATATATATATATATATATAAAAAACTATAAAACTTCACCCTATAAACTATAAAACCTCACCCCATTAACTTAATTTTTTTTATTTTCAAAAAAAATTATTTTTTATTATTATATATATGATTTCTTATTATCATATATATAAACTATAAAACTCATACCACTAACTTAATTTTTATTTTTTATAATTGTATAATTATGTATATAAACTATAAATTTCCAGCCTACTAATATATTTTCTTGTATTTCAAAAAAAATTATCTTTTATTTTATATCAATATATATATAAACCTCACCCCATTAACTTTTTTGGTTTTAAACTCCCAGCCGATTAACTTAACTTTTTATTTTTAATCATTTATATATATAAACAATAAAAATCTCACCCCACTAACTTTAGTTTTTATCATTTTTTAATTTTTTGTCATCATTTTTTTGGAAATTCCCACCCCACTAACTTTCTTTTAATTTTTTTTATCATTTTATATATATAAAAAACTATAAAAATCTCACCACTCACTTTTACTTCGCTCTTCACTCTTCACTCCCAAGTCCCCCCACCGACTTCAACTCACATTCACTCATCTCTCAGGCTCTCACTGTCACTCACCACTGCCGACTGTCACTCCCACCACAGTTCATCTTTCTTGTTTCTTCTCACATTCACTCAGCATCACCAACTTCTACAACTGGTGTGTTTGTGTATTTTTTCTTGGTGTGTTTGTGTGTTTTTTATGTTTTTTTTGGGTGTGATAAACTGTTCCAGGCTTCCAAAACCGGTATGTTTGTATGTGTTTTTGGTGTGTTTGTATGTTTTTTGTGTGGTTTTTTTTTTGGGTGCGGTAATCTGTTTGTAAGCTTTTTTTTTTTTTTTTTAATTAAATATTTAATAGATTGTGTGGATCGCCTCTGAACCGCCTCAGGGCGCCTCGCCTGGAGGCTGCCAGAGGCGGTCGCCTCACCCTTTAGAGGTGGGTTTTTCCAGCTGCACCACATTACAGGTGCGCCTTGAGGCGCCTTAGCCACCAAGGCGGCGAGGCGGCTTGAGGCGCCGCCTCACCTCGCCTCGCCTTTTAAAACATTGGTTATAGTACATGTGCAACTTTGGAATTGATTAACTATTCATTAATAAATAAAAGGAGAACACTATGCATTTTTTTTTTTTATGCATTGTTGGCTCAAATCGAACTAGTTGTGTCTTTTTTTGTTATGTTATATATTGGGTTACAGAAGCTTATTATGGTACTTACTACATTTAGAGCTGTTCATCTAAGATGTGTTATTGTTGATATGTTGAATTGTTTTCTGATTTTAGGAACTTGACTACCTTGTTGGAGCTGTAGCAAATCCCCAGAAGCCATTTGCTGCAATTGTCGGTGGTTCAAAGGTATCAACAAAGATTGGGGTCATAGAATCGCTGTTGGCGAAGGTTGACATTCTGTTGCTTGGTGGAGGAATGATCTTTACTTTCTACAAGGCTCAGGGATACACAGTGGGTTCCTCCCTTGTTGAGGAAGATAAGCTTGATCTTGCAACATTACTCATGGAGAAGGCAAAGGCCAAAGGAGTGTCTCTTCTGCTCCCCACTGATGTTGTCATTGCTGACAAGTTCGCTGCTGATGCTAACAGCAAGGTTGGTATCATCACAACAATTTTAGGAGCATGATGCATCTATACACATTGTTTATACATATGTTGTTTCTTGAGTTTCACAGTTACCTCCTTGTTTACAAATATAAAGTACATTGGCAACAATAAAGTGAAAATGAATCTAGTCAAAGGTAATAAGTATTAGCATGATTTTCTTCTTGCAGGTGGTTCCAGCTTCTGGAATTCCAGATGGTTGGATGGGCTTGGATATTGGTCCTGATGCCATCAAGACATTCAATGAAGCTCTTGACACTACCAAAACCATTATCTGGAATGGACCTATGGGAGTCTTTGAGTTCGATAAGTTTGCCGCAGGAACTGAGGTATTGTTTGTGCATATAATTATTGCGGAAGACCTATTAATATGCTCTACTTAAATTATAGCATTGCCTGAAATAATATTTGTGTTAGGAAGTCTGCACATTCATTATCTGAAATGTAGAATTTCGAAATATTTATCTTGAAATTGCGAATCACCTTAATTTTTCTTTGCAGTCTATTGCCAAGAAGCTTGCGGATCTCAGTGGCAAGGGTGTGACCACAATCATTGGAGGAGGTGACTCAGTTGCAGCCGTGGAGAAGGTAGGCCTTGCCGACAAGATGAGCCACATCTCAACTGGAGGTGGTGCAAGCTTAGAGCTTCTTGAGGGGAAACAACTCCCAGGAGTCCTTGCTCTTGATGATGCATAAACTGAGCAGCTCCCCTTTTGTTTTTATCCATATTTTGTGCATTTTCAGTGATGTGAGGCTGGTTTTCAGCCAAGCGTGGATAAAAAATATAGTAGAGAGTTGAGCTTGTAGAGAGCTGTAAGAGTAAAAACTTTGAAAATAAATGTTTTCTCAAATAGGCGTCAGCATCATTAGTGATGCAATGCTCTGGATTGGATCCATTTTGGAACTCTTTTTAGTGACCCAATTACATGAGATGGTCTTCTTTTTATCTCAGATTCTTGGTTTGATGTAGAACGTGTTTTTTCAAATGATCAACTGCATGAATAAATTTTTATTCAGGTCTGTAAATCAAGATATGACAACTCCTACACTCTTTTGGGTGTAACATAGTTGGATTTCTTGTATCAAAAACAATACAAGTGATACCAAAAATCTTGATGTAATTTTCTTCTAGGTCTGTCAGCACCAAGTATTTTGATGTCATGAACATGTGCTTATAATCTGTTTAAATTAATTCCAGAAGTTGATAGTTTAAACTTTTCCTCTTTAACTCGAGTGGAAATGCACGTTTAAAGTTGATAGTTTAAACTTCTCTTTAACTCGAGGGAAAATGAACGTTTAAATTTGATCAATTATCCTTCGAAATTTATCAAATGTTTCACGCGAATTAGTTATTGATATCAATATATTTTAATAATCCTTTTATCTGTTTGAATACTTTCTCATTCATATAAATGATAGTGGATGTAATTTTCTTCTCGGTCTATCCACACTAAATATTTTGATGCCATGTTCATATGCTAATCATCTGGTTAAATTAATTCCAAAGGTGGGTGGTTTAAACTTTTCCTCTTGTAACTCAAGTGGAAATGCATGTTTAAATTTGATCAATCATCCTGCGAAATTTATCAAATGTCTTATGCGAATTAGTTATAGATCTTAACATATTTTAATAATCCTTTTATCTATTTGAGTATTTTCTCAGTCATATAAATGATAGTGGTTTATATTTCACTAATTAATATGCTTACTGTGGATGCGTTGAATAGTCTCGATAATTTTTTTAATTAAAATTTTTGTTTGTATTAAAGGAAAAGATCATATATAATATGATATAATTTAATATAATATAATTCCATGATCAAATTTTAAGTTGTTATATTATATTATATTATGTTATATATATATATACATATATATTAATTGCTGTCTAAATTTTGGAAAGGCCATTTCACCGAAAGGAAAAAAGAAAAATAAATATGAAGAAAGTGTGAAGCGAAAAAGAAGCGCGAGAGGCAGATTCAGTACTTGGGAAAGGGAAAAAAGGATGTTATCTTTGAAATTCTGTTCACGCTTACATTCTCTTCCAATCAACAGGAAACCCCTCTTCGCTCTGAAATCAGTCTCCAATGGCGATCTGTTGTGTCTCTCTTCTTCTGCTTCTTCTTGCTCTGCCATGTCCTTTCAACAAACCCAAAAGTTTGAAGATTCACCTCTATCAGGTATTTCGCATCTGGGGTTTGAGTATATTTGATGAAAATGAGTTAAAGTTTTGATTTTTATGTTGATGTGTTGTGTTTTGTGTTGTAGGAGTAGAGCGTGATTTGGTGGGGTATGTGTTTGGCAAGAAGAAGGCAACTGAAGTGGCTCATTTGTAGGTGCTCCTTGTCGGACCATTGCTTATTGTTGTGTTTATTTTTTTGTTGATGGTTTTTGGGGTCTTTTTGTTGTTGTTTTAAGTGACAGTCATTTGAGTGATGTTCAAGAGAGGTTGTGATGCATTTTGGGAGGATTTAATGGAGTTGTCAATTTAAGGGTATGTTTGATTTTTCGAAAATGTCGATGGGAATGTGAAGAAATCATGGAATATGTTGTCGCATTGAAGATATACTTGCATGTGTTTTTATTGGAGAATGTACGAGTTTGCTAATAAAGGCAGTTTCTAGTGCCTTTTTGTTCTTATATTTTTACAGGGTATGGAAGCATGTTGGTTGAAATATTTAGTGAGTTTTCGAATTGAAGAGCATGTTTGATTGTTGAAAATATTAGTGGAGATGTGAAATCATAGAATATGCCGTTGCATGGAAGATATCTAGGTAGAGAACTGGTTTTTTAGTTGACGGCCGCATGCATGTGTTTTTATTGGATAATGGAGGAGCTTGCAAGTGATGGTTATAGGAAGTATTAGCTTAGGAGTTGTAGTTTCTTGTGTTTTCGTTCTTATGTTGTGGAATCTGTTTATGGTTCTCACAGGGTATGGAAGCATGTTGTTCGGAAAGGGGATGTGGTTGTGGACGCAACATGTGGCAATGGCTATGATACTTTAGCAATGCTCAAAATGGTTGCTGATGAGTCGAGTAGTGGTTGTGTTTATGGATTAGACGTTCAGAGAGAGGCTTTGGAGAATACTTCTTCTTTGCTGGATGCAAATGTCAATCAGGCAGAGGTGCTACCGTTATGCATTTCTTTAGCCGGTTTATAATCTTATATTTGAAGAAAGAGCCAACTTTGTAAAAGCTTTTTATTCTTGCGTGTAATTTTTATCCTTAAGCCTTGAAATTTTACTGCTTTCAGATTGAAAAGAACAGTGTATTCAAATGCTGTTTCGTTTGCTTTCTTCATAGATTATCATTGGTGATGTATTTTCTACTGCCTTTTAACTTTGTGCAGAAACAACTTGTCAAACTCGTCAACATCTGTCACAGTAAAATGGAAGAAGTTGTTCCAAAAGATACATTTGTGAGGTATGCATTACAACTAATGTTTCTCTCTACTGTGATATTGTACTTTTGTAGCTCCCAGAAAAGGAATGTAACCAATGTACAGTATTTATCAAATTACAATGTCTGGAGAAGCCTAGCAAACATCTTAACATTTAACATATTATCCATTGAATGCGCATGTAACTAAGAAAAAACAGTAACTCTAGGTGAGTTTGTGAATGTTATTGTATTTTTGTGTCTATTACCTTTCAATGCAGAGTTGGAATTTAATGAGTTCTCATTTAATGAGAGAGAATCGTCTTCATTCTGAGTTTCTATTTCGATGCCATGGTTTCCAGGCTTATTACGTTCAACTTGGGCTACCTTCCAGGAGGTGACAAAACTGTAATTACAACGTCCAAAACAACACTATTGGCCTTGGAGGCTGCAGAGCGAATCCTAATACCAGGGGGTCTTATTAGCATGGTGGTCTACATAGGGCATCCTGGCGGAAGGTAAGCTTTTATATAATCATCTCCGCATGTACTGAAAACAGTTTCCACGAGTAGAAGCACAAGTGTCACGTTGGATGAGTAACTACTAGGACTCGTATGCAACACATATTACAATATAACTTTTTGGTTTTTTCCATCCAGGGAGGAGCTAGAAGCCGTTGAGGACTTCACCAGTAGACTGTCGGTTGAACATTGGATATGCTGCAAGTTCCAGATGCTAAACCGCCCCTTAGCTCCAGTACTTGTTTTCCTGTTCAAGAGATGATAAGACTGACTAGGCAACTTCCCCATTTGTAACAATTTTTTGGCACACCAGAAACTCTTTAATATCTGGTTTGGTCTCCTTGTACAACAACTTTGTGTGTATAGATTATGTTTTTACGTTGTAGATTTGATTAGATTAAGTTGCAAAAACAATGGTAAAATGATAATGTTTGTAAATCTGTTTGGTTCTTGTTTTAACAGCAATCTATTTTGGCTTGGAAGCAAAAGAAATTAATTGGAGTAGGAGCGATCGCGATGGGACTCGAACCCACAATCTCCCGCTCCGGAGGCGAGCGCCTTATCCATTAGGCCACGCGATCCTTTTGCTTGTGGCTGCTTGAGTCTAATTAATTATTATGTAGAAGCACATTTAAGAGAATAATACTAATAATATATATAAAAAAAAAAAGTATCATTATTATTATCTTTATAATAATATTAAAAAATTATCATTATTATTATTTACTTTGATAGAAAACTATGGAGATAGTTCTTTATCATCTCATCCACACTAGCAGTGCCGACAGTTTAAATCCTTTAAAACATATTTTATAAGCAATGTTTAGGAATGAGAATTTCATTCGTGTACCTGTGAATTTCAACATATAATGGATATGCGTAAATTTAATTAAAAATGTTTGTTAATAGATGTGGATACTAAATTTTAAACCCGAAATGGGTTTAGGCTCGGGTGTTGATGCAAAAAAAAAAAAAAAATCCGAGTTGCAATATTAATTTTTTTATAATATAATATTAAATAATATTTATATTTTTTAATTTTATGAAAAATTTTGCATTTTTTTGTTATATATGTTGTTTGAAGTTCAAATTTATTATGTATTTAACCAATGCTTTGAAATATTTTATGTTGTATTTGGATTTATGGGATTTATGTAATTATCATGCCTTTTATTTTGAATTTATTATTTTAGATGTTAGAACTTAATTTTTAGTTTGGAACACTAAGTTTAATTCTAGTCTATCGTTGAAGTTATTGTTATAATTGAAGATTATATCATTTGTGTTTATTAGGTGATGTTTGAGGAAAATTTTGTATGAAAATTCGTATGATTTTTTTTTGGAAATGTCATGAGCTTATGGGTGGGATTTGAGTTCATCCACACCTGCAACGTTTTGACGGGTGGTGGTTCAATTATTTTTCGCAAGTTTGGGTGCGGATTTTGGTAAACCTATGCAAACTTGACCCGCTATCATTTTTAATTGTATGTAATTTTATACTCCTATAATGAGAATAGATAATTAGATCGTATCAATAGTGATTAATCTCAATAAATCCTAATAGATTTATAACACCATCTATTTGGTATAGTTTGAAAAAAAAGTAGTCATTATAAAAATAAATAAATAAGAGCTTAAAGAAATAATGAACTCTAAAAATCAATGTCTACTTTTGTATATAGTTAATATCCCCAACATACATGTATAGATTAAATCAAATTTCAATAGACAATAACAAGAAAATCAATTGCAAAATTCCTTTGCTTACAAACAAGATAGTCTAGATATGCAGTCCGAATTATCCAACCTTAATTTTCCAATTTTTGAATAACATCTTCACTTGCTGGATTAATATCTTGTAACAGCTAGTGATGATGGATGACTCACCCATTATGGCTCGATCAATTTCTTGGCGATCATTATATGGTGTCGTGATGAGAAGGGTTAAGATCAAAACCCTGAGGTCAAGATTCATGCGGTGTCTTTCCATTCTCCATCTGTAATTAAACACGTGACATGATACTTGACTCTCGATGAGATCTCGTGGTAATCTAGTTAAAGAAAGCATGGAATTTATGAATCTTGAACAATCTCAACAATCATATAAAATCGTTTTTCAAGAAATCATACATGATGTGTTGATGGTCTGCCGGCAGTGGTAGAGTAGGGGCATGTTTTCTCCGAGTCATATAACTCATAAAGATGGTTGAACTACAACTTTATGTTGAAATACTTGTCAAAAATTTTGTTTAATGATGGTGTGTGATCACTAATGTTGTAGACATAATTATTTACTTGGACAAGTGGTAGTTAAAGGCCATAACAAGTGAACTAAGAAGTGATCAGCCGATTGCTTAATTTGCTAATTAATTAGAGTAATAATTAATGAATTATGTCACTCATTATGTATGTCTATTAGAAGGATAGATGGTTTAGTGGGATTAGGACAATGAAATCCTGATTATGCTTAGATATGGGATTCAATTTAAGCCGAGGAATTCTAATATTATACGGAGTAGAATCAAGAAAGTAAATAGGGGTTTAAACATGAACTAGATATCAAAAGGATATGTGATATTATTCATATTTACTTTATTTTGGGGTAACTGAAATATATCCTCAAATATTTCCAATATTTTCACCAATGTTTCCATAAATTTAGAATCTCAATATTTTTGTCAAAATCAATATTTAACTCCTTACTTCAATCAGGGATGTTAACGTGTTTTTGAGTATCCAAATCTTTATATTCTTGTTCCCTAATTTGGGAGAAGATATTGAGGATTTTTGACGATGAAGGAAGTCACAAACAACCATTCTTATTTTTCCAATTCATTTTTATATAAATATAAAAATATAAAAATACTTATATTCTAGATAACTAAATTTATTTTTAATATTTTTACAAAAATAATTCTTTTGTATTTTTTTTTATTAAAAGCCAGAAAGTCCTCTATTACCCTACTTTACTTATTCTTATAATCTCATTATAAGTAATAATTTACATTTTGTTTAACTTTTATCATAAATTATGACTCATATAAAGGGGACTGCATTTTTTTTTTTAAATATTTTTGTGATTTAGTATGTTGATGGAATTATATTATAAAGAATGTTTTTATTTAAATGTATTTATTTGACCTTAGCTACTCAAATGATGTAGCATCCTAAATTTTTAATTGGTTAGTCCTCCATTTGGGCAAAGAAGCATTATTCATAATCAATGTATAATATGAACCTTTTCTTTCACAATATATATATATATATATATATATTTATGAACCTTAAAAATAAATATTCATAAAATATGTCAATATAGTTAAAAAAAAATATCTTATATAAAATTAAACATTTAAATTATATAAGTAATGATTGATCTTGACAATTTTTTTTTTTAAAATCTATATGAATCTTAAAGATAAATATGAATACAGTATGTTAATATAGTTAAAAAATTACTTTAAATAAAATTAAATATGCAAATCATGTAAGCAATGATTAATCTCGATTAATTCTTCTAAATCTCTACTTTATTTTGTATCGGTTTAAAAAAATAAATTAATATAAAATTAAGAACACTTTTAAAAAATATATATATGATTAAGGATATACTCAGATGAAAAACGTCAGCTGCCACATAAGGTGAAGTTAGTTATGCCAACTGAATATAAATAACGACCCCTTAGTCCAGTCTTTCATTCATTTTGCCTCCAATCCTCCCAAACACAAATTTTCTCAGAAAAAAAGACTCTCCGTCTCTGTCTCTCTCTCTCTCTCTCTCAAGAAAATACCAATTTTCTCTCTTCACAGGTTCTCTTTCGCATCAAATGTTAGCATATTTATTTTGTCCATTGTTTCGTTTTCATGTGTTAGATTGATATTGCATAGTCTTGACTAGTTCTTGTTACTTCAACTCTACACTATTATTCAATTCTTGTTTTAATTTTTGACTGCTATACGTATTGGTTTCTTCATTATTTGTCAGTTCATTGAGTGCATTCTCGAGGGTTCTTCTACAATCTTCTTGTCCGTTTTGCTCATGATTTTTGACTGCTATATGTATTAGTTTCTTGATTATTTGTGTGTGCATGATTTCTTGATGTTCTACCTTGTATAATATTGTTAACTGTTTATACATATATATACGTTTTGATCAAGTTTTACTAAAATCTGTTGTGTTTCTTTTGGAGTTTAGAACGATATATATTGCCTTCTGTGTGGCTGTAATATCTAGATTGGATCGACATGGAAGAGGTAGACAAGAAAAGTTATCGCGTACTTAACCTATAATTATTCCGGTTCCTTGCTGTATCTGTTATGCTTAATGGTTCATATAATGTTCATGAATGCTTTAGTTTGAGATACTTGAGAAGATTGGTGAAGGAGCGTATGGTAAGGTGTACAAGGCTCGCGACAAAGTCAGCAAGGAGTTAGTAGCTTTGAAAGTGATCAGCATGGAGGATCCAGATGAGGGTGTACCCTACACTGCAATCAGAGAAATTGCTCTCTTGAAAGAAATGGAGCATCCCAACATCGTCAAGTAAGTATAGGTGTAGATGATGTCTAGTGTCATTTTAGTTCTTAGATGTTAAAAGGAAGAGTTTGAATTGAAAATGCTGTTACTTTCAATACAAATTGTTCGTTAATGGTTATCCGATTGTAAGGTTGCGAGATGTGAAGAACAATGAGAAGCAACTGTGTTTGGTTTTCGAGTATCTGGACATGGATCTCAAGAAGTACATGGATTCCCACCCAGAGTTAGCTAGGAATCCAAAGACTATAAAAGTGAGTGATCAAACCAGATTATGTTGGTCATGATTTATGCTACATTATATATAAATATTTAACATCTTTATTGCAGACATTCCTCTGTCAGATTCTACGCGGTCTTGCCTACTGTCATTCTCACAGGATTCTTCATCGTGACTTGAAACCGGAAAACTTGCTGATAGATTGCCATACTGGGACTATAAAGCTTGCAGATTTTGGACTGGCCAGAGCATTTAGTGCTCCTCTTAAGCCTACATATACAAATGAGGTATACATTAATGAAGTTACTGGCTTCGCTATTTTTCTTGGCAGTCAAAAATGTATTAGTACTATTTTTAAGCTCTCCATATTTGGATCTCTCTAGGTGGTGACACTGCATTATAGACCACCCGAAATTCTGCTAGGATCTACCAATTATTTTACTGCAGTTGATGTATGGTCTGTTGGATGCATATTTGCTGAGATGGTAAACAAGGCGCCGCTTTTTCCAGGGGTTTCTGAGATTAATCAATTGAACATGATCTTCAGGTTTCTATAATTTTTCGAATACAACTTGGTTTTCTACGCATACTACAAGCAAATCTTTTAACATGCATTTTGGTTTGTTTTTTGCAATGTCAAGTGTCATGGGATTTCCAAATGAGGACAATTGGCCTGGAGTTTCTTCTTTGCCTTATTATGGATATTTTCGATCTCGTCGCTTTCTTTCGAAGGTAAAAAAGGAGCCTCAATTTGATGTGGTATTTGTATCTTTCCGTTAGCAATCGTTGTGAATTCTTTATGGTGAACCCTTTACATGCAGGATCTGGCTACCGTTGTTCCGGATCTTGATGCAGTTGGTGTTGATCTCCTCTCTGTAAGTTCGGACACTTCATGTTCTGCTGTTTTTTAATTTCAATTACTGATGAGGTTGTGTGTTGATTGTATTCTAGAAAATGCTGCGCATGGATCCGAACAAAAGAATCACAGCAAAAGATGCTCTAGAGCATGAATACGTCAAGATTGATGATGAATCTGTTGATGCAAAAAATCCTGAGGAGCTAAGCATAGATGTCAAGCGTCGCAAGAAAGGTTAATTGATTTGATTCCGTTTAGGATCTTCGAATTGAAATTTGTAAAGTTGTACATTTTTCGCTATATTAGCTCTTCAATATTTGTACACTAACACATATGTTACATATGTGAAATGCTGTCATACATGTGTCTGCATTGATAAATATCTTCAACATTTGTAAAGTTGCAGCCTCAAAGGGCTTTTACAATGAACTTGAAATTTTGCAAGATTATGTTCTTATATCTACTTTATCTGTCGATTTCTTTTCTCATTTTATTTTCCAAATTTTTTTATTGGATTAAAATATACCAACAAATGTTTTCAATACTCTTTATATATATAGATATATATATTAAAATTTAAAAATTTTCATTTGTGGCATATAAATATATACATACACCTTTTTCAAAACAAGCTGAAAAAAATCAACCCAAATTAATTTATTCTCATCTTTTCTTGAAATTTCAAGTTAATTTCACTTGGGTTGTCCAGATCAATCATAGACAGCAGACAGAGAGAAATAAAAAGAAAATACACAATTTATTTCATAAAGGAATTCCAAAAGAAAGACAACATAAAAGATATATACTTAAGACCAATAAACAAAGCACATTAGCGCAGACATGAGCTACAACTAAATTTATTCTATTTAGATTTGTGCTATTGGTGGCCACTTTCAATCTGGATGATTTCTTCAAGGATCAAATTGCCTAAGTTGATTCACCAGCTGATTACAAAACAATAAGTGACTGCCTATAATAATAAATATTTGAAATATGAAAAATTAATTATTTGAGAATAATTAATAGTACATACTTGAAAATAGGTTTCTAACTTGGTCTTTAGTATTTCTCGCTCACTTTTCACTGCTTGAATAGAGGCTTTGAATCTGAAAAAGTATTAATATAAATAGAAAAAAAAATCTGAAAAACCTCCACAAATAGAAAATAATATTAGTACTAAACCCATGTTTGAACATAGAAAATGAGTTATTTCTCATGAGTTTCATTTTTAGGGATTATTTTGATAATATCCTCTCAAATATATATTTAAAAATAAATATACTAATATATTAAAAATCTCAAATACGAATGTTATGATTTTTAATAATCACCTTAACTTAAAGTATTAGAATAAAGAGTTGGATTCTTAATAACACTTTCTTTTCAAATAATTTTATGTAAAGTCTAATATGCATTGGAAAAGGGGAAAAAAATTAGTATGTACATGAATATGTTGTTTTTGTATATGAAAATGTTGTTTTTTTAAAATTTTATTTTTTTTAAAGAAATTTAACACATTACCCTTCACTTTCGATTAAAAAAAAAAAACACATTACCCTTCAATGTTCCCTTCGTTGAAAAATTTTTGGGCTTGAGTCACTGCATTCTTGACTTTTACTGCACCGATGCTGCAAATAAAATGTATATAATAACAATATCATTAATGTCAATTTATTATGTTCGTCGTTTATGTCAATATATGTTATAAATATTTAAGCTAGTGTTATTATTTTCAGTTACCTAGCACTGCTTCCTTTTAGCTTATATAATGGCCCTTCCACATTATCGTGATCAAATGAAGTTTTCTCCCTGAAAAGTGAAAACACGTGTGAAGAAAAATATTTATCAAAAACAATGTGAGTTTGAACTCATTAGCTGTATTACAAAATAGATAAACTTGCGAATTTTAAATTATTAATTTTATGTACTTACATTTCCTCTTCAATTACAGTCAACAATTTATTGGTGTCTCTTAGATATAGGGTGCTTACGTCCTCGACGAAGTCAAAATTATCTTCTCTTTCTAAATCCTCGAGAAGCATAAATTGTTGTTGGTCTAGAATTCCCTGAAACAATCCAAAAAACCAATTTTCTGCATTATTATTGTAATTTTTCTTGATATTTGAATGAACTAGAAAAATATCTTAACATCAATATTAAACAATTCGAAAAAAAAAATCACTAATTCCTATGTAAAGTGGACAAGAAAAACCTCATTGAAGAAGGATTAGCATCGATACCAGACGATGACTCATAAAAAAATTCGTTTTAATTCCTATGTAAAGAAGAAAAGAAAAACCTCATCGAAGAAGGATTGCCTCATGGTAGCAATTCGTTGTTGAAGTTGTTGAGGATCCATGCTGAATATGTTTCTTTTTATTTAAAAAAGATAATTTGTGTAGGGAATGTGTAGTCAATTAGGATATAAATAACCTGGAAAAAGAATAAAATATTTGTATCAACAACCACAATAAATGTTCTTAAAATTCAGATTACAATATCAAGAATAGATTATATAAACTATTCGCAAATTATAAAGAAATACATTTTGAGATTATTTTGAGATTTTGATGAATTAATTACTTTTATGTTTTGGGGTTATTTAAGAAAGAAAGCCATTTTGTTTTTACATCTTTCTTCTAGATATTTATTGAATGAACTGGATTTTCTACAACCTTTTCTTTTTCATATAGAAACACATTCAGAGTGCTTTGTTTTATATTTTTTGGTAAACCATAAAGCAATTACATATTAAGTAGGTTGACAACTTGGATCATGACACAACCATTTGGTACAAAACTAGAGCTGATAATCGAGGTTTGAATTGGCAGAATTGGGCAACCTTATTATTAAATGGGTTACTTAACAGGTTTGTGGGTTAACATAATTATTATAAATGAGTATATTTGATTTTGTTTTTTTTGAAATAAGAGTATATTTGTATTTATAAAATCTAACAATGATATATATCTAATTCAGAAATTAGTATATAACAGGTTTGAGGGTTGGCATAATTATTAGAAATATGTTTGCAATTTTAAAAATAAAGAAGGATATATATATATATATATATATATATATATATAAAGCAACTATAACAATTAAAAAAAAAACAAAAAAAAAAAGGATGCACATGTGATTTACAGATTAGCATATAAATATAAACAAAGACATAAATGTAACTTACACAGATAGTTGGTAATCGGGTTAACCCAAAAACGTATATAGTTTTCATTTGGTCTTATCTAACAACTTAGAAGTATATTCAATTAGGAGTTTATTGAAATTTAAAATATTTTAAAAGTTTGCATGTATCTACTCTAGATTGAATAGATTCTATTGAAATCTAAATATATTCAATCTAGATTTTTATTAAATCAATTAAAATTTAAATATATTTAATTCAGATTGATATAAAATCCAATGAAATCAAACGTAATTAAAAAAATTATTGATTTTACAAATTTCATTTAAGTGATGGATTTTGGTACATTTTAAAGTAATTTTTATAAAGAAAAAAATTAATAACAAATCTTACCATTTTCCCATAGATTTCATTGGATTTCTTTAATAATTTTAAAAAAATCAATATAAAATCTATAAAATCTGTGAATCAAAATCTATTATTAAAAAAAATTCCATCAAACTCAAAAAAACTCTAGATTTAATATGCCCCTAAGTTTTTGAATTTGTTACTTATTTTCTACTACATGCGATTGTCCACATTTATATTTGGGTTTGGTCGCATAAACCAAACCCTTTCCGCATAGGGTATGTTAAAAGGATTAATTGGATTATTACACGATAACTTAAATTTTTTAATTTATTGATTACTCACAAAAGGTATGTATATACATAATAACTTTGAGAACGGAATGTACATATGAATTAGATGTTTGATAATTATTGCTTCTTGGCTTTTTTTTTTTTTTTTTTCCTTCTCCCTTTTTTCGCGGAAGTAGCATGATATTAAGAACCAAAAGTAGGAGAACAATAGATGACAATGGCTTATCAGCCAAAACCGTCTAACACATAAGCACAATGTATGTATACATAATCATTTGACAATAGAATGTACATACAAATCAAATGTCTGATATTTATAATTTCAATTATTCAAAAATGATTAAAGTAAAAATATATATATATATATATATATAAGGACTTTGTTTAAAACTTGACAAAGTCTTCATAGTAGAATCCGTATAGGAAAAGGAAACTAAAATTTCAAAGGAAAAACTATTTACATATTCTAAACGCACTAGAAGAG
This sequence comes from Litchi chinensis, assembly GCA_019925255.1. Lineage (NCBI taxonomy): Eukaryota > Viridiplantae > Streptophyta > Magnoliopsida > Sapindales > Sapindaceae > Litchi > Litchi chinensis. The sequence continues at coordinate 30,171,635 of CM034467.1, forward strand.
TTAAAAATCATGTCCATCTTCCTTAATATATTTTCTCATTACTATCAACATTATTTCTACAACTCTTCTTTCTTCCAAGAACCCTAACAACCATGTCAACATCCAACCAAGAACAGCAAAGCCAAAACCAACCCGAACCCTTCACAGCTAAGACAACTATAACCCTGCAAGCCGCGGATGGCGATAAATTCAATGTCACTGATACAATTGCTAAGGAGATGGGGACAGTCAGATCATTCCTGGAAGCAAACCAGGAAGAACTCTTTTCCGGTCAGGCCAGTGATGCCCCTCATCAGTTCATCACTGTGCCTTTGGTGAATGTGTCCTCATCTTGTCTGGTCAAGATCATCAAGTACTGCGAGACTCACCTCCTGTACAAGGACGAGAGGCTCAAGGAAGAGGAAATCGATGCCTTTGATTCTGATCTTGTTAAGGATGAGAGTGACAATATGATAAAAGAACTACTACTTTGTGCAAATTATCTAGATGTGAAGGACTTGCTTGAAATGTTAGAAAAGACTATTGCTGATCGGATCAAGAACAAGAGTCCTGAATATGTTAGAAAGTTTTTTGGGATCGAGTGTGATTTTTCTCCGGAAGAAGAAGCTAAGATTCGTCAAGATAATAGCTTTGCTTTTGAGGGCATTGACAGGGATTGAAGTACCTTTTTTTGGTTCTTTCTTTGATTAAATATTAAAGTTAGTTTCATTGATTGATGTGATTAATTAGGAGATAATTAAGTTTTGTAGTTGAGGAATTATATATATGGAGAAGGATTAATTGGATTCCTCTTTTTCTGTATTGAGTTATATTTCAGGTTAGATAATTCTTTTTTTATTTGAAATAAAAAAACATATAGACAAATATATGTTAAGTTTTCAATGAGTTTTAAATTTGTAAAAGAATGAGTCTTTTTAATATGCAATGGTTAAAAATTTGGATTTTTTTTTTTTTTTAACAGAAACAATTTGCACATGTAGTAATATTTTTAGTTTTTGTGAAAGTATACGTTTATGTCAGGTTCCTCTATGTGTAAGGTATAACCATACTCGTCCAATATTAATATCCATCGGATTTCCACCTATCAATTTAAAAGAAAATCTAAATTAAAAAAGTAACAACTTTGTGTGCAATATATCATATAATCATTAACTGTACAATCTAAAATATTACAATTGAATAATATATATATATATATATATATATTTGCACAAACATCTTCTAACATGGAGTATAATTATATGGATATATAAATCTCCAAGGCCCATAATTGAGATGGAAGTCGTGAAGATAAAATTCTAAAAGAATTTATTTAAAAAAAAAAAATGGAGATTCAATCCATTTGGATCTATCCATGTGGAGATCCAACTCTGCGATTAGATCTATCCATTCATCTTCATCTTGACATAGAGATGATGATTGGATTTCCCTTAATAACACCTCATTTCTCTATTATTTCTCTACTCCACAATTCACCATCAAAATCTCTCTCTCTCTCTTTTTTTTCCCCCTCCACCACAATACCACATCAATTGCATATAAAACAAAAGCGGAAATGAAAAAAGAATAAAAATTTTCTTTGAAAATAAATCCAGCAACAACCTTCCCTTCATCTTTATCAAACAGCAAACTGGTCGATAGCTGCTCCTTCCAATCTCATGAGCTTCTTCACTGCATAACACCACATCCTCTTTCTCGCTCTCTTCCTCAGGTACTCACTCACTCTATCACCCTTTCCTTCAAAATTTAATTAGTTTGTGGTTGGTAGGTTCTAGATTTTTTATTGCAATTTTGCAATATTAACAGAAGCAGAAAAGTCAAAGCTTTTGCTTTTCCAATTTTAATTCTAAGATTTTCACATTTTGAATTTACGTATATATGCATTTTGCTTCACTTTTTAGACGATTTGGGCTGACAAGCCATCTATTGTTCTCCCACTTTTGGTTTTATAATATTATGCTACTTTCGAAAAACAAAGAGAGGGAAAAGCCAAGAAGCAATAATTATCGGACATTTGACTCATACGAACATTCTAGTGTTGAGTTAATACGTAGACATATACTCTGTAAATAATAGATAGATTCAAAAGTTTTAAGTTATCATGTAATGATCTAATTAATTCTACAAGGCTTTGTAATATACCTTTAGCCGTGCCAAACCAAAGGGTTTGGTTTACATGACCAAACCGAAATATAGACGTTCTTTATGAGCATGCATGATAGATTCATGTTCTTTATGAGCATGATAGATTCCTTCATCGTTTTTAAATTGAGTTACCTTCTTTGTCGAACATTGAAGACTATGTGCAAGGCAACTTGCAATTGATCATGCATAAAGTTACGTTTTATGTAACATTACGAAGTGAAATTAATAAAGTTCACAATATCCAATAACTTTACTACGTAATATCCTATATATTATCCAAATTTGATAATAGAAGATATATGCTGTTCATTTCAAAAAAAAAAAAAAAGAAGTAAAAAAAAAAAAGATATATGTTGTTCGATATCCTTCAATATATAATGTATATGTTATAAGATTTCATAAAGATCTCCTCAAATGAAATAGAATAGCATTTTCTCCTTGTGTGTGTGTGTGTATCTATATATATTAGCTCTTATAAGTAAATTGGGGATTTGGGAGTGTGCATGACTTGAATTCATAATTGGAAAGCAATGGTGTAAGGGGCATACCATTGGATTAATCTCATTTTGCATAATGCTAATTGATTTATTTTTACCAAAAATTATAAAGTAATATAATGAAGGATAAAGTAAGGACAAATCAATTGCTACACAAATTAGGTATGGACATAGTAAATGATAAAGTAATTATAAATCATTTACCATATAAATTAAAAAGTACCGTTGTCAATAAGATAACAACAAATCAAAAAGAGTGTATAGTACACAACTTAAAAAAAAAAAAGTCTGTACCATATGAATCATAAAATTAGTAGTGAATGACAAACTTAAATAAAGTATTTTTGTTGAATTTTGTTATCAGCCTCATCATATACAAATATATATATATATATATGTTACATTTTGCTACAATAATTTACCCTTTTTTTAAAAAAATTATAATATTATGATAATTAACTTAAACTATCTTCAAACACCAATCACATTATCAAATTTAATTTGAAAATAGACTTGGTAAATAAGTAGACCAATCAATGACCACATGACCACAGTTACCATAATTGTCTTCCGATACAAAACTTTTGTTTCTAAAAATGTGTTGAAAAATCATCCAAAATAAATGTTACACCATTGGTGCCTACAAGGTTGCATAATTACTTTTACATCCATATTTTCGAAAGTATTTCACTTCAAACGCTATCATTGTATTTTCAATACTCTCACACTATATAAATGACACAACAGCGCGCCATTGTTCCTGCAACGAAAATCGACAATGTCATCCCCTTCTGAATCTTCTTCAATGCAAGAGAAGAAGATCATCTTGCAGTCGACCGATGGCGAGCTCTTCCATGTGGAGGAGCCGGTGGTTATGAAGCTGGAGATCGTGAAGACATTCTTCGAAGACAAGGACGACGTAGATAATGAAATGGTGGTGCCGTTGCTCAACGTGGGGTCGAAGCCGCTGCCGTTGATCTTCGAGTACTGCAGGGCGCACTTGGACCCGTCGAAGGAGGACGTGAAGGCGTTCGACGCCGCGTTCGTGGAGAAGATAAGCAACGAGCAGCTGAAGGAGGTTATCCTAGCGGCTCACTACCTGGACATCAAGGAGCTTTTGGATTTGTTGACAGAGGCTACCGCCAAAAGGATCGAGAACAAGAGTGTCGAGTATGTTAGAGACTTTTTCGGGATCAAAAATGACTTCACGCCGGAGGAGGAGGCCAAACTTCGAGCCGAGTTCGATTGGGCTTTCGAGGGTGTCGATGAAGATTGATACATTCTTTCAATTTTCGATAGGAATAGACCTTGCTAGCAATAGTCCATTTCCATGATCTTGATAGGTCCCGTAATGTTATCTTATCAGATTCCAATAGGTTTCGATAGATCTTGTTTTGGTTGCGATGTTAGTTTCAAAAGAATAAAGTTGCGTGGTTTTATTTTGTTTTTTTTTTTTTTTTATGGAAAGAATGGTTATTCATATTGTGCAAAATTAATCCTTATCTTGACAGTTTTTGGCCCACTTGGTTTTATTGTTAGTTTCAAAAGAATAATGTTCAGTGTTTTTGTTTTGGTTTTATTTAGAAATAAGTTTTCGCTGTTAATTTCAAAAGAATGTGGTTTAGTGTTTTTAATTTATTTAATTTTTGCCAAGAATAATTAATTGGATTGTGTTGAATTCCGAATCTCAACAAATCCCCACAAGTTTTACCACATCCTACTTCGTTTCATTATTAGTTTCAAAATATAGTTTAGTGTTTTGGTTCTGTTTTATGTATTATTATATTGCTAGGAATAGTTATCTGGATTAGGTTAAATTTTGAATCTCACAAGTGCCCCGGTTTCTTTTAGCTATTAGTTTTGAAAGAAAATGGCTTGGCTACATGTTTGGCCGTAATGTTATGAAATATATCGGATTGCATTAGGTTGTATTGGATTTGACTAGATTAACACAATCTCATGTTTGGTGTTATATTGTGTAAAAACAATAGAAAAGTAGTTTTACATTTAATATTACCAATATTATTTTTGACATTATATAATCAAAGAAGTAGGCCACCGACCCTCCAGTGGAGCAAAGAGAAGGTTGCCGCCGACCTTGTCCCATGGCATAAGAGAGGAGGCTATCGACCTCCACCCAAGACTAGAGGTGGAGGTCATCAACCCACTCTCAATTGAATGCTTGGCCTCCTTACAATTAGAGATGGCTAGCAACCTCCGGTCAGTCGGAGTTCTTCTTTTGATATGTTTTTTTATTTTCTATTTTTAAATTTAATTTAATTTATTTTTTATTCCATATTAAGCTAAAACAACTTAGTCCCACCTATCTGGGACATATTACATGAGACACAATACAATGTATTTAGAGTTACCATTCGTGTTAAACTAGTGTAATACAAGTGGCTACGAAACATTGTGTTGTACTATTTTAATATATATTAAAATCCTCATACTCTCATTTTCACAAAAAAAAAAAAACCGCAAACAAACCCTCATACTGTCCAATGCATGGTACCAAAATGCCCAGGACAGGCAAGAATAATACATTCAAAGTTTTTCAAAAAATTAAAAATAAAAACCTATATGTATAAACCAATTAGAAATCTATATGAATTTTTTTTAGTACAAAATGGATAAGGAAATTAAGATATATAGGCCCATAAAATATTTTCTGACCCTTTATTTAAACAATAATAAAAAATCATCTTCTAAAAAGTGTTAGATTGCAAGATTTGATTTAGTAACAGATAACATTCATTCAACTTGACAATGGTTCATATTCAAGCAAGTTATATTTATCAATTGATACATTATAATTTGAGATAAGTTTAGATACAAAGGATGGAATGTGTAGCGTTACTCAATAAGTATATAAATGTATCAATTATTTATTGCATTGTGAAACATTTCTAGATACTGCATCAGATTTTTTTTTTTACTAATTTTTTTGCAGATTCGTAATAAATGAAATGGATTCTCAAACTTTTCTTTTCATATGGGAAATCGCTCAGAAACCCCCCCTTTTTTTTAAGAGCACCGCGTTGGAGCACACAAACCTGAAACATTTATAGCTAAATGAGTGCTCTAACTTTAGAAACTACATCAGAGTTTTAGCAGCGGATGTTAGAGTTCTGAGCTGGCAAACCATTCCGAGAGAGAAATGGTTTGGCTCACAACCTTGCATTAGCAGGTCTTACTTCTAAGAATGTTCTGTGCTGTATGCTGGTTATCGATCAGTTGCATCTGTTCTTGTTGCTGTCCTCGTTTGAAGGTTCTTGTTAAAATATATATATATATATATATGTAACCGTATAGATTATCCACATTTGACAATGTAACTTGTATGTTACCCTATACCTTTCGGTATGCAACGTATATGTTATCTGATTATGTAAGAATCTCACAGAAAGGAAGAGGAAAAAAGCATTTTCTCTTCACACAATGTTACTATTGGTCAAAAATTAACCCAAATAGTATGATAAATGGGTTATTCTTAAGATAAGGTGATAACAGATCATTTATCATAATGTTACTCAATCCAAAAATCAACCCAAATAGTATGACACATATTTTCTTCTTACCATAAACCACGTAGTGGTATAATAAAAGAATTTGCTAAGTACAAATTAGTTAATACATAAATTATGTATTACATAATAAAATATAAGTTAATAACAAATCATTTATCATATAAATCGTGAAGTGATACTGTGAATGATAAGATATGACAAATCACATTACATATATTTTTGAGTTGATTTTTGGATAAATTTTATGAGTTGTGTAATATAATTGTATCCCATCTTGATACACACAAGTGAATATATATAGGGGTGGGCGTTTTCGGGTTCAAGTTAGGTTGGGTTGAAAATCTCCTAACCCAACGTGGGTTGGGTTGAAAAATTTTCAATCCAACCCAATCCAATAATTATCGGGTTGTGTTGGGTTGAGTTGGGTTAATTGAGTTAGATTTAATTTAATATAAAAGCACAAATAATCTAATTGATAACTTTTTTAGTCATAGTAATTTGATTACAGATAAAATGAATACAAATAAATATCCAATTATTGTAAATAAAAAAGTAAATTTGACATAAAAGTTATCTTTAATCTTTATCATGAACAAATGATCTTTTAGAGAGGGGAGAAAATCTTAGATTTAAAATTGGTGATAAGCGTTTGTCAAGTTCGGGTTGGGTTGGGTTGAAAATTTTTTAACTTAACCCAACTCAACCCATCAATTTTTTTTTTAAGATGTAACCCAACCCAACCCAATAAAAAATGGTTGAGTTAGGTTGGATCTGTCGGATCGGGTTAGAGATGTCCACCCCTAAATATATATATATATATATATATATATATGTGTATGCTAAATTTTGTTACAACATGTATCTTTTTTAATTAATTTATACTGATATTTTAATCAACTTAAACTATCTTCAAAGTTCAAACACCAATCAATGACCATATGACCACAACTACCACAGAAGGCTTCGGCCACGCAAGTTTCGTTTGTAAAAATGTGTTGAAAAATCATCCAAAAGAAACTACACAAATTGAATAATTACCTTTATAACCCATATTTTTGAAAGACTTTCACTTTAACCCACTCAACTCGTCACGTGTCAAGCTCAAGTCTTAAATGTTATAATTGGATCATTTTCTATCAACTTAAATTTTTCAGTCCAATGATAACTAATTTGATATCAAAGTTTGGAGGTTCCTAATTCAAATTTTTTCTTCCCTATTTATCTTGAATTCTCGTTATATATGTTGTACAGTAGAGGACGTATAACATGTATTCGTTATTTATTATTTGTTCACGTTACACATGATAGAACGTATCATGTGTCGACCTCAAATTTTAAATACTATAATTAGACTATTTTCTATCAACTTAAACTTTTAGATATAATGATAATTAACGCAGCTTATTTTCAATCCTCTCACACTATAAATGACACAACAGCGCATCGTTATTCATCCCTACAACAAAAATCGACCATGTCGTCCTTTTCTGCTTCTTCTTCAAAGCAAACAAAGAAAATCTCCTTGGATAGGATAGTGTCAAAAATAAAAATAAAATGTGTCTTTATTTTGTTTATTTGTAAGAAAAGTTTATCAACTAGTGTTTTATGTTGTTTAGTTTCCATAGGCTTAAATGGATTTTCTGTTTCACGTGTAATTTAAAAGAACAATATTTTATTTCTATTTCGCGTGTAATTTCAAAAGAATAATGTTTAATGTGTTTGTTTTGTTTTTATCGAAAGAACAGCTTTCTATATCGTGCTAAATCCTAGATCGTGATCAATACGTTATTTCTATTAACAATATCTAACGAACCTTATTTCAATTCCATTTTTCATTTGAAAAAATAATAATTTTTGCTGATTTTCTTTTGTTTTTATTTGGGAGTAAGTTATATTTGTTGTACTAAATACCTGACACATCCAAGACAAATGCACCCTATTTAATTCCACTGTTAGTTGAATTAAAAAAAAAAAGGTGGTTTTTATGTTTTTATTTTGTTTTGTTTTTGCTAGGGATCGTTACTTAAGTTGTGTTAAATTTCGATACTCTGCATCCTAACAAATTCTAATACATTGTATTTCATTTCATTATTAGTTTCAAAGAAAATGGTTAAGTGCACCCTGTTTTATTTTGTTGTTAGTTTCAAAGAAAATGGTTTAGTTCACCCTGTTTTATTTCGTTGTTAGTTTCAAAGAAAATGGTTTAGTGTACCCTGTTTTATTTGTTCTTTCTTTCTTTCTTTCTTTCTTTTTTTTTTTTTTCTTTTTTGATTTTACTAAGGGGATTGTTTTCAGTCTAGACTTTTCAAGATTTTTATAGAATTAAAAAATTTAGGTGTATTTAATTCATACTTTTAATGAGTCTATGAAAGTCAAAGAATATTCGATCAAGAATTTTAATTACTTTTAAAATATTTATAAAAGTCACGAGGTATTCAATCAAGACTTTAAAAAAGTTTATGAAAATAAAAAGATATTCAATTTATCAATGACTTTCATAGATTTTAAAATATCAATGACTTTTAATGGTTTTTGTTGATATTTGTATATAAAACATTTCTTAATTTTTCTTCAATTTCTCCCAAAGACTTTTGTAGACCTTTGATCGGAGGAATAAAATATCTCTTACAACTTTTTTCTTTTCTAATTATCTTTTTAATTATTTATCAAGTTACATATACAATCTAGTAATATTATTAATAGGATCATTTTCTCTATGATTTTTTTTTCTTTTTTTAAGTTAGAAGGATAAACACCTTTGTCGTGTTTCATAGACATCAATGATAATATATATATATATATATATATATATTTAGTTTTTAAGAAAATTTTTTATTAATATGAAAAATGTAATTTATGAGTATATGTTATGTTTTAGAAATTAACAAAAATCTATTGATATCTTTGATTTTTTTTGGTAGGATGAAAGTCTATAAAATCTATGAAATGTTTTTATAATTTTTTAAAGCTCATAAAAATCAATAGAGTTCCATAAAATTTGAAACTCTAGAAAAGCCTATCAAAGTTTATTAAGGTCTTTTAACATAGAATTTTATAAAAGCTTATAACAATCATTCACAATTTTCTAGAGTCTCTAAAAGTCAATAAAAATCTACCAATTCTATAAAAGTCATTCAAAAAAAAAAAAAAAACCTATAAAAATCTTGTTTAAATACACCCCACTAAGAATAGTTGTCTGGAATGCGTTAAATTCCAAATCTCCATAAATACTAATGAATTCTGGTGCATCTTGTTTAATTTTGCTGTTAATTTCAAAAGAAGATGGTTTAGTATTTATTTTTTTTTTTAAATTACTAAGAATAGTTATCCAGCTTGTGCTAAATTCCAAATCTCAAATAAATCTTAACAAATTATAATATACCTTTTGTTGTAAATCAATTAGATGCCACCCTTTAGTATTTTATAACCTCCACATTAAAGATCATTATCATACAAATAATGATTATCATAATTGTACCTTAATGTTTTCTATAACCTCCACATTAAAGATCATTATTACTCAAATAATGATCATCATAATAGTATATTAATATTATGTATAACTTATGCCTTTTATTTTCCTATATTAATGATTGTTAGCCTATAAATAGAGGGTACATAAGTTTGTATTTTATATCCAAATACATGAAATGAAAGAATAAAATGGCTACTCTTTCTCTAAAATTCTTCTTATGTTTTAATTTTAATTTTTGTTCTTATTCTGCAATATCTTAATATTGCATTTGTTTTATAACACGTTATCAACACGAGGCTCTAACCAATTGAGTACAACGAATCCGGTATGACTGATTTTATTTATGTGATCTATTATTTACTATTTGATTTACATAATCTTGCTAATATATATGTTTCGTATAAAGGTTATGTTATGCTAACAGATGTTATGTTAGATCTAAAATAAATTTTTCTTCAGGTTTAATTGATTTTATCTTTTTATTATTCTGGTTTATATGTTATTTAAACATATGCAATATGGATCTTATTTTGAAAACATATATTAAGAGCTTCAAAATCATGTACTATTTGCATGACTTGATTGATTATACAAAGAGAACATATTGATTAAAAGAAAAAAAAAATTGTTTTATTGGTTTGATTGATGTAAAAAGAGAGAAATATATATATATATATATATATATAAAGTTTGTCTTTGTTCTGTGTATGAAGAGAAAAAAAAATTATTCTTTTTCTTATTTATATACTATGCAGAAGATATATAAAAATATAATATATATATATATATATATTTTGTTCTCTGTGAAATATCAATATTCTTGGTATTTGTTTAAATAATTTTATAAACATTGTTATATGGGAAATGCTATTTTTGGATATTCTACATTTGAAAGTAAATTTAATATCATTGAATTTACGTTTTGATATGATATTTCTTCTAGCTTTTTAATCTACAACCTGAAGTTTGCAAGCAAAAATTAAACCTAAAAGCTTTAGCTTTCAAATAGAACCAGAAGTTCTATAGTGCTAATTTGTCTGAAACTAGAAAATTCTAGTTAAATTATAATTAAATTTTGTTGGCTTTCATACTTAATGTGGTCAATTGTATATATCAAATAAATTATAGTTGCCTGAAGCAACATAATTAGCCATTGTCTATTATATTTAAAGAGTGTGTCTTAGACCATGGATCTAAACACAAAAGGCAATAAAATGTACAAATTTGTGTTTCATATATGAAACCAATGTTATGTATGTACATATAGACAGAAAGCAATGTGATTCTTTCGGGTTATGAAAAATTAAATAAAGATAGAACAAATTTGATCTTGTAATGTTATAGTTTTGCTTTTGCATATGATATAATGATTTCATCAAATTCTTTTTAATTGACGGGATTCTCGATGAACGGTTTGAATCCGAATTATTAAATTCTAAATCTGAACCAGAAGTTTCAGATTCTCAATAAATTTATTCTCAGTTTTATTTGGATCTTAAAACCTGAAGTTTCAGATCCTTACTTCAGTTCTAGATTATAATTCATTTAGATTTTGGAACCAGAAGTTTCAAAATTATAAATGAAAAAAATTGAGAAAATTAAATCGATTCGAATTTGATACGAAAAAAAAAACTCGAACCAATTATGTTTAAAAACATGTCTCCTCATTAAGGGTGAGTAGAGACTTGAAGATCTTTTATACTAACTTTTATTCATAGTTTCATGATATATAGATCGTGAATTTAGATTTATGAATACGTTAAAGTATTATAATTTTATGTTTATGAATTTCAACGCATCGAGGTACGTATTTTCATATTTGTCTATTTAATACGGATTACTTGATTGGATATATATAACGATCTCATGCCTCATGTTATACGATTAAAATTTATTGGTGTTATGGTTAAGTCGTTACCTCTCTAGTGATGGTATGAGTCTGATAGTGGCATGAGCTGTTAGTTGTGAAAATTAGGTAGCGACGACGGTTAAGGTTTTTTTTATAGTTATTTTGTTTGGAATCTTTTATAATATATTATAAAAGTAAGATATTATTGTAATTTACTTAAAACCTGAAGTTCTAAAACTAATTACAGTGATTAATGTGATATGGAAAAGAATTTCGATGTGATTTGAAAAAGAATTTCATTCTCAATTCTATCAAAAACTAAAGTTTTGAGTTATTATCATATTGAATATGTAATTATGATACACAATTACATTATAGCCTGAAGCTTGGGTTTTTGAGAAGAGAAGGTACAATATTTTTATTTTTCTTATATTAAATTATATAATTATTATTATTTCTCATAAAATTTTTGGTTAGCGAAGGTCGTGTTATTTTCGTTCCTCAAAGCAAGATACGAAAATAAGGTACATGACATGTATTTTCTTATATCTTATTTGATTATTAAATATTTTTTATTATTAAATATTTGTTACAATTCGTTATAATAGTATTTTTGAGAAATTGTTTATTAATTCACTATGATTACAATTTATATATCTTGGAATGTACACTTGATCACCAAATAAATGAGGTCAAATGATTGAAATAATTTGTACTTCAAAATTGCTCCTGAAGTAGCAATGTTAATGATTATGGGTGAAAAATCATTTATCTCGCATGACTAAATTAATTAATATCATTCCCTGAAGTGAATGTTAAATCATCTAATAGTCATAGCGATGATTATGGTCAATAAAGTCTCGATGATCATAATAAATTTTAACCACTTGAAGTGGAATTCATATCAAAGTAAAGTAAGTAAAATGTTTACTATTACTGGAATATGAAATTATAATAATTGTGTACTTGAAGTATACATAATTATTTACCGATATACAGAGGCTCCAGAAGAGCAAATTTGCATATTATAAAGTGAAAAACAACAATATTATATATGCGAAATTTTGTTACTTTAATAGATCCTGAAGGAATCTATTTAGATATACATTAATAAAAGTATATCGCATTTGTATTATCCATACTGTCATATGTCAGAAGCATATTTTATGATGACTATCATATGATCATAAGTATAATATGATCAAAAATTGTGATGAATCAAAAGTTTATTTTTCATCTAAAAAGAAAATGATGCATCAAATTATTGGAAGTAATATTGATATCCATTATAGAATCTGAAAATTCTTACCTAATAAATGTCCCTGAAAGACAATAATTAATATTACAATTTGGTTATTAAATGACACTATGTATTTGGTCCCTGAAGGACACTATGTGTTTGGTCCCTAAAGGATACTATATGACATTTTAGTCATTGAAAAATAATATGATGGTCTAATATATCCCTGAAGGATGGTAAGACAGTATAATTAAGTCCCAGAAGGACATTATGATGATAGAATTAAGTCTCAAAAAGACATTATGATGATGCAAATAAATTCATGAAGAATAACAACATAATGTCAATGAATAAATTTTCTCGTCATTAGGGGGAGAATAAGGATAAAATTATAACGACGTGAAATTACAGTTGGCATGCATAATTCATTATGACGATTACTGTATAAGTCAATGAAATTACAGTTGGCATGCATCATTCATTATGACGATTATTGTATAAGTCATATGAACTTGAAGTTCAAATGATTGTTTACTTGAAAATTGTATACACGAATGATTTTATACTCACTGCCAATACATTAACCCGGGTGATTGTTCCTGAAGAACAATTTATATCAATGGCAACAAATAAATCATTCAAAGCATGAAAAGTAAATTTGGTTGTAAAGTTATTATTCCTTGAAGTGAATAATGAAATATCATGATCATTTTAAAAATCACACTCGAGCTATATATAATCCTCATCATATAAATACAACTCTTGAAGAGTTAAATATTTTTGAAGATATAGAACTCTTTGAATCTCCCTCTATGGAACTCAAAAGGGATCTTAATTATATATGAAAAAGTGTATGTGTCCAAACTATAAATATTATAGTTTGCCCTAAGAATGTGTAAAAGTTTACAATAGCCCCTGAAGAGGTGTGTGTACTGAAAATTTAAAGAAAATTAAAATCTTATATTTTATTGTTTTGCATATTATAGAAAAATGATGAGGATATTGAATAACATATTGTGGATAAATGTCGACATAAAAATTATTAATCAAAACAAAAGCAGAGCTATATTTGTATAGTTATATTAAACTTATCATGTGGACGCTTGAAGACGTCATATGTTTTGATCAAAATAATTACTCATATGAAAATTGAGATAGTAAGATATAATTGTATCTTAAAGGTTTACTGCAGAAACCCAATATTGATTGTCTCATAGTTGATTTCACGTGATGAGAATTAATAGCCCTTATACAGGCTAGTGCCCCAGAAGTGGTAAAATCTCCTGCAAAGATACAAAATCTTAGAAATACAAAAAAAATTTCCTTATGAGAACTATGAAGTCATGATAAAATAATCATTGACAATTTATTTGTATATGCACTAGCTATTGAGATTATAAATAATAATCATAAACCATGTAGTATCCATGAGTATTGAAAAAGACATGATTGGTCTAAGTGGAATGAAGCAATTCAAGTAAAATTGACTTTATCAGCCAAATGTGATGTATTTGGATTAATAGTCTAGATGCCTGAAGACGTCAAACTCATGGATATAAATGAGTATTTGTAAACGTAATAAGATGAAACGTATTCACCTGTGATGGATACGATTACGTTTCAATTTTTAATTAGTTTGATAGTTTCCAAAAGACTTTAAACGTGCCTTTTGAATGTGGTAATGACATATTTATATGGGTCATTAGATACCAATATATATATATATATATATATATATATCCCTGAAGGATTTAAATTGCCTGAAGCATATAATTCAAATTCTCGTAACTTGTATTCAATAAAGTTACAATAGTTTTTATATGGTTGAAAGCAATTCGGATGAATGTCTTAGTGAATACCTCACAAAAGAGGGATATATTAATTATCTATATATCTTTATATATTCATAAAAAAATCAAAATCTGGATTTGTAACTATAGCAATATATGTCGATGACGTGAATTAAATTGGAACTCCTGAAGAGCTCATAAAAACTATTAAATATTTAAAAAGAAAATTTGATATGTAAGATTTTGAGAAAACAAGATATTATTTCAGCTTGAAGATCAAGCACAAATCAGAGAGAATACTAATCCATCAGCTCGAAGACACTAGAGTGGAGTCAAACATATTTTTCAATATCTTCGAAAAAACTACAAGAGTAACAGTTGTATACCTTTCAGGGGGAGTATATTAATTCAATATGGACATATGTGCACTACACTCTTTTTTCCTTCGATCAGGTTTTGTCCCACTGGGTTTTCCTGACAAGGTTTTTAACGAGACAGTACCTTTAAGCACGTCCAAATATTATTGAATTCAGAAGATTATCACACTTTTGATCCAAAAGATCATGAAATTCACCAAAAGAAAACATATCAACATGAGGGGGAGATTACTGCGTACAAAAATTATGTACTCTTTTTTCCTTTATCAGGATTTTTTTCCATAAGATTTTTTTTTTGTAATAAGGTTTTTAATGAGGCATATTCTTTGTACGGTGGACATCCAAAGGGGGAGTGTTGTAAATCAATTGGATATCACCCTTTAGTATTTTATAACCTCCACATTAAAGATCATTATCATATAAATAATGATTATCATAATTGTACCTTAATGTTTTCTACAACCTCCACATTAAAGATCATTATTACTCAAATAATTATCATCATAATAGTATGTTAATATTATGTATAACTTATACCTTTTTTCTTCCTACATTAATGATTGTTAGCCTATAAATAGAAGGTACATAAGTTTATATTTTATATCCAAATACATGAAATGAAAGAATAAAATGGCTACTCTTTCTCTAAAATTCTTCTTGTGTTTTAATTTTTGTTTTTGTTCTTATTCTGTAATATCTTAATATTGCATTTGTTTTATAACACCTTTTTTTATTTAGTTGTTGGTTTTAAAAGAAAATGGTTTAATATTAAAGTTTGGGAATTTAAAAAGCCCGTTTTGGAACTTTATTTACATAATTACTCTTTAACTCAATAAAATTACAAAACTACCCTAAGCTACCCAAAATACCCCTAATAAATTCAAACCATCTCATTAATAATATAATTTATTAATTTTTTACCAAACAAACTACAATAAAATTAATAAAACACATCATCAAATAATATCAACCTACATTGATCCATTTTCTACCATAATTTTACTCAAATAAAATAAAAGTTTTCTTTATCATATTTACTTTTGAGCATAAGAAAAGTTGAAGAAATTTGAGTGTTGAAAATTTGCAATAGTAGAGTATTTCTTTTGTTTTTTTTTATTTAAGAACAATTTTATGTTGTGTTAATTGTGTCTTCATCTTGCCAACGTAGCTGTGTCTTCATCTCACCAACAGGTTCCTCCACGTTGCTCTAATTATATTGTCTTTTTTTTTTTTTTTTTTTTGCCCCTTTAAATTAAGGCTTATGCATTGTAGTGCATTGTTGTTTTTTCCCCCTTTAAAGGCTGATATATTGCAGATTGTAGTGTCTGTTTCATAAACTATAAAAATTTGAAGCTTTCATATATATATATATATATATGGAAGTTAATTAATTGTGGGTGTTATTGTTGACGGATTTTTGGATTATTTTATGAATAATTATGAAATTTTTAGAATTTAATATCCGTTCTGCAAAAGCCATTAAAACTAAAGTAAAGGTTGTGAAGAAGATGAAGCAAGGACACTGGTAATAGGGGTTTCCAAGTAATTTTGTAGGCTATTTTAGCAATAATAAAAACGATTAATTTATGGATGTAAGAAGAAATATTTTAGTTGGCAATAGAGCCAATCCTTATAAAACCTTCAAAAACTCTAAAATTTTAATTAACCATACATATAAGACAAACAATATTTTCATAATTAAGCAACAATAGCTTCCATGGCAGCTTTATGTTGAGGCAACAATGGACTGGCTGCTTGAACCAGAGTTCAAAAACATAAGAATGGCAGGGCAGAATCAAATACAAAAACATAAAAATATGAAACATTGGTCAGAGAAAAAGGCAAATGGAATTTGAAGCAACAGTCTATCAAGAAAACACTCAATGAAAGAGACTTGAAATCAAAACAAGAGTAAACACAAGCCTAAACATGATGCATGCAGCTGCCCCAGAATGGAATTGGCATTGTCTACAAACATTTGGATAATACAACAACTGTCCACTAAAACTGCAACTACCACTTACTACACAAACACTACTTGAAAGTCCACCCTGAAGGTCAAACTCTCTCCTAAGATACACACACCCTTACGATACCTGAACTCCACAATTAAGAGTCAGTATGCTGCTGCTGCTGATGTTCCTGCTGCTGCTGCTGCTGTTGCTGTGGTTGAGTTTGAGCCCAGGGCATGAACTGCACCGGTTGTCGAGGCTGTGAAGGGGAATAGAGTGTAGCTTGATCGACTGGCTTTCCCATGATCATACCTGCAGGTGGTGTGACAGGATGCTGCTGCGGTGGCCAGAATAAAGGAATGTCAGCAGGGGAACCAACGACGGGAAGATTGGCCTTAGTGATTCCGAGTCCCTCTTCTTTCAGTTCATCTCTTGGAATAATGTCCACCAGGAAATCAAACACGTCAGTCCTTGAAATGGCAGCTGCAATGTCATTCTTTTGCAGTGTCCTCCTTTTGTTCTCTTCAGTGTGGATCCAAGAGCGCAGAGTCAGCTCCAGAATGAACATCTCACAAGCCTTAGCAAATATGACAGGAGCCTCAGCTGAAATCATTCGGACATCTTCATCAGCTTTCATTATTTTCTTGATCCGAGCAAGAGGGAGGCTGTGATTCTTGAAGTCAGCCGTTTGCTCGACTTCCTGCATTTGGTTTGCCCAGAAAAATTGAAGCTGCTGCTGCTGCTAGTGGAACTACTATGCTTGTTGGAAAGCGAGTTGGTAAGTGGAATTCGAGAAAGCTGAATGGGGTTGAGTAGGAGAAGGAACCGTTACAGGAGTGCCAGAAGCCACCATGGGAGCAGTTTGGTAAGGAGAAGTACCATATGCCATCTGACCGGCGCCAGCTACAACACCCATCACATGCTGCTGCTGCTGCTGTTGGTTTTGATCTGAATGATCCATAGTCAATTACAGGGAAACCTTTTTCTCTATTATAACTATTCTCACATAACAATTGCTGCAAAGGAAAAAACACAAAGAAGAGGCTTGCTCTGAGTCAATTTTTCTTTGAAAATAAACTATAATACGTCAAACAAGCAAATGTTCACGCTAACTAATACCAACACAGGTTGACTGCTAAGAACCAATCCAGCTTCATGCAAGAACTTCATGCACAAAAAGCAAATTCTTACAGAAAATGAAAATGCTTGACTAGGTTCAAAAAACTTAGGACCAACTATAACATTTCCTTCGGTTGAGTTAAAATCATATTTCCCACAGAATATCAAAATGACACCCTAGTTGTCTGGCTAGCATATGCTGCCTTTTAAGTTCATAGCTTCAGTTCTTACATATTTGTATGATTTCACCAGCTCAATTGTTTAAACCAAAGTTTCAAGTTTATCTGAAATGAAGACCAAGCTATGCAAACTTATCAAAAATGGTGCAAGTTAATATCAGTTTTGCATAGATAAAATCGTCTCAATTCACTATAATTTGAGTTGTTCCCTTCACTGAGCAGCACATATGCTTGACATTTGTTTACAAAATATCAGCCAATTAAGAAGCAACTCACATTGAATATGTTCAGACATCTAGAAAAGGAACAAAATCCGGCATACCACTGTGACCGAGAAAAGAAAATTAATTTTATCGAAGCCTGCAACTTAGGAGACAAATGTACTGAAAACAAAAGCTGTACCTAGGCAAGTTGCCGAAACTAGTAGACAATTCGTGTGGAATAATAGTAAATGCGGGTACCAAAATAAAACACAATTGTAGAAGCTACAACTATTGACAGAGAAAACAAAGGCTAAAGATAATTAAATAGCAAACTCATGTTCAAGATTTACCACATAGATGTAACAATTTCATTAGACATTTAGAATTTAGTGGACACCAGAATGCTCTACACTTGGAAACTTAATAATTGTTTCCAATTACATCTTCACTAGACATTTAAGGAATCTAATGGACACATAATAGAATACTCTAAACTAGGAAACTTTTTTTATTCTTTCCAATTACTCTTTGATTGCAAAAGTCATGAATATAATTTCTAGGTAATTCACCACATTAATAGGCCCTTGTTAATACAAACTACTGCCCCCTCTCAGTCTATTATTGCAATGATGAACTAACACATCTCTCTCTAGTTTAAGTCCACATACCTAATTTCAGGCTTAAACCGGCTTTTATGGTTAATACCAAGTGCTGAGCGACTCTACCAACCAACACAATTACCGTGTTTCTCTTCTCATTCTAAGAAGTTTGAAAATTTCTTTTTCCACAATACATAGCATACATCTATAAGAACCAAAAAATTAGAAATGAAAAAGAAAGAAACAGAAATGCCCATCTATAAGAACCAAACAGCTGTACATTATAGACACAACACAAATGAAAATGAAATCAAGTATAAGTCCACAAAAGATAAGATCTATGAAGACCAGTTTTACATGTTAATTTAATGAGTAAAAAAGGAAAAGAAGACTCCAAACATAAAATCATTACATTGCTGCTTTATTTGGACAATGAATTTATAATCACCTCCCACCAGAAATATAACAATAGCAATACAATGTTCCCATTTGTGGAGCTATACTATTAAGGACAAGTACTAAGCAATCTTTTTGTCAGCTTCCATTTGGCAGCTCAAAAAGGAAAACATATAAATACGTAGAATACTATTAAATAAACCTAGAGAGACAGCTGAACTTTGGTTATTGTGACCTAGTTCTAAGATTAGTTTTCTTCTTTTGATTCCTTGTTAAACCAATTATGTAACTAAACCAAGAAAAGAATTGATTTCTATCTCCTTCTCTTTTCCACCACCGTGTGGACAACCAAAATGTAGACACTCGTAATTTGCTTTCCTAGCCCAATAAATAGCCTCAAAGTGTAATCTACAATCACAAGTGTTCTAATACCACCCAAAGGGTAGCCTCAATGTGTAATCTAGAATCACACATTTTCTAATACCACAAATGGACACAGCTCAAAGCGTAGTCTAGAATCACACATCCTCTGATATCACAAACGGACATGTATAAACGCATAACGTAGAAACACATGCGAAACGCATAATCTATAAACACACGTTCTCTAATACCATAACAGACATGCCTCCACGCATAACGTAGAAACACACAGTCTCTAAAACCACAACCAGACATGCCTCAATGTGTAAACTAGAAACATACCTTCTCTAATACCACAAACAGACATGCCTCAATGTGTATTTTAACACCACAAGTTCTCTAATAGCACAAACCGACAAGCCTCAACGCGTAATTTAGCACCACACGTTCTCTAATATACCACAAATGGACATGCCTCAACACATAATCTAGAATCACATGTTCTCTAATACCACGAACGTGACAATAATTAGTTATGAGCCATACACATTCAAATTCAAATAAAACAGCCAACCAATCAAACAGCGAAATATTACAGGTTTTCAAATACCACAAACAAACACGACAATAACCTATTATGAACCATAAACATCCTAACTGAAACAGAACAACCAATTAGTGAAACAGTGAAATATTACACATCCTCCAATACCAAAAACAAAAACGACAATAACTTATTACAAACCACACACATCCTAATCTAAACAAAACAACCAACCAAGCGAATACCAAAACAGCCTCCACTAGAACTGCGTAGTCCCAACTCTGGATTGTGCAAAATGGGTCACACAAGTCACATGCAAGAGTTCACCAACAAGCATATGCATGTACATGACTACACAAATCACAACTCACGCTAACATAGACAACACATAGCAGCCCGAGAACAAACAGATTTTTGCTTGTAAAATGTCAAATTACACTATCTTCAAACTCTCACACATCAACATCAACCACATCAAAAACAATAACCACAAAATTCAACACAAAATGAAGATTAAAAAACACAATGCAAAGCCACAAACAAAAGACACATGCATAGGTATATTCACACTATTCACCAAAGTTCCGTCAAAACTAGATCAAATCAACATAAAAAATAAGAATTTCAAATCAAAACCACAAAAAGATTGTTTTTTTTTTAAAACCCTTTTGTCTCTAACACACAAACCAAAAGATGGTACAAATACAAGAACATATCAAACATTAAAAAAATTAAAAACAATAAAAAAAAATTAAAAAAAAGATACCCAACAATTGCAGTAGCTGTCTGTTCTGAAGAAGCTTCTTTTCCACCCGCTAGAGCCCTAAGAGACAGAGAGAGAGAGAGAGAGAGAGAGCTTTTGAGTTTTGAGTGTGTTTTGTGTTGTGTTGTGTGTGTGCGCCTTTTTTTGTGTGTTCACTTCGTAGTCTTGGAAGTGTTTCAAGACGCAGAGGAGACTTGAGGGGTATCTATGCGATGACACGTGTCAGACAGTGGTAGTTCTGACTCACAATGGGGGTGTTCATGGCAGCCACGTGCATGGATTTGGCTGGACGTTGAGTCAGAGCAATTTGCTCACGTAAACCACTGTGACGTATGAGGACAAAGACTGCGAATGTTGGTGGGGGTAGTTAGGGTATTTTGGGGTCATAATGAGGGTGTTTTGGGGATTTGGAAGATAATATCACGTGGTTATCACGAGAGAAAAATGCCAAGCAGGAAGCCGAGTTTTGTGGGGTCACGTGACGTCACTATGAACTCACGTGATAGGAGCTTGCAAGTTATCATGATGAGACAGAGATGAGTTTTCTGTTTTGTTGTTTTTTTATAGCTTTTGTATAAAGTTTTCAAAAAGAATTGGGACTTGCTAGAACGCCCTTCCCTTTTTCAAAATAAAAAATAATAAATAATAATAACAATAATAATTGTTAGGTGTACCGATAATCTATCTTTTAAAAAATTTAAAGTTCGGATTATGCATTTTGTTTCAACAAATTTTAATAGTATACCACATGTTTAATGTATGATTCTAATGAATACGACATTAGTTGTTACATTGATTTATCATTGAATTTAAAATATAAATATACAAACATATTTTACAATATATTTGAGATATCGATACACTTGATAAAAAAAATAAGTAATTACATTCTATAATTATTTATTATAATTTATTATATATTTATTATATCCAATTACAATTAAATATATCTTATTACAATTAGTAAAAGTGGTCCTATTTATCCATTATTGTTAATATAATATGATTTATTTAGTTATAATCAAATGTAATAAAAACATAAAAAATTACAATCAACAGTTTTAAAATGCAATCACTATTTTTTTTAATCAAATGTATCGATATCTCAAATATACCCAAGAGCACCCAATAAATATATATATATATATTCATGTGTGTTGATGTCACATTTGGACCCTTAATCAGAGTGTCAGATTTTTTACCTTGCCCCCGAAGGGGTATGAAAAAGATTGTGTGCTATCGTGTCCTCTTTGAACCATAAAATGGCATCATCGATATTTAAACTAATAACGTTATAGGTGTTTTGGTTGCAAACTTATCTTGATGAAGGTAAGTTTGTAACTAAAATACTTATAAGATTACTGATTCAAATGTTGGAGACGTCACTTTGTGGTTCAAGGAGAATACGGTAGTATCCAGTCTTCGTCACACTCCTCCAAGGGCAAAATAAAAAACCTAATGCTCTGATTAAGAGTCCAAATGTGGCGTCAATAATATGTATATTGTTTACGTTCAAAATATAATTCTTTTATAGAGATTTAATCTTTTTATAGAAATGTAGTAAAATCCTAGTGTAAATTTTTTTCCGTGTCTATTGCCTAACCGGAAGCAAGATGTCTGCATCTATGAAAAGTTTTAGTTCTTGCCAGAGTCACCTGTCCAACATGCCAATTGAAGGCCTCAAACGTCGACATTGGAATTTGCTTTCAACAAATTTAATGTGATGTTGGACGCTGGAATTTGACTTCAAATACAATATTACCTAGGACTAGTCAAAATAGTCCACAACCATTTAGTATGATCCAGTTTTGTAATTTAAAAAATAAAATAATAAAAAAATAATAAAATAAAATAAAATTCATATGTTTTTTCTTTTTAGTAAAAAAAAAAAAGAAAAAGAAAAATCATGCATTTTATTATTATAAAATCGTATCATCTAGGTAGGTTTACAGTCCAAATTCCTTAAGCCCAAACTAAACTTAAATCTATCTTTCAAATACAGTTACTATATGTTACATCCAATATTTTTCTTTAAAATAGTAGATACGACACACATTGTGTTATAACTTATAAGACCTTATATTTATTTAAAATGAACTTGTAATTTGATATAAAATTTAAATTATATAATCATATTACGAAAGCTCAAATTACAATCATATTTGTTAAACTGAACCAAATTGAACTGCCTAATCTAATTTGGTTTGATCTTGCATAGAAAAAGGATAGGTGCAAAATAGTTCAATTATTTTAGGGTCGAAATTTTATATTTAAAATAGTAAATATGACGCAAATTGCATTACTGCTTATTAAACCTTATATTTATTTAAAATGAACTCATAATTTGATATAAATTTTAAAGTATATAGCCATATTACCAAGCTCAAATTAAAACATATTCGTTGGACTGAACCAAATTAAATCACCTAATCTAATTTGGTTTGCTCTCGCATAGAAAAAGAATAGGTCCAAATTAGTCCTTTCTTTTAGGATCGAACTTTTATATTCAGTTTGGTTTTAATCAAAACTGAACCAAACCAAATCATGTCTAACCCCCATATTATCTACGTAAAATCATGTTTGTTGTATGAAATTATATTTAAAATGCACAAATTTCACGTTAAAGTTGCAACTCTCATAGATAGGTTCAATCTCCTAACAAAATTATAGCAAAACTTGAACGGTAATGTTTATAGGAGATTTACTGTATGCTTAGATATGTGATTGTAATCTCTAGAAAACAATAATAATGTGGGACCATTTAAAATCTATAAATTAAAATTTTAACTTGTCAATAAATTAATAATTATTAATTTGTGAACATACTGGCAATAGATTATTAAAATCATTGATGACAAAATTGATAATGATGCAACCACTTTAGAATAAAGTTTGTTAGAGTTTGTTATGTAAGAAGTATTCAAAGTATCAATGATGCTATTCAATCCAAAGCTCATTGGGGTTTGATAGAATTGTTTTAATGATAGATTTGGTGGGATTTATAGATTTTATAGACTCAAATAAATTAGAATTTTTCAAGAAATCTAATGAAATCTTGAATAGATTTGTAAGATTTGTTATAAATTTGTTTCTTCATAAAATCACTTTAAAATCCATCTAAATCTATCATTTAAATGCAATTTATGAAGTTAATAACTTTTTTAATATACTAAATTTCTTTGGATTTCATCCGAATTAAATATATCTAAATTTTATATGGATTATATTTAAATCTAATTTAATACACCTAGATTTCAATAGAATCATATTCAAATATGAATTAAATACACTCAAACTTTTAAAATATTTTAATTTTTAATGAATTCTAAATTTAATACACCCATTGTAACAAGAGAATACAACTCTAGAACTTTAAAGTGTAATTACGAAAATCAAAGATGAAATTAAGCAAGACTTGTTAACAAGGGAAAAAAAAAAGGGACAATATATTTGTATTTTAAGAAAACATCATAGTCAATTATACTTTATAGCAAATTATTAACTCATGAAATGAGAGGAACACATTCTTAGAAGAAATTTTCATAAATTATTATCTTAAAATTTAGTCGAAATTATTAATTTATAGAGAATATACTATACTTTGATTTGACCTCAACCTCCTCGAATTTTCTTTCTTTCTTTCTTTCTTTCTTTTTTTTTTATTTTTTATTTAAATAGAATATCTTATTCATTGCCCATATTGCTGATGAAAGAACTTATTATGAGATGGACATGTCACATTACTTGTACTAATATATACGTAATGAATTATGAATCTAAAGTCAAAATCATTGTAATCTAATAATTTCTTAATGAGAATAAGAGATACGTAACATAGTATAGTTTAATTAGATACACATAAATATTTTCATTTCATTGAAATTTTCTTATCACGACCTTAAATAGTATTATTTATTCTACCCATAAATTTTGTCTAAAGATCAAAACTATCTTTTTGTTCACTCTATTTTATGCTAAATACATAGTAAAGACAATAAACGAGTCTATTTCTAAGTTGTGTAATTAAACTTCAAATGTTTGTTTACTATTTACTATTAATAAGTTACATTACATTTTGCTTTTAGTAACTTGGATATTCTTAGGTAAATTTGACAACGTGTAGCATCATCAACAAACGAACTTGCATTTTCGCATTTTATATTTTTTTTTATAATTAAATTACTATTTTAAATATATTAAAAAAATTGTAACATTTAACACTATTTTCTTCATTAATGAAAAGATTAAGATTGTATTAAAAAATGAATGCTGACGTGCATAGTGGTAAAAATGCCACCCCCACTTATGCAATCCCAACATCATAGGTTTAAGCGCATTCCCCACTAATATGTAGATTTCTTTCCTCACTCTTTGTGAGCTGCCCTCAACTCTTTGTGAGCTTGCCTCTCTTGTTCCTTAGAGCTAATCCTCAGGCCGGTCACAATATCGATCGCTACTGATTCCAATTAAAAAAATATATATATGATTATTGTTATGACTACGTAGAGAGAGAAATGGACTGATAACTAATTAAGCTTAGCATTTATGCACACCACTTTTTAACCCAATATTTACCAAAAATGAGATAACTAATGAAATGTTTCGAGTTTGAAGTAACAAATATAACACATGATTTATATCATCTTTTGTTTGATAAAATATTATCATTTATGCGTTCCCATATCATTTAATTTTTCAAACATAGATTTATGTATGATAAAATTTTATTAAATATAGACGTCTAAAATGATAATAAAACAATTGAGTAATGAGGACAGTGGGTGGCCTAGTGGAAAGGCATACCTCATCTCCACATCAGATGCCCCTCTCACTTTTGTGTGAATAGTCTACTCCCAATTTTTTAGAATAACAATTCGAGTTATACTATTAGAGTCCCCATTTAGGTTAATCTCATAAGTAATCTGTCCCGTAAAAGGTGCCAGTTAATAAAAAAAAATATTGCAATTGACTAACTAATTATAGGTTTTCTCATATTTGGTTGGTCCGCGTTGGGCCTACCTCCATTTCGCAATCCCGAACCTGGTCCCAAATGGCACAAAGAGCTTTTCAAGAGTAATGTATACATATGACGAATTAATTAGATAGATGTATGAACGAAAATGATACTCTAATCGCACTCGCTGAACCTTTTGTGATATTTGGTGTTGGTTTGCAGCAGATGGTCGTGGCTAACTGCCAACCTCTATCTGCAACCCACAAACTGGTCCCAAAAGAGGCTGAGAGAGGCATTTAATTTTGTAAAACAGAAGGACTAAATTAGTTGGAAATGCCAACCATGCTTGGATATTATAGAGATCTCGATGTAGCTAGGCATTTATAGTAGAGACACATGAAGAGGTGGTCTGCATCTTCACTTTCTTTTTTAAAAAAAAAAAGTGGTAAAAAACATTTGGTACAGTGTGTCAAAGGACATTGAATTTAACAGGTGGTGTTTTTCCATGTTATTTGATTTAAATTGAGCCTCTTTCTTTGTTGATCTATAAGGTTTAATGAATGAACAATCAAACCCTTCACATATTGAATGTAGTTGATACATGTGATATAAAAAGTCATATGTTTTTCCATGTTACTTGGTTTAAATTGAACCTGTTTCTTTGTTGATCTATAAGATTTAATGAATATATGATTAACCAATCCTTCACATATTGAATGTAGTTGATACATGTGATATAAAAAGTCATTAAATTTTGTTTCTATAATAAACAAATTGGAAAATTTAGAAAAAAGTTGAGAGATTATCTATTCAGTTCTATTTTATATATATATTCAATCATTGACTTGATCTTTTTTTCAATCAAATATTGCCATTGGGGCCCAAATCCTAACACATATTTATATTTATTTATTTAAAATGTTATAATAAAGTTGGGAATTCAACGAAGATTATGATTTGAACTTAAGAATGAGTATGAGAGATTTATTACTGAACGATTCCAACTTCTGTAATCAGATATTCATATTCTTTAGAACCATCCATTTAGAAGTAGTAATGAAGACAGGCCCATCCTGGATATTTCCCAACCTTGCAGGAAACCTTAATTACATGGGCAAAACTTTAGTAAATATTAATCACGTGTAATGAAAAAGACAAATATGAAAAGGTCGAAAAGTTTGGTTATCAGAATCAAACATTAATCAGTTTTGCAGTATGAAAGGAAGAAGAACATAGATTCTGCCGACACAATGAAATGCTTAAGTAATTAGTTGAAAGTAATTAAACAGTAGCATCTATTCTGTCTCACACTAAATTTTTATAGATGGTTTGACACACCAACTCTATCTATTCATGATGAGTGGTTAGAAATGTAGAAATTGTGCGTTCATGAGAGGTTTGAAATGTAGAAAAATTGTCAAGTGTATGTAAAATTCAGACTTGGAAACCTAAGTCGTAAGATTTGTACTTAGATTAAAAAAAAAAAAAAAAAAAAAAAAAAAAAACAGAATCATTTAATCATGATGTAAAAGTTAAAAGTTCATACGGCCAAGGATCTAATTTTTTATTAACGAAAATTAAGATGTTGTTTGTGGTAAGAGGTAATAACATCAAGATAACAAAATTTACTGAGTTTAAATTATAATCAAGAGATTGTCAGAATTTATAGAAATTAAATATTACATACGTAATTCAAAATCTATACTAATTTCACAATATGGACTCACATATGATGTTAAATACGTATGGTGGGTATGTTCCTTTCATTTGAGAAGTTTGAAATAACATTTCCTACATAATTTAATTACTTAACAAATGAAAGTTGAAGTGATTATGTGATAAACCTTTCACACCCATATCAATAAGATTGTGAGTGAGTCACATCTCCCTCCCCAATTTGTAACAATTTAAAAAAAAAAAAAAAATTGTGATAATTATTTGATATATTTTCTTGGTATAGGAAAATAAAGGCAAACAATTTTAGGTTATAAATCCGCCACCTTGTGTGTCTCATTGTTTGTTGGCCGCCCAAGGGAAAGTGTGACCATGTGACAACCACATAAAACCAATGAGACAATAGAGAGGGCCTACTATTTTGGTTGGGTTAATCGGCACAAATTAAGTGAGGAAGCCGGCCAACATTGCTGTAGGGTTTCTCAAACTTAAATTACTTCATTCTGATTAATTAATTATTTAATCAATCAATTAGAAACTTGATTTTCCACATGATTCAAAAAGGCTCTTGTCCCTTTCATTCATCCGCACCTATGTCCATTTCATTCTTTATTATATATTAAAAATAATCAATTTCTACCCCACTTTTCTTAGAAATATCAACTCCTCCTCTTAAAAACTTAATGAGAATTTCTTTGATCTTTTGTCAAACTTTTTTAATTAGAAATGAATTTAAATTATGTTAATAAAGAGAATATTCTTGCCTACATAGTTATAAATAATTTTTTTTTGCTTAAAAAAAAAAAACCAAAAAAAGAGAGAGAAAGCATCGTATGTATATGTATATATTTTAATGTGGCTGATGTGTGACAAGGTCCCTATAGTCTCCAAAAGCTCTAGTCATTTCATATCATTTTCTCCATCTTCAAACTCCTCCCAAAAAAAAATAAATAAATAAATAATCAATGGAAACCATGAATGGTTGGCTCTTCTCTCCCATCAATGAGAGCTTCAATCATGACCTGGCCATCAGAAGGTTTTGTCCTGCAAGAATTGAGCAAGAGCAGAAGGAGTGGGAGGAGACAATGAACTACGGTGAAAAAAATTTGTTTTCTCCTTTTGACATTGATGCAATTAGCACTCCTGACTTGGCATCCAATTCTGAGGTGGATTATGAGTTTGTTGATAGCTTCATCAACATGGATGATGATCATGATGAGAAAGTTGAAGACCCCAACTCATCTGAGAAGCACAAGATGTTAGAAAATGATGATCAACATCAGATTAATGAGACTACCTTCTCAATTGGAGTGGATGATGTTTATGATAATAACATTAATGGAGATCATGATCAAGTTCCAATCATGACAGAAAAAGGAGCTCATATTCATGAGGATGACCAAGTTGGTGTGGGCACTGAAATGGTGGTACCTAGAATGGAGGAGGTGAATCATGGTGTGGACCAAGGGCTTCACTTGGTTCACCTTTTGTTAGCCTGTGCTGAGGCTGTGGGGTGTAGAGACACACAACTGGCAGATTCAATGCTCAGCCGAATTTGGGCCTCAGCCAATCCATGGGGAGACTCATTGCAAAGAGTGTCTTATTGCTTTGCATTGGGGTTGAAGTCCAGGCTCTCACTTCTCCACAACAACATCAATGCAAACGGTACATTCTCTAATGGAGCTACAAATGTGTCATTGATCAATAGAGCGGAGAAGATGGAAGCTTTTCATCTTTTGTACCAA
This sequence comes from Litchi chinensis, assembly GCA_019925255.1. Taxonomy (NCBI): domain Eukaryota; kingdom Viridiplantae; phylum Streptophyta; class Magnoliopsida; order Sapindales; family Sapindaceae; genus Litchi; species Litchi chinensis. The sequence goes on from CM034467.1 coordinate 30,201,029, forward strand.
ACAACTCCTTACATTGCTTTTGGTTTCATGGCTGCAAATGAAGCTATACTTCAAGCAAGTCAAGGTAAGGACTCTTTGCACATAATTGATTTTGGTATGGAGCATACACTCCAATGGCCTTCTTTGATTAGAAGTCTAGCTTCAAGGCCTGAAGGCCCTCCAAAAATCCGAATTTCGGGACTAATTCATGATCATAACATGTTGGAGCTTGAGAGCAGCAAGAAAGCACTTGTTCGGGATGCAATTTCACTAGGAATTGCATTGGAGTTCACATTGATATTAGAGCCTGTCACAACCTCACTTTTGACTGAAGAGAAGCTGAAATTGAGAGAAGGTGAGACATTGTTTGTTAATAGTATTATGAATTTGCACAAGTATGTCAAAGAGAGTAGAGGCTCTCTCAAGGCAATTCTCCAAGCAATCAAGAAACTCAATCCAACATTGGTCACAATGGTGGAACAAGATGCCAACCACAATGGTCCATTTTTCCTTGGTAGATTTCTTGAATCTCTCCACTACTACTCTGCCATTTTTGACTCCCTTGAAGCTTGCCTCTCAAGGAACAGCCCTCAAAGGATGAACATTGAGAGGCTACACTTCGCAGAGGAGATACGCAACATTGTGGCCTACGAGGGGTCTGATAGGATTGAAAGGCACGAAAGAGCAGATCAATGGAGAAGGCAATTTGGGAGAGCAGGATTTCAAGTCGTGGGGTTGAAGTGTTTAAGCCAAGCTAGAATGATGTTGTCTGTTTATGGGTGTGATGGTTACACTTTGGGCAGTGAAAAGGGGTGTCTTTTGCTTGGATGGAAAGGCAGGCCTATAATGCTTGCATCTGCTTGGCAAGTGCACAATGTTTCTTCTTGTTGATTGTTGTATAATTGATTCTTGATAAGTGAATTTCATTTGTGATTCATACAAGTTATTGAACTCATTGGTGTTTTTGAAAATAATATGGTGGATTAGTAATTAGTTAGTATATATATACCAATTGATGGTTTTAGAAAATTTTTCATTGTTTAAGAGTTCTATGAGAGGTGGTAACAAAATGAAACAACACTTGTGGCATTCACATTAACATGACATTTTTTTGTACAATTTGGTTTTAAGAATATTATCAATTAGAAATAGTTTTAATCAAATCTAGAAAAAGAGATTCTCAAGACTTTTCACTTAATTTAATTTGATTTTTTTTGTTTGAAAAGAATAAAATAAAAAAGAAATTAAAAGAATTAAGAAAATGGAGGTTTTATAAGAGAAGCATGAGATTATTATAATTCCTCATTTTCTAGTAAATTTTTTTGGGACAATATAACTAGTTGGCTGTTTCCAAAAAAAAAAAACATATTACTAGTTGGCTTTATAATAATGAATTGGGCTTGTGGACCATTTCAAGTAAGCCCATTAAGTGTGGGTGCTCGGCCATAACTTCATCAATGGGTTTATCAAATGAGTAATACTAGATTTTCCACCTTTTGTAATATAGTTCCATCTCTATCAATGATGTGATAAATAATAAATAAACGCATATAACAACCGAGAGAAATAATAATTAATATGAGACAAGTAAGTAATGTTAGACATTCCATCTTTTGTATTATAGTTTCATCTTTATCAATGGTGTGACAATCAACAAATGATTGTATACAACAAGTAAGAAAAATAATAATTAATTAATATGTATCTATATATCATTGACACATCACAAAAAGGGATGCAAGTTGGAATGTTTGGCATTACTTTTGTGGATTACTTTAAGCTCATTTAGAAATCATGATGGACAGGTTACAGGTAGGTTGAAAGTATCTATATTGTGTAATTTTCAATTTCTTTTGGTAAGCTTTGTAAGATTACATGAAACATAAAGTTCATTTAACCTTAAAAGCCTTCTCTATTTTAGAATTCATTAATTAATTTGACTATATACAGTGGATAATATCTCTCTAAATTCTAAAATTACTACATATATAGAATATATTAATTATATAGTAAATTCATATTATGTCTGATAAGGTAACTCTTAATTAGCATTGTTATAATTGGTAGTAGGTCTAATTTAAGAAACAGTTAATGAGAAATTTTTAATTAATTATATAGTAGCTGCTATATGTTGGCAAGAAAACCAGATAATTTACCTTACTTAAATGTCTAAGATGCTATTAATAGATAATTAACCAAATTAGCGTCTAAAACTCGTGCTTGTATGTGGGACATTTCTTTCTTTTAAAAAAAAAAACAAAAAACAAAAAAACTGTATGTAAGACATTTCTAAGAAGCTATAAATTATGAGTTTTGTACGTTTCAAAACCACCTTGTGAGATTAAAACAAAGCAAAGCAAATAAAAATTTGGGTGGAGAGAAACTTGCTTGGGTTAGCTTTCCTGTTCGCCATGTCCTCCAATTCTGGTGAGAATTCAAATTAAATCTTCTAGAATATGTCTTATATACCCTTTTAAATTTTTATTATTTTTTGAGATTTGAATTCAACCAGAAGGGGGACATGAAGAGCAGGAAAGTTTACTCATACAAGTCACTTTCCATGCCCAAATTTAAAAAGTCATGCATAAGCTACATGATTAGGTTCTGAATGATATCATTTTGATTCAAGCATTAGATAAATTCATTAATTAGAATCGGCTAATCACACTACACACCATTGTTTAATTTCGCATAATATGCAGGGAGAGACATATACTCATTTCTATATATAGCTCTAAATAATTATACTGCATAGCTTTAAATTCATCATTTTTTTTTGGGTCACACATGACACGTACTGTGCACATGTTAAACACACCTAAACACACTGCACATCATAATTTGATTTTGCGTAATACACTCAGAGACTTACGTACTCATTTCTACATATAGCTTTGAATAATTATATTGTACAGCTTTGAATTCACTGTTTTATGTGTGATACATATGGTAGGGGTTGAACACATCTTAGATACCCCAAGTTAATTGTACACCATAATTTGATTTTGTATAATACACATAGGGAAAGATATGACTATGCATTGTTTTTCATAATCTAGAAATTCCTCGAACTCACTTAGCAAATTTGATTTTAAAATTGGAACACTAGCCAAACTCTACAATCTTTGGAAGCAAAAAAGAAAAGAGTATGGTCTTTTGGTCATACCATGAGGGTTTGAAACCTAAAACCCTTTGGGAGTGGACCACAAGCCTGTCCATTTTTACTAACTACTCATTGGTTAGTCATATGTTGTATAGATTTGAATAATTATATTGTACAACTTTAATTCACATTTTCCTGTATGCCACAGATGGAAAGCACCAAACACATTTTAGACGCTCTCAATCACATTGCATACCATGATTTGATTTTATATAATTTGGGCATGGAGACAGATATACTCATTTTGTATATATAATTTTAAATAATTACATTATACAACTTTGAGTTCACCTTTTTATATGTGTCATGAATGGCAAGCGCCAAACACATGTTAGATACCCTCAGCACACTGCACAACATAATTTGATTTTACATTATACACAAAATAGACAAATATTCGTATTTCTATATATACCTTCGAATAATTATCTTCAACAGCTTGGAATTTACCTTGTTTATGTGTCTCAAATGGCAAAGGTTAGACATCCGCAAGCACACAACACATCATAATATGATTTCGCATTATAAGCTTTGACACGGATATAGTCATTTTTTCATATAACTTTGAATTATTACATTGTATAATTTTGAATTCACCATTTTATTTGTATCACAAATAATAAGCATTAAATACATATTAAATGTCCTTTATCGTATAGTACATGTGTTGAATAAACACTGATGGAGTTTTATGATGTGCCCCTGCTCAAATTTTGGAAAAAATTGGAAAGTTAACCCTACAGTGCAATGGGTGTAATAGGCTTGAGAGTCCAACAATAAATATTTAGATTTTAATTTGATATTTGACCGTTTTGATTTTTTTTTTTTTTAATATTTGGGATAATCCCAATTTTTCCCCTATAGTTTGACATAATAGTCAAAATCCCCTCTTACTTTAAAAAATCGCTAATATCCCCCCTCTTGATTTTCAAAATAGATAAAAAAAACCTCCTGTAATTTATTAAAATACCCAAAAAAACCCCTTACTGTTAATCTGGACATTTAAAGTCAACGGTTGACCGTGATACGAAAGGGTAAAACTGTCAAAATGAAATAAAAATAAAAATATTAATATTTAATAAAATGATAATTTAATATTTAAAAAATTGAAAAAAAATTTCGCCGTCCATCTTAGAAATGGACGGTGGTGATCAAAATTATTAAAAAAAATTTAAAATTTTAAAATTTAAAAATATTAATAATTTTTAAAAAATTATGTCAATTCATTAATAATTCTCTCTCTCCTCTCTCTCTCTCTCTCTTTACGTCTCTGTTCTCCTTTCTTCTTCTTCTTCTGTTCTCCTTTCTTCTTCTTCTCTTTCTTCTTTTTCTCTTCTTCTCTTATTCTTCTCCTCCTCCTCTTCTTCACAAACGCCATCTGGGTTCGAACCCAGATGCGAAAAATCGAACCCAGATGTGGGGTTCGCATCTGGGTTCGACCCCTCATCTGGGTTCGATTTTGAACCCAGATGCGGGTTTGCATCTGGATTCGATCGAACCCAGATGCAAACCCGTATCTGGGTTTGATCGAACCTTGAGCGGGTCTCGAACCCAGATGCGAAGACCCATTTTGGGTTTTCAGCGCGGAAACCCTTGGGTTCCGACTCAAAAACTTCTGGGTTTCCGGCGCTGGAAACCCAGAAAATTGAGTTTTTTTGTTTTTTCTGTTTTCAGAAAGTTATGTTTTTTGTTGTTTTTATGTTGCTATTGTGTTTGATGTTGTTGTTACAGTGTTGAAGGATTTGTTGATGATAATGTTTGTTTGATATCAACGTTGGTTTGGTTGGTTGGATTTGTTGATGATAATGGATGCTAAGAATACAAGGATACTGGAGATCCAATCTGGAGATTGGATCTCCACTTTTTTATATATTTTTTTTAATTTTATTGTTTAAAAATTTTAATTTTTTAATTTTTATTTGAGGGACAGTTTGATCTTTTTGGATACTGTGATGTCAGGATCCATTTCTCATTCACAGAGTTAATAGAAGGGGTAAAATGGGATTTCGAGAAACAATAGGGGGGTAATTGGTGATTACCTTAAACTATAAGGGGAAAATTGAGATTATCCCTATATTTTTCAATAAAGCTGCTCTTATCATGGATTGTTATTATTATATTTTTTTTATTTACCAATTACAAGTTGTTTCACTAATAATAATAATAATTTTTTTTAAAAAAAAAAAAAAAGAGGCCACTATTTTTTGTTTGTTGCTTATTATTTTTTTTTTTTTTTTTTGTTGTTTTTTTTTTTAATTTTTAATTATTTTCCATTTAATATTACTATTAATTAATTTAATTTTTAATTACTTTTTTTATACATATTCTTTTTACTCCTAATATCTTTTCGACCCCTAATAAATTAATATTTTCCTTTTCCACTCTTAATATTTTCTACTTCACTACCAAGTTAGCATACTAAAATAATTACTTTTTAATTTATTTATTTTTAATAATTATAATTTAATATACATCCATTAATAAATCCTAAAATCTCAACATTTAAGTTTTTGTATTAAAATTATTTATATATTGTCATGATTTGATTTTTTTAATATTTATTTAGTTTTTATTTTATTTAGAATCAATAAAAATTTGAAATTTGAAAAACTTCATAACATAATTGATAATATACATCAATCAATTCTCATTGTATAAATTTATTGTTATTCATTATAATTAAGTACAAACATACATTTTTGTTTATAAATTTAGATTGAAATTACGATTTTCTAATGAATACATATGTTTTATGTCTTATTTAAATTAATAATTTTTTTGAAGTTTATTATTACTTTGTTCATATGCTCCCTTTTAACAAATTTTCTAAGTCCATCACTGTGAATAAGGACACTTTCATATATCAAAGGGAAGAGATGACTCGAATCCAAGACTTTAACTTTGATACCATATCAAAATCTATTATACTTAAAACATATAAGCTAATAAATTAGGATCCGGCTATAGTATTTAAATTATAGATTCATCATATTTGTAATACCTTAATAACGTGGGATTCCTAGACTACAGCTGCAACTTTTAAATCGGTAAAAATTGAGTTGTAGTGAATCGATTTCTTATGTCAAATGGCCCAAAAGCGGTACTTACTTAGGCATTGGAATTTGTAGCTTCAGAGTTAATTATGCCAACCTTAGTAATCTGGATTCCCTGGCTGCCAAGGTTTTAAAAGCTAAGTATTTCAGGCATGACAGCTTTTTTAAGCTAAATTTAAGGCTAGCAGCTCGCACTTGTGAAGAAGTTTATTATGGGGTAGAAGCTTATTATCAAAAAGGATTCGATGGCGTGTTAGTAATGGGGAGAGCATTCGTGCTTTCAAGGATCCTTGGATTCCTAGAGAGCACACTTTTAAACCAATTACTCTCCCTCAAATGAAAATCTCAAAGTGGTTGAGCTTATTTCCCTTAGTAACAGATCCTGGAACATCCAAGCCATTAACACTTCCTTTCTTGAAATGGATCACGAAGCTATCTTAGAAATTTCTCTTAGTCTCCGTAGAATGGATGATAAGTTTATATATGACATTACGAGAAGAAGGGCATTTACACAATTAAAAGTGGTTATTGTTTGGAGTATACAGGGCAATATTGTAACTCTAGCTCTTATTCTACCTTGTCATGGAAATGGTGGAAAATGCTTTGTTCGCTCAACATTCCTTCTAACGTTAGAATCTTCATCTAGCGTGTGTGTGTAAATGCTTTACCTACATTGATAAATCTTTGTGCCAGGAATGTTGTGGAAAATGTTTTATGTAAGAGATGCAAGAAATGCAATGAAAGTCCTACCCACACTGTCTTTTAGTGTAGTTTATCTAAATCAGTATAGCGTGTCACCACTTTCTGGAATACACTCACTGAGTTGAAAGATCTCCCTTGTTTTGATTTGTTTTATGCCTTTATGGATAGGTTTTCTAATTTTGATTGGAATTATTTTTGCTTGTTGTCGTGGTGTGTGTGGTCCAACCGCAACTACTCCATTCAAGGTCTTAAAGTTCGTTCCAGTTCTGATTTGGTTGAATGGGGCTTAAGCTTGCTTAAAAAGTTTTAAAGTACTCAATCCATTACAATTCACAACATTCAACTGTCTTGTTCAACTCCTCTCTCTTGGTTCCCCTCTTCCGTGTCACATTTGAAGTTGAATACAAATGTGGCTGCAAAATTTGGTTCTTCTTGAATTGGCATTAGTGTCGTCATCGGAAACGATCAAGGTAGTGTGGTTGCCGCCCTCTCCAAATCCTTTCCAAGTTGCTTCAATGATGAGCTTGGAGAACTTTTGTCAATTCACTAGGGTCTATTTCTTATTAAACACTTGCATCTTCAAGTGTCTTGGGTGGAAACAAATGCTACTAATGCTACCTCTTTTGTTGTTAATGAGTCTTCCCCTTGGTGTCCATTCTGTCATATAATCGAAGATGTTAAGGTTCTTTGTAAGGCTGTTCGGGTCTTAAACTATCTTCTTATTCTTAGATCTTGTAACAGGGTGACACACAGCCTAGCTGCCGTTGCTTTCTCCTCTAAAGAAGATAGACTTTGGCTCAATGAAGGGTCTGCTTGTTTTTCTTCTCTTTTTTGAATGAAAGTTTACTCGGTTTCAAAAAAAAATGTAACTTTTTTTGTTCAAGTTTGAAACTGGTCAAATTAGGAATTTATAGAGACAGGAGAAAATAAACCTCTACACAAAAAAAAAAAAAAAAAAAAAAAAAAATCTATATATTTACACATATCATGAATGAACAGTCCCTTAATTAAATTCACAATACATTAGAATAGCCAATAGAAATTCCACTAGAGACATGAAATACACATCTTCTCCATTTTTTTAAATTATTTTTTATATTTTACTTATTGGTTTCCCCATCATTTTGATATTATATATATGTGTGTGTATATATATATATAATATTCAACTAGATCTAACCAAAGTTTGAACAAAACCTTGGATTTAGTTTCCCATTGTTTCACATAATATTACTTAGTTTAGTATATATATAGTATACCTTTTTTAAGAAAAAAACAAAAGGTTTTTCACTAGCCTATGTTAAGTAATTTGTGGTTTAAATGTGTATTTAAAAGCTGTTTTGTATTTTCAAAAATGAAAAATAATTTTAAAGTTGTTGGCCTTGACATTTTCTAAAAGCTATTTTCCTAAACAAAAATTAACTTTTTCAAAGTAATAATTAAAAAATAAAATAAAAGTAACATCATTTTCAAAACGAAATCTCAAAAATAACTATATAAGATATTTTCAAAAACAATACCACACACATTTATATTGTTTTAAATATTTTTTTAATCAAAAAGTAGATTACAAATTAGCTATCCAGTTCAAACATATTCTCAAGCAACATCAATTTTATAAGTCTATTACAATTTAGCTACCTGTCATTAACCCAAGTCCGTTAGTTTTGATGGGAAACAATGTTAGTGTCAAAAGGATGAAAATACCCTTGAGGTTTAAAAGTAAATTATTTTGACTAGTTTGATTGAATAAAAAATTGAAAAAATTAAAAATCATCAAATCTCTACCATCCATTTTAAGATGGACGGTAGAGATTAATTTGAGAATAATTAAAAAATTAAATTAAATAATTTAAATAAACTAAATATTCATCAGATTTCTACTGTTCAACTTGTAAGTGTACTTTCGGGATTATGGTTTTAATATACATAATTATTGTAACCCTATTGAAAATTTAGTGAAATTTTTCAGCTGTACGAGAATGGATATAAACATACTATCGAACCACTATAATTATCTGTGTTTTTACTTCTTCATAATTTATTATTTGTCGCCATTGCACATCACATGTATAAAATGGAAACGCCATTACTTTCACCAAAATATCTATACACATAATGCTCACTTGAACTAACAGCAAAGCTTTTGTAACAAAGACAGTAACTTGAACAATAACAAAGATTCTTCATCAATTATATTCACAAACAATCCTCAAATCAAATCAATATCCAAGTCGTCAAATAATTATGCGTAGCTCCTTGGGATTTTTTGCATCAAACAGATTCATCAATCTTGTGGTATTCATGCTTTAGATCATTTTTAGCAGTGATTCTTTTGTTCGAATCCATGCGCAACATCTTCTGGAATACAATCAGCACACAACCTCATCAGTAATTGAAATTAAAAAACAACAGACCATTAAGTGTCCAAACTTACAGAGAGGAGATCAACACCAACTGCATCAAAATCCGGAACAACAGTAGCCAGATCCTGCTAGTAAAGGGTGCACCACAAAGAATTCATAACGATTGTTAACGAAAAGCTACAAATACCACATCAAGTTGAGGCTCGTTTTTAACCTTAGAAAGAAAGTGACGAGCCCGAAAAGATCTATAATTAGGCCAGGCCAATCGTCCTCATTTGGAGTTCCCATGACACTTCATTTATTTAAAAAATAAAAACAAAACAAAACAAAATGCACGTTAAAAGATTTGCTACTAGTATGCATATATGAAAGAAACCAAGTGTATTCAAAAAATTATAAAAACCTGAAGATCAAGTTTAATCTCAGAAGTCCCTGGAAAAGGCGGCCCCTTGTTTACCATCTCAGTAAATATGCACCCAACAGACCATACAGCAACTGCAGTAAAATAATTTGTAGATCCTAGCAGAATTTCCGGCGGTCTATAATGCAGTGTCACCACCTAGAGTGATCCAAATATGGAGATCTTAAAAATAGTACTAATACATTTTTGACTGCCAAGAAAAATAGCGAAGCCAGTAACTTCATTAATGTATACCTCATTTGTATATGTAGGCCTAAGAGGAACACCAGATGCTCCGGCCAGTCCAAAATCTGCAAGCTTTATAGTCCCAGTATGGCAATCTATCAGCAAGTTTTCCGGTTTCAAGTCAGGATGAAGAATCCTGTGAGAATGACAGTAGACAAGACCGCGTAGAATCTGACAAAGGAATGTCTGCAATAAAGATGTTAAATTTATAAATAATGTAGCATAAATCATGACCGACATAGTCTGGTTTGATCACTCAACTTTTATAGTCTTTGGATTCCTAGCTAACTCTGGGTGGGAATCCATGTACTTCTTGAGATCCATGTCCAAATACTCGAAAACCAAACAGAGTTGCTTCTTATTGTTCTTCACATCTCGCATCCTAACAATCGGATAACCATTAATGAACAAATTGTTTTGAAAGTAATAGCAATTTAACTAATACAGGATAGAACATCAGGAAATCATACACACAAATAATCAAGAAACTAATACATATAACAGTCAAAAATCATGGGCAAATTGGACAAGAAGATTGAAAAGAACCCTCGAAAATGCACTCATGAAACGAAAAAAAGAACGACAAATAATGAAGAAACTAACACATATAGCAGTCAAAAATCCAAACAAGAATTGAGACAGATATAGTATAATTTGATTTTGCACACTGGCACATGGAGGAATCAAAGTATACTATATCCATCTCAAATTATACTATACGTATAATGCAAAATCAAATTATTATTATTTTGGCCACTACACATATAATGCCAAATCAAATTATACTATATCCACCTCAATTCTGGTTTTGATTTTTGGCTGCTATATCTATTAGTTTCTTCATTATTTGTGGTTCATTTTAGGTTTTCATGAGTGCATTTTTGAGGTTTCTTTTTCAATCTTCTTGTCCAATTTGCCCATGATTTTTTACTGCTATATGTATTAATTTCTTGATTATTTGTATGTATCATTTCTTGATGTTCTATCATGTATAATAGTGTTGACTGTTTATATATATATATATGTTTTGATCAAGCTTTACTAAAATCTATTGTCTTTCTCTTGACGTTTAGAAATATTGCCACCTGCGTGGCTGTAATATCTAGATTGGATCGATATGGAAGAGGTAGACAAGAAAAGTTATCGCGTTGAACTTATAAATATTTCGGTTTCTTGCTCTATCTGTTATGCTTAATGGCTCATATAATGTTTCATGAATGCTTGAGTTTGAGATACTTGAGAAGATTGGTGAAGGAGCGTATGGTAAGGTGTACAAGGCTCGCGACAAAGTCAGCAAGGAAATAGCAGCTTTGTAAGTGATCAGCATCAAGGGTCCAAATGCGGGTGTGCCCTGTAAACTTTTAGCAATCGAGGTAGTATATTAGGATTTTAGAACTTCGTGATTTTCATAATAATTAAATATAATTTAATTAAATATCTGAATTTATACCAAAAAAATTTAGAATGATGAAGATGAAAAAATTTAAAAAAATGAAAACTATATTTTTCTTTTTTGATCTCTTTTCTTTTGTAAACACACACTTAATTGATGATAAATTGATAAATATGTTACCATTATTTATAGGATAGATAGAGAATCAATTTTAAAAGAATTTATTTACTAATTAATGTACATAACTCTCCATTTAATTGAAATCACTCAATTTTTTAAAACGGTTAACTTAATTAACTATTTAAATTCCTTAACTTAATTGACCATTTGAATTCTTTAAAATTTTGTTTTAATGATTTCATTTATTTATTTATTTATTAAACTTTTATGAATCTTAAATCACATGTAGCCACATACATTCTTCCACTCTGGCTCATGTGAAATATCTTTTTTAATGGTTTAATAAATAACATCAAACGCACAACATGATAATAGGTCATTTTATATTAGTCAAATATATATTCTAATTAAGTAAAATTCCAATGTGAGTCATGGTGGTTCTACATCATCATTTTGATATAGTTCCTTCCAAGTACCACAACATTAGATTTCACTTTCATCAACAATAATGATCAAACGCTGATGTCTTTAAATAGACTTTACTCTCTTTGAACCATTTATGTATACAAAATATAAAACATGATATATCAGAAATATATAAGTGAATTTAAAGTGTCAAAGATAATTGATTGAACAAATTGCAAGGAATAAATTTAGTGTTTATGCGTTCAATTGACACTTTTTGTTCCTAAACTTTTTCTTTAACGACAAAATATTTCAATTCCATATGTTTAGCATCTTTAGAATATTTATCATTTTTAGAGAAGAAAACCATTGCAGTATTATCATAATAAAATTTCAATGGCTTGACTATACTTCAAGAACTCCAATCCCTGAAATAAAATTTTGAAACCATAAACCATGAACTGTGACTTCAAAATAGGCTACAAATTCAACTTCTATAGTGAACGCAACAATGACAAATCGCTTCACACTCTTCCATAAAATCGCTCTTCTGGTTAAAAAACACAAATAGCCAAAAGTATATTTTCTACTGTCTAAACATCCAACAAAATCTTAATCTACATATATATCCAATTATCTCGAGATTATTAAATATTCTATAAGTGAGCATGTACACATTCGTTCCTCGCAAATATCTAAACACTCTTTTTATAGCTTTCCAATGATCTAATCCTAGGTTACTTTGATATCTCGGGTTACTTCGCATGGCATTGTATAATATATAGTTCAAAGGAAGCCAAATTTTTGTCACCATTTATTTAATGTTTTCCAAGATTTGTTTTTATTCATTCATTGTCACTAACATTTACTTGTTTCAATTTGGATATGAGTATTGGAAACACTGAAAAAGATGGTCATCATATGATTGTTACTAATATTTATTTTTTTCTTAGTGTAATACACGTAAAATGTATTCTAATAATTTATCCTTGAAACTGAAATTAAGTTTAAATGGAGAAATTAATTATATAATTCTACACTATATTTTTCATCTACAAAACTTTGAATGACTCATAAGCGGAAGCATTATAGGCATCATCGATCATTTCAATTCACAATTTACATAGAATATACAATATATATATATATATAAATTATTAATGGAAAATCATAAATTTTTAACTTGAGGTTCCAATACCACATGTAAGTTTTTAGAAATTGACATAATACATTAGGATTTTAGAACTTCATGATTTTCACGATAATCAAATGTAATTTACTTACATATCGAATCCATTAAAAAAAAAAACCCATTAAAAAAAAAAACTTAGAATGATGATGATGAAGAAATTAAGAAAAATAAAAATTGTGTTTCTTTCTTTTGATCTCTTTCTTTTAATAAACACACACTTAATTAATAGTAAATTGATAATGTGTTACCACTATTTAGATAATAGAGAGATTATCGACTTCAAAAAATTCATTTACTAATTAACGTACATCTATCAATATATATTATTCTCCATTAAATTGAAACCATTCAATTTTCTGAAATGAATAACTTAATTGACCATTTGAATTCCTTAACCTAATTTTGTTTTAATGATTTTATTTATTAATTAATTTATTAAACTTTTACGAATATTCAATCACATGCAGCCACATCCAACAAAGGGTAAATAGAGTGACAGAATGGGGCATGTGGAGGGGTCAAGTTGACAAGGAAATATATGGTTATATATAATGGCGATCAAAAGGTGAAGACTGGATCAAAGAGGAGTTTCTCATTCATACCTAAAAATGGTGTTCAAGAAATGCGTGGCAAATGGGTGATGCATGAGTATAGACTAGATGACTGCCTACTTAACAACCAAAACAACAACAGTTGGTGGTATGTGCTTTGTAGGGTCATTAGCAAGAAGAGCAAACCAAGAAAGAATGCAAGAGACAACGACGACGATGATGATCAGGATGATAATAAAGCATTAGTCCAGTACGGTCCAAGTGATCATGTTCAAGAACACTACAACTCGAATCATAATATATGAAGTTGTGGCTATGAGAAACAATGATGATCATGGTCATCAAGATAATGGAGCAGTAACATCGTGTGATCCAACTAATGATATTGAAACTCAAATTTATGATAGTACATTTAGTCTTGATGATGATAATCGACGTGTTGAAGGCCACAACTAGCAGTTTAATCTTGAAGCCATGACCGTGAGAGACAGAGATTTCCAAAATCATGAGTTTGCTGTTAGTCTTGATGAGGAACCTTTTTATTTAATATTTGGTGATGGGCAATTTTGAAACTAGAAAATACTATTTGTATGCTTTCTTGTTTTGTTAGGCTAGAATACTTAAATTTCAATTGCTTTTTTATTAATATTTTTTTAATGTATAGTTTGAAGTCTACCATTACTAGAGAGATTAATTTATTATCCGAACTTGGTTTAATTTGCGAGAACAATTTGTTAGAGTTAATTAAGTTGTTTACTCATTATTATGATGTTCCGTTAGAAAGATTTTGCTTTTAATCTTTCCATTACTTTATACATCCGAATTGAAAGAAGTAAACATTAGTAACAATGCAAGAATAAAAAATCTTGGAAAACAACATTAAATAAATGGTGACAAAAATTATGCCAAAACTATATTGGCTACTTTAGGATAGCTTATGCTTTCGGCTATTGATGGTCCAAGAAGAGAAGAGGACACTATTTTTTCAAAAGCTACAAAGAGTTGACATCCTTCCAAAGAGCTTTTGAATGGTAAAAACTCATTGTCAATTTCCATCCAAACAGGTTCCAGAATAATTTCTGGGTTCAAGAAGGTAAAAAGTGGTTTCCAAAAGTCATACCAAACAGGCCCATAAGTTACTTTCTCTTGAATCATATATTATACCATACAAAAATAAGTCATTGCATTGCAACAAGTAGGGTAACTGCAGTGATATAGTCACCCCCCTCATGCACATGCACTAGGTCAGGGGTTCGATCTATAGTCTCCCACTAAAAATATGGGTAGTTTTTTCATTTCTTATGGCTAGCCCTCTCCCATTTTTAGAGCAGAAATCCAATTAGAGAGTTTAAAACTATTATCATAAATATCTAATTTTGTCTTAGACCCTAAAGTATGTGCATAGGTATGCACTCTTCGATCATAAATACAATAAAATAGAGTGATTCTACGATATGAAAGCTAGGAGAAAAAAAAAAAAAACCTTCATGTTGGATTCCAATGCTTAGAAGTCTACGATTGCTACAGCACTAATCTTTGTAATAAGAAAATTAACGATAATACTGAATAGTATGGTTTTCAATTTCATATAAACAATATTGTTATTATCTTAGATCCAGATTATTCTTGCACATTAAGCTAATTAATTTCCATGTGTTAGTAATTGTAGTAAATGTAGACTTGTTATTATTATGTTTGATTATCTTTCATATACTTCTTAGTGGATGCGTGTTAGTAATTGTGTAGGAAATTAAGTTTCCAATTTTGTATTATCAATATTAAATCCAAATTATCCTTTACACCTGAAGCTAAGTTACTGATATCTCCTCAAGAGACTAGATTTCCTATGGAATTTTTTAATCTATTTATAATTAATTTTGATATATTAAATTTGTTAAGATATATGGATGTGTCTGAATTTTGAGTAGGAGTTTCCTTATGTGTATATATATATATATATATTCAATGAAATTTATTCCTACAAATTAATTTAAATTCGGGTAATATTATGATAGAGTTGAATCCCTAGTGTTTTAGGCCTCTCAATCCAATACGTCTCCGCTTCTTGTTTTAGGGTCGGCAATATAATTAGTTGGGCTTCAAATAAATGAATTGGGCTCGTGAGCCATGTCCAATAACCCATTAATAGGGAATTGTGCTGGGCCTGGACTTATCAATGAATTTGGCACGTGCTTGAATGAAATGGCTCCATTTGGTATTGCATTTCAGAACTTAAAATTTGATTAAAAAAAAAGGGCAGCTCTCCTGCATATATATATATATATATATTTTTAATTCTTAGTTTACTTATCTTATAATTTTATTTTAATTATAATTTTCTTAAAGTTAAAAGAAATTATGTATACTGTGTATAGGGTGTGCTTATAGTATAGAATCTTTTAAAAATTTTAATGGGGTGCGTACAAAAGTGGTTGTGCATGCAGCTTTTCAGAGGTGCAAATATGGTCACTCAAATGGTAACATTTAGAAACCAAGATGGACTGCTAGGGTCATAGTATCTATATTTGAAATTTTCTTTTTTTTTTTGGTAAGCTCGTTAAGATTATTTGAAACATGTTGTAATTGTACACGATAATTGCCCTTTCGATTTATAATTTATAGAAGATAATATCTCTTTAGATTCTAAAATTACTGTATATCCATAGTATGGTAAATACAGATTTGTCTAATAAAATAATTCTAAATAATTATCGTCACAATTAGTAGTAGGTCTAATTTAAGAAAACAGTTAATGATATCTTTTTTAGTTAATTATAAATTAGCTACTATATATCAAATAATTAACGTTATTTCTGTCTAAGATACTATAAATAGATTATTAACCAAATTAGCATTTAAAACTTGTGCCTGTATGTAACCATTTCTAAGATGCTATAAATTATGAGTTTTGTATGTTAAAAAAAAAAAAAAAATCATCTTGTGAGCTTAAAAGAAAGCAAAGCAAAATATGGGTGGAGAGAAACTTGCTTGAGTTAGCATTCCTGTTCGCCATGCCCTCCATTTCCTGTGAGAATCCAAATGAAATCTTTTAAAAGGTCAGTCTTACATAACTATTAAATTTTAATCATCTTTTGAGCTTTAACTATTAAATTTTAATCATCTTTTGAGCTTTGGATTCATGCCAGAAGGAGGGCATGAAGAGTAGGTTGGTTAACTCATGCAAGCCTCATTCCTTTGCCCAAATTTGAAACGATATGTGGGAGTTTTATGAATAGGTTCTTAATTATGTCTTTTTTATTCAAGCATTAGATACATTTGTTGATTAGATTAGGCCAAACACACTGCCCACCATAGTTTGATTTTACGTAATGTGGACG
The DNA here is from genome assembly GCA_019925255.1 of Litchi chinensis. Classification (NCBI taxonomy): domain Eukaryota; kingdom Viridiplantae; phylum Streptophyta; class Magnoliopsida; order Sapindales; family Sapindaceae; genus Litchi; species Litchi chinensis. The sequence continues at coordinate 30,217,937 of CM034467.1, forward strand.
GAGTAAAATATATACTTTATCTATGTATAACCTTAAACAATTTTTTTGTGTGGCTTTGACTTCACCTACTTATATAGGTTTGAACAATTACATTGTACATTTTGAATTCATATTTTATGTATTTCATGGATGGCAAGTGTCAAACATATGTTAGACATCCCCAATCACATTGCACACCATAATTTGATTTTCCATAAGACGCTTGAAGATGGATATACTCATTTCTATGTATAGTTTTGAATAATTACATTGTACGGTTTTAAATTCACTTTTTTTTTCATACAAAAGACCTCTGGAATCTATCGAGAACAATCATTGATAGTGGCCGGATGACTACTTCTAAAACTGAAAGATGTTATTTCTCCTACAAGAGGAAACTCATATTTATATCTTATGTTTTAATTAAATAATGGTGGAATTCAAACCTCTAACCTCTTAAAATCAAATAAGACACTCAATCACTCTTATTAAGGAGTGATGTATGAATTCATTTGTGTATTTTTATGTGAGCATTGGACGCATAGTTAGACATCGCTAAGAACACTATGGACCATAATTAATTTGATTTTGTATAATACACATGTAGATGGATATGTTCATTTCTATCTATAGCTTTGAATAATAATATTGTACAACTTCGAATTCATCGTTCTATGTACATCGCATATGGTAAGCAAGAGACAAATGTTGAGCACAACAGTGTAACATCAGCATACATAATGAACCAGATTTCCACATATAAGGTGAGAGAAGATTCAAACCCAAGACCTAAAAATTTAAGCTATATAATATGCAAGGATCTAATTATAATGTTCAAATGGTTAATGCGATTTATTATAGAGAAAATGGGCCTCTTCCACGCTAGTCTAGCAGCCTGTACATAGGTGAAAAAAATGTGCTGTAGCGTGCAGGTTTCTTGTGCAAACCAACTGGTATTCTAGCCCTTACCCTCATTCACACCCCTAGTTTGAAATGGGTAGAAAATTAAGTTCTCTTTTTCGTAATTAACAAACTTAATAATCAAAGTTGATTTCTCATTTCAGACTTCTAATAAATCCAGTGATGTCTCTGTTTCAACTTCTTATTGCTTTAATATATCCAAATTTAAATTTACACATAAGAACTTAAGAACAGTAACCATAAGAAGATAATGCATGCGCGATGCATAAACCATTAGTAACCAAGGAGCGAGAGAAAATGCAATTTTTCAATCAGACGATCACAAATTGTTAATTCATGTTCAAACAGAGATTTGTATAACTGGAATAAGCACATACACATTGAATATTCCATTTATTTGCGGGTTGCATCACCAGACGTCCAAAGTTGATCACGTGAATATAAAGTCGCTTACGACAAAAATAAACTGAGTGGCTATCAAATGTATAACTACTACTCTCTCAATCTAACTAACATGATGCATTAAAATTGGAACATATCACTTTGCAGGCAACAGCAACCATCTTTTTAACTTTTTAGCGGTGGACTGCCACCAATGCCATATGCTCCATCAAGTCCAGCACTCGATTGCTGCAGCAAAAATCGAAAATAAATCATCACACAGTTTCATACACCACCAACATAAAAGTACATTTCAGGGACCATGTTTACGAGAAAGAGATGCTGTACCTGTAACCCCATTCGTTATCATACCACGACACAAGCTTCATGAAAGATTTTGTCAATCCAATCCCGGCCTTCGCATCAAATATACTTGACCTAAATAAAGCCAAACCATACTAGTTATAAACCACCGAGTCGAGACTTATATTTAACCACCAAAAGAAAAAAAAAAAAAAGAAATGAGAAGGTTGTGCAACTGCCTAGTTTGAACCACAACAAGGTTGTGCAAGCTTTTTCACACCGATGAATAGGTAGATAACAGTGAGGAAGTTAATAATACCTCGAGTCCCCAACAAAATCATTTGAGACAACATCCTCATCTGTGTATCCAAGAATGCCTTTCAGTGGCCCCTCTGAAGCATACCTTCATTTCAAGAGATAAACGATAATAAATAAAACCGCAACAAGAGAAAACAGAACAAACAAATAAATAAATAACACAAGGAGATAATGCAATCTGTATTTAATAATTGGGAAAAGCACCATACTTTATGGCTGCTTTGACGTCTTCATATGAAGCACTCTTCTCAAGTCGACAAGTCAAGTCCACAACAGAAACATTGGGAGTTGGGACACGGAAGGCCATCCCGGTAAGCTTTCCATTGAGTTCTGGAAGAACTTTACCCACAGCCTGCAATATCCAACTTTGTGATGTTATAGCACCCAAACCCAAAAAAAAAAAAATACAATTCAAAAGATTTTAAAAATACAGCCATGAGTCTTACCTTTGCAGCACCAGTAGAACTAGGAATGATATTTTGAGCAGCTCCACGCCCGCCTCGCCAATCCTTCATCGATGGACCATCCACAGTTTTTTGTGTGGCTGAACATTGACAACCATAACTTAGTAACCACACTAGAGCCAATTAAGTGTCAAGCAAATGATAGAGAGAGACAAATAAAGACACCTGTAGTTGCATGTACTGTTGTCATTAAACCTTCAACAATGCCAAATTCCTCATGAACCACCTGCAAAACATGATTTCAAATTTATTATCAATATATGCAACAGGCAAGGCATGGTGGGACATAAATCCCAACTTTCATTGGACTTCTTTGACAAATTTCCCTAAAGCAACCCTTCAAAATTCTCAGTTCTATGTTTCCCTGTACATTAGCCAACAGCAATTATAGTATACCATATTTTGTACATGTCTTTTAGAACATCACAATATCGCCCTAAAAAGGTTAATAAGCAATTGCAACAGAATATTCGAGCACAAGCAGCATAGCAATAAATAAAATAGTCAAATCAAGCGTGGAATTTCAGAAAACATTGAGTAAACAGACATCACTCTTGGGAGTTTCTGGTGGTTGATTCTCTGTACTATTACAGCTAAATATCAACTCCTTGGAGGTCTGAATGTGCTGCCAAAACTAGTAACCACAAATGGGGTACTTGCTATTAACGAGAAGGATAAAAATGTGGAACATATGAAGCGTTTATTGTAGAAATTTGCCCATGTTTAGCTCTAAGTATCATACCACTAATAGCCAGTGAAATGAACACACTCAAATTCTAATAATGCCTTCACTTTTAACAGGGAGGATATTAAAAAGGCTTCAAATCTGTGTGCAGATGCAATCTAACCTTCGCAAGAGGAGCAAGACAATTGGTAGTACAGCTTGCATTAGAAACAATGTCCATGCTTGGTTTGTACATCTTCTCATTTACTCCTACAACAAACATAGGAGCATCAGCTGATGGAGCTGATATTACAACTTTCTTAGCACCACCCTGCAAAGTAGAGTTAAGAGAAGCTCAAGTTGATGCCAGTAGATGTACGGATGAAGACAAACTGACAGAAAACTAGAACTGTAGTAGCAAGAACTTATAAGTACTGACCTTTATGTGAGCTGAAGCCTTATCAATTGTTGTGAAAACTCCAGAGGATTCAACAACATAGTCAACTCCATAATCACCCCAAGGGATTTCTGCAGGGTCCCTAAATAGGGATTAATTGAACGTTAGCCCCTAAACAAGAATAACCAAGCTCACTATCATATATGTTGTTATTTGATTACCAGGGCAATACCTTTTGCTAAAAACTTTAACCTGCTTCCCATTAATTTCCAATGTGGAGTCATCCACAACCTTGATGGTTCCGTTAAAAACTCCGTGAGTAGAATCATACTTAAACATGTAAGCCTGGAAGAGAGAAAAGCGAATATCATATATTACAACCACTCTCAATTTTAAGAAGTACAAGCATAATCAATCAGATATCTGTTATGGGACAAGAAAATAAAAGCAATCAATTACAGAAGAAAAAAATTACAACTTCAGAGACAATACATCAGGAAAAGAGAAACACCATATTTTGAATAAAATAAGCAAGTTCAAAACCAGAAATTATACACACAGCTCAGCACCATACTAAGACCACGCAGAATCAGTTATACACATTGTTTCTGGGTCTCATCACAACCAGTGGAAGGATACAGAAGAAAAAAATGACAATACATCAGGAAAAAAGAAACACCATATTTTGAATAAAACAAGCCCGTTCAAAACCAGCACCAATTCACGCTGCTCAGCATTATAATAAGACCAAGCGGAATCAGTAACATATATTGTTTCTGGGTGTCATCACAACCAGTGGAAGGTTATATTTTCACTCAACTTTTATAGAAGCAAACTAATAGATGGAAGCATGTTAGAATTAAACTATGCGTCTCATTGTAGCATAACACAAATTCTCATGTTATGTACATGCTATCATTGATTCCTAAATTTCAGAAGTAAAAGACAATGTGTTGTGAAATAGAAAAAATCAAATGGAAATAGTAGAAAGCAAAACAAAGAAAACCAAAACAAGAAAGATGAAGAAAACATTAATAATACTACACAGATTTCAAGTAAAGATGAACGCACAATAACAAGGTGAATCATTCAATATCCATAAACCAAAATGATATTAAGAACTCTAACCGCAAGCACAAAAAAGCATCCCTACCATGTACTTGGCATCAATAAAAGGATCATTAACTGCAACCACATCAATGTCATCCCTAAAGGTTGCTACTCGTAAAACCAACCTCCCAATCCGACCAAAACCTGCCCAAATTAGCATCAAAACGTGTTATCATTAATGAACTTTTAGTTATAAAATCCTTATCTCAAGATTCTCAACAGCACATAAACTCGCTAAAATTTACAGAACTGACGATTATTCTCAAAAAGATTTATCTTGCTGAAAAGTACTGCATGTAGCTGTTGAGATATATATATATATATCAGAGTTATTATTAACAACAAATGCAAACCACGAAATCATTCCTAGCCACTGAAGCACTAAACTATATTAAAGGCAATCTGTCATTCAATGATAATATGTACAGTAGTAGGGAATCATACGATAAATTAGACACACTTAGCTTCAAAAACTATACTACTTTAAACATCAACTTAGCAAGACTTAAAATTGAGCAAAAATTCCAATATATAATCATAATCTAAGTAACGTACCATTGATTCCAACCTTGGTCTTGCCACTATTCCGCGACCCTAAACGAACCAAAGCAAATCAAACGAAACATCATCACACACACACACACACACATTAAAGCTTAAAAAAAATGAATCTGCGGATTATTCTCACTCTGAAGCGGAGGTGGAATTTCCGTGGCAGTTGCTTTGATAGGCTGAATAGTCTTCTTGGCCACACATTTCCTACGCAATCCAGCACAACAACAACGATCAAAAACAGAAAACCAATAAAACATCAAAACCATCAGACTACTCAACTGTAAAGAACAATAATCGCCTGGCAGCAACGAAGCACCGAAAATGCTCGAAGACACCACCACACCGTGACTGAAACTACCACGAGGTCCCTGAAAATCAGTCAATCAAATAGAGAGTATTAGTCTATAGGAACACCAAACCAGAGTTTTGAAGAGGCAAAGAGAGGGACCTTGAACTGATCGGAGGGAGATAAAGAGGCGGTTAAAGTGGGAGTAGATCTGAGGAGAGAAGAGAAGGCCATTTTGTTTTGTTATTGTTGTTTGTTCTTCTCTTCTCGCAACCAGCCAACCAAAAACCCTAGAGAGAGAGATGGCTTTTGAGAGGGGGCACAGGCAGATTTGAAAATCGGAAAATATTAAAGGAAAAAAAAATGGTTATTTTCAAAAAGCAGAAAATGCGTTTTGGGTTTGAGTGTTTTTTTATAGGAGAAATTTTGAGTTGAGAGTTTGAGTTAGACCGTAGAGCGGAGTTTTTGATGTCAACAACAACAACAACAGTTCAAAAAAAAAATAAAGTGCGAAAAAACAACAACAACAACAACAACAACGCACCAGCAGTCAGCCAGCCACCACCACCCCCTCTCTCTCTCTGTGTTAAGTAATTTTTTAAGGTTTTGTTGCTATGCAGTCGGTCTTGAAGTAACACTCGTGAGCCCTCCCTTTCCCATTTTGCCACGTGTAACTAATACGGGGAACAAAGCGTTGCATACCATCATCTCCTGTATTCTATGATTGTGTTTAATAGAAAAAAAACATGACATTAAATTTATTTTCTATATTGCATAAATATCATTTGATAAGCAATCAAATTAAATATTATTCTCTAATATTTTTATGTATTTTTATTTAATGTTTCCATATTTTTTTTCCATTCAATGTTTTCATATTTTTTACTTTTAATTAGATTTGAAAAATTAGAATCAAATAGTTATTGACTTGTTTAAATTGTTATCTAACAAATTCTTTGAAAATAGATGGTCATGTTAATAATATTTATTTTCTTTTTGTCATCAATGCTAATCTTCCTAAAAACATCCAAACACTTAAATAAAATCAAATCCATAAAATTATCTTGGGAAGATAAGAAACCAAGCAGGTATGAGTATCGGATCCTAGAGTGAGAATCGAATTGTGAAAAGTCAAGAGTACCACAACCTTCGAACAAAAATGATACAAACTTGACATTCTTAGTGTGTTTACTTGTTGAATTGGGGATTATGAATGAAAAATAAAAATGATTGATGACGTTTAACTCCATGTCTATTTATCCTATATGGCATGAGATTTTTTCTATAATTCATGAGAGTATTAAAGGTGTTTTAATCTAAATGGAAGAATATATACAATTTAAAGTTTATTAAAGTTTGATTGGTATTTTTTTTTAATAATATAGATTTCGGTGGAATTTATATGTTATATAAAATTTATATTAATTTGAAATTACATGAAGAATAATAAAATTTGTTATAGATTTTTTTCTTTATAACCTTTATTTTAAAATCCAAAATGCCCTATAAATCAAATTAAATATATTTAAATTTTAATAGATTTCATTTAAATCTAATTGAATACATTTAAAGAATCTATAGTGTAAAATAATTAAACCGATATATATATTAAAATGGTATAAATACTACGCGCTACAGATGCCAAAACAAATTGCCGTTGGGAGAGAATCCTATGATGGACGAGTGAGAACGGGCACACCATAACTTGTCTCGAATGCTATAATTTGGACCGAAGAGGGACTGTTGTGAATCACGTAGGTGAGGTTGTCGTGTAGTGGTCAGGTTGATGAGCTGAGAAAAGCTCAGCTACCCCCGTTTCTCGAAAGCCACGTTGGACCACCTTGGGCCTCTTTTGGGCTTTTCTCCATTTTAGATTTAGCCGGGCCCACTGATCGTCCGATGCCACTTGTGAGGTTAGGGTTTCTGCTAATAGGTCAAATCAAAATTATTAAATTTAAGACATTATAAAATTCACGATATAATATTTTTCTAACTTTTAAGAGATTATCTTATGTTAAATCACTGGAACCAAATGTGTTAATATGGTGTTCCTTATTTAGTTTGATAATAATGTACGTTTGAGTGATTAGACGATAAATAATATTTATAAAAAACTATATTGAATTATACCTATTAGAGATATAGTTGTTTCAATTGACATTGAAATAATTAATAAGTGTATATGTATTAAAAATATTTGATGAACATGAGAATTCATTAAATACATTTATAATGAATTTACTATCGATGGAGTGAAATGTTGAAGCAATAGTATTTTATGGAATCAGAAATTCATCGAAAACATCTTTAAAGTTATAAACGTTGTCATTAAAATATATTGTATAAAATAATTGGAAACATTTCTAACAAGGGGTTTTGTTTTTGATTTACAAGACTACTTGTTTGTAAGTAAACCAAGTGAAGACAATCCAATGAAACCTTCCTAGATTACATTTGACATTATGCAAACAATACATTAGATAATTTAACTTAGATCATAATTATTCATATCCTAATTCGTAATACGATATTTGAATTCAAATAACTTTTGGATAGACATCAATTTGATATATATATATTTTAACTTAACTCAATCAATCAAAATCAAGGACTATATTATGTGCATATTTACAAGGTGGAAGCCAAAATAAAATGAAATCAAGTTTCATTGAAGACATAATCTGGACATGAAAATGGAAAAAAATAAAATAAATTTCTAACTTATTTATTGGGTTCCCATAATTTGTTTTCTAACTATTTTAGCATGTTTAATGATCATAAATTACAAATTAAATTTATGTTTATTTATTATGATTATCATTAATAAACAAACTTTTTAGTATAAATAGTTGTGTATTTTCTCATCTACTCCCATACCAGGTATTTGAATCCTATCAACCATATTTAATAAGCTTTGTAGTGGCAATTTCAAATTTTACCCTTACTACAAGGGTAGGTGTCTCTCGAATATATAATTAAATATTTGAGCTAGATAAATAGTAATTAATACTAAAAGTCATGGCAAATTATTAAACAGGTTAATGTTAATTTTATAAAACGATATAAGGAGGCATGTTTAGCATTAGCATCTACAAATGACAATTTTCTTTTAATATATATAATTATAAGCTAATAACGAGATGATGTCAAATTTATCCGAGTTTATCAAAATTAAATCTTATAAGCGTAAGCTGAAATTCTACTCTTTAAACATAAAAAAATATCATAAATATATATATGATAAATTTTAGATCTCGAATTCTCGATTACTTGAGTCAGGAATGAACGTACCGTCAAATAATGAACAATTAAACTCAAAAAACCGCATAAAACGAAATGGTAAAGTAGGATTCCTTTATGGGTCGGGTTGGTTCGAAGTGGGGACGATCAACACTAGAATTGCTTAAAGGCAACGCACCCACAGAGGAAATGGGGTTGTTTTGGCAAATATGGTGTAGGGGTAGGTGGGAACAGATCCCCTCCACGTGGTCCTCCTTTGGAACCATGTGTATCTGTCTATATCTACCTCTCTTTCTCATACCATCCCACTAACTCACTTTTAATTATTGGGAAAACGACAACCAGCCCATTCCAATTTCCATGGAACGCACTCTAATTAGGGTTTCTCATGCCTTATTAATAGCTTTCAATCAATTAATTATTTTTTTAATAAAGAAAATCTCGACGAGGTATCAAATGGGCCCAAGTCCGAACAGTCGGTTTGCAATGAACTTGATGGTGTTGAGTTTGGTCCATATATTTGACCCGTGGTTGGATATTTTGGACTCTATTGAATTTGATTAATTTCATATCATAAATGAGATTTTTTATTTGAGTATGAGACACTTATTTTTATAGCTTGCTTTAAAATTAAACTCTTTAAATGATTAACTTTTTTTTTTTTAACTTTCACTAATATTAAAGTTCTAGTTGTAATGCTATTGTACTAAAATATTTATCTAAATTTATTGACAAATTAATTTATAACAATTAATATCATATCATGTCACAATAGATATATCTCAAATCAGATTATTATGTTATTTGAGTTAAAAAAAAAAAAAAAAGAGTGAGTATCTTAAGATTAAATAATTGCCAAAAAAAAAATTAAGATTAAGTAAGAGAAAGTTGCATTGCCTTGCTAATTTATAGTGAAGTTTATGATTATATATATTCAAATTCAATTTGTTGGATGAAGAATAGAATATGTAACTATACATTAAAATTCTCTACTTGAAGATTGATGCTATTGTCACCACTTATAAATAAAATAACTGATGTAATTTTTTTTTTTTTTAAAAAAGGAAATGTTCAACTCTCTACACCTTAATCGAGTAACAGGATTCATTAATATATATATATAAAAAAAAGGTAACAGGACACTTTCAAGGGATCAAAGGCACACAACAAGAAGGAAAATAAAAACACATAACAACAAAATAATTAGTTGTCAAAAAATATAAGGTTAAATTTGGGAAAATGGGATATTTTTATATTTTTTAATATTATCTACCGTTGTTTAAGAGAAGATTTCGAAAACATTCTCTAATTTAGTCAAATCAAAAGTCTAATCCTTGGCATAGATGATGATCAACGGTCAAAACCAAAACCGCAATAGAGGGACCAACGAACTTACAGCTGTACCTTAACACACCCCACAAATCCACCTGTCGACCACTAAAAACACGACATGTATTAAAACTGCAAACGTGGCAGCGTGGCATGACAGGTGTCAAGCAGATAGACCGAAATCCAGTTGGCCTTTCAATTAATAGGTGCGGGAAACAACAACTGCCGCGAACACACACATTTCATTTTCCCTCCGTTCTCGTCTTCTCTCACAATCCAAAAATCAAAAAACGCTGGTAACACCTCTCTCTCTCTCTCTCTCTCCCCTCTATTTGACGTTTCACGATGCATCAATCGATCGATCGATCGACGTTTGCGATTTTTATTTTGATTTTGATTTCGTGATCCTTCAATTGATGTTGTCGTTGTTTTGGTTGGTGAGATACATTGGATAGATGCTGTAAGAATTGGCGAGGAAGGATGACAGTGAGCTTCAAATATTGGGATGATTGTGTGGATCGCGAGGACTTGGAGGCGATGTGGATGGAGGATGAGGTGAGCACTGAATGGCTAGAAGCTGGAGAGACGAGAGACAACAAAGTTCATCTGTCGAGGGATTCTGATGGCCAGATCTATTTGACACAGACTGAAATTAGGGTAAACAAACACAAATTCGCATCTATTGTAAACGTTGCTGTTGTTGTTTCTTGATTGCATATATCTGATGTTGTTATCTTATTTGTATTATGTGTGTTTCTTGCAGGCTGTTGTCACTATCGTAGTCAGACGCCATTTTGACTCCAAGTTAAATCTGGTTCGTCTTCTTTTATCAGAATTTGAAAAACAAGATATATGTTTGAACATAATTATCTGTTTTCTCAAATCATGTATCGGTGTTTGTATTTTATTGATATGATACTACTTGACACTAGTAATTGCTGGCATAGATAATGTGGTAACTGAGAGTGACACCATAGCTCTAAGTTGGTTGTCAGAGTTAGTAATGACGGAAACTTTTGTATATAAGTTGGGAAGGAGATAAATAAGGTTATGATCAATGTGTTTTAGTGTGATTTATTTAGTGTAGTTGATCTGTTAGTTACCACTAGATCTAAAAACTTAAGCCGATAGGAAAGGTTCCTATAGTATTTAAGACTTTAGGTTATGCTACGTTAACAAGGTCAATGTTAGTTTGGGAAGAGAAATAAGTTCAGAATATATTTTGAAGTAATCAGATGCAAGTGGTGGGATGGACACACATGCATCTAGGTGTTAAATGTCTCTTTCTTCATATTTAGCACACCATCTTCCCCTGTCTGAAATTACTCTTGTATCATCTCTCTGATTTTCAGAGAAATCGCTAGACATCATATTTAAAATCTAGTAATGTTAATAATTAATCTTTAACTGTCAACTCTGGTTTCATAGTGACATTTTCAAGGTTGGCATTTTTTTTGCTGTTCTTCAGGAGATGATTATGGCTATTGCTGAACTTGAAAGTGACAGACAGATCCTCACAACGCAGTATGACAAAAAGTCTAAGGAGACTTTTCTAGGTTTAATGCAAATTTCACCAAAAACTGCATTGTGGTTGGTCAGGTACTGAGTAGATGGTCTGCTGCTCCTTGCTTGTTTACACCTTATTACTGGTTTCTTCATTTTTAACTGCATTTTGCTTGCAGTGAGTTCGGTTACTTGTCGCATGGAGTAGACACAAATCCAGAGGTTCTGTACAGACCTTTCACAAGTATATATTTTGGATGTGCTTACCTTACATGGTTATTAAATTTTCAGGACTCGTAAGTAAAATCTAGACTTCATTTCGTCCGTCCATTATGCATGGCTTTTGTGGCATCTAGTGTTTCTGTTTATCTTCTAGATACATCTTTGTATCAAGTGTTTTACAATAATCTGCGCAAGCATTACAATACTAATATAAGATACTTTCTTTGCAGAGAAAGAAGTGAGGAATTTGTTGTGAGAGCCTATAAAGGTGGTGCAAAAAAGGCAACTCACAAATCAACCTTGTCATATTGGAAACGCTATGTTTCAGTCAAAGAATGTCTACCATCCAGGTGGGTGTTTCCATCCTAAATTAATAATTATGTTATTGATGTATATTCTGGTATTTAAAAATGGTATTTCTTAAACATTTAGCAGAGGTGCCTTGTAACTGCTTAATCTTTTGACTAGTTCAATTGACGTAGGAAGGCCTTATTATCTCGGATGTTTTGATAATGTTATCCTTCTTATCTTGTGACGTCTTTTTTCATTTGTGTTATGCTGGAGAAGTGAAAAACCTTTTGAGTGACTGATTTTTCTAGCTATCTCATTAAACATAAAGGAAAACGTAAGTTACCACTTATCATGGTAGTGTGAAAGATACCATGCTAGAAATATTTATTTTAAATACTGCAACGAATGTTGTTTTTCATTTTACTATGCTGTCGAGGAAGTAACAAGAGTTTGCGCAGCCTTTCACTATCAAATTCTTTTCTTAGTTCTTAGGCAAATGTTCCTTGATAGTTGAAGAATATTTTGTGTGCAGTCAGAGAATGTTTTGCGTGCAGACTTCTCCTTAATCACACTTCCTTTGTTATGTAGAAGATGAGACCTTCATGTTTATGCTTTTGAGATTTCACAGTCTGATAGCATGAGCAGCTCTTTCATGACAAGTATCAAAAATCCAAGACTTGGTTTGTTTCGCTTCATGCTTATGAAAATTAGTGGTAGTTGGGTAAAATCTTGCTGCCCTTTTCCTTCTTGTATTTTTTAGCCATTAAGTCATAGACCAAAAAAAAAGGCATAGGGCTGCTTTCCAATAGCATGATAAACTATAATTTTATTAGTTGTAGTTTATATAGTGCTGTTTATCCTATCTAATTATCACTGTTTTATTCAGCTGAAGCACATCACTTATGAGCTTCTTTTGAGCAAGTAATATGTGGAAATGTTTAATTATATACGATGCAAGTAATATAAAGCAGGATTCAATACTTGTGAGAAGTCAAAGGCTATTTTTAAGTGGATAAGATTCTGAAGTTTAGTACCATTCTATTTTTTGTTGTGCAGAAAATTCCTAAATGATGGTCCTTCACTGAATAATGCTTCTTCTCTTGATGCACCTGCTGCCCAAATTACAGGTACTTTATTGAGTTATTGAGGTTACTCGCATGGTGTTTGTGTTCCACTTGTGGTTCATATTTAAAGCATCTATATGAATTATAACTATTACGAAGATAATGTTCATGATCATGGATCCACAAGCGCTATTTCACCTCAAATCCTCAAAGCCTTTTCTTCTCCAACTTTACAAGTGCAACCCAAAATCTGAGATTTTCTTTTTCACACGTGTTTCTATTTAATCGAAAAAAAGGATTTACCATATTTGAGAATGTTCTTCTTTCTTTTTCATTGACTGTTTCCTTTGTTTAAATGGAAGCAGATTTTGATTATTGGGATTCTAGAGCTTCTCCTGAAGACATGGAACAGATGTGGAATCATCCTGAAGTAGTTAAAGAGTGGACAAAATCTGGAGAAAAGAAAGGGAAAGTGCGTTTTTCCCGTGATGCAAAGAATAAAGCCTATCTTTCCCGGGTGGAATTGAAGGTATGAATCAATATATGTTTTCATTTTGCTTTCTCCTGAATTGTTGCATTCTGCTGTAATACATTGAAAATTTAATTAGAGATTGCAATTTGAAACTTCTTGAGATATATTATGTAGAGCACCTACCTACTTAAGGCAAGACATTATATGGGTATTTAATGAGACTTCCTGTCTAGTTACAGATACGAGTATGAAGTCCCCTTGCTTGGTAATCATGCTACAGCTATATAGATACTTACCCTTTCATTATGTACCATCTTTATGGTAATAACTATAAAGGCTTCATTCAATAATTTTACCACACTTTTCTTATAATATTTAGTATCCTGACAAACAAGTAAAACTTATGCAGATGTTGAATATGTCGCTCATTTTCAATTTTTTACTCTGTAGTAAGTAAAAATCTTATATAATTGTTGAATATGTAATGCGTATTAATAAATTATGTGTCATGTCCTCTTGCAGGCAGTGGTAGAAATGATTCTTGCCAAGTACTTCAGTGCAAAGGCTGTTAAACCTGTAAGTAGACATTTTTATTAGTGAAGAACTTATTGCTTTCACAATGTCAATACTTTTCTGACATTAAGTAATGATATGTACTAGCGGACAAGATGGGACATACATAAGCATCTTGAAGTACTAGAGGACAAGATGGGACATACATAAGCATCTTGAAGTACACATAAAATTAACAAGTCTTAAAAATAATTGTTTGATCTAGATGGACGTTTCCAAATGGAAGATGTTGTCACCTAGTGATTTGCATAAGCGGGTTCTTGAGAGGTTTAATTTGGTAGGAGTCCAAACCTTCTACATTTTATTCAAGTAGCTTCTCTCGGGATGTTGCACTTGTCAGGCTGAGACCTTTACCATCAAAACAAGCAATATCATGTTTTGGACCCATAAATCTCTAAGATCTATGAATAAATACGTAAACGAAATAATGATTTATGATAGAATAGTGAAGAGCCAACACTAGGGGAAAATTCTCGAAGTCTTTCTCACCAGTAAATTGTTAGACTTTATGTATTAAAAGGATTGTTTTATTTAGCCAAAAAAAAAAGCAAATATAAGATTTTCTAGCAGAAAGGTGCGTCCCTAATGTTGTGTGCTAAAGGGAAATTTTTCTATGATGGATGATAATACAAATGCAAACTAAGGGTCAAAATCTGGTGGATGGGTTCAATTTGAAATTTTTGATTTGAATACATAAACGAGATACTCACAAGTATCAAGGATCATGAAACTTGGCATTTAAATTTTCGGTTTTTTCAAGTGTCTTCAAATGTTCTATATTCACTTAACCTTACCTTTCATGGCTTTACAATAGCTGCTCTACATCCTTTGTTTATGTAATTTTTTTTTCTTGGCACTTATTCGATGTACAGACATTTCTTTGTGCTCTTGCTGAGATGGTTAGCATGCGATTCGTCAGTGGCATTGAACCGCGAATTGGTGTCATGGGACTTGACTACTCCGTAGCTTTCTGGATTTACATGTAAGTCAGTAACATAACAGACATGAGTTACCCACAGAAAGTATAGACAGAAGAACTTCGGACATCTATATTTCGAAGAATTTATGAAAAAACACAAATAGAATATTTATGTGCATTGAGTTGGAATGACCAACTGTTTCAAGTAAAATGAATTAACATCACTTCAGTGAAACCTGATGCCCACATTTTGAGACTAATAAACTGCTATTTCTTCTGAGCAAAGACCGTGCATTTAAATTGAATAACACTGTTCCACTAATATTGATGTTTCCATCACGGTGTTTAATACCCTTTGTGTTATACTGAATGTTGAAATATGTAATAATTTTCTTGTTCTCTTAAGGGAGTTGGGCTACAGAGCATATAGACTGGATTCTGTTGACGATCTGACGAAGCCATTTGTGTCTGTATACTTTGCCGCTGCCTATTTGTCATGGTTATCTGAGTATGAAGGGAGGTATGTGGATTTGTTAACCTTGTAAAGTTTCATGTAACTTTTTCTTGAATGAGTGGGTACACCGGACACAATCATCATCTTCTTCTTCATTTGTCACATAACAGAGAAAGAACAGCACAGTTTGTTGTTCAGGCTTATTTGGCTGGGCCGAAGAATGTCAATCTTCAAGAAACTGGTCCAGCTTGGCTTAACTTCGAGCAAGCTCTGAGCAGTTATGATGGAACAAGAAGGTAAATATCTGTTATTTCACTCTCATTGATCAACAAAAAGTCGAATTCCTGGGTGTCCTTTTGGCTGATGAATTTACTGGATCTTATCTTCAGTAGGTCTCAAGGGAGCTGCTCCATCATGTAAGCTGAAAAGTAAAGTTTTTTCCACAATTTGTATTCTGTACATGCATTTTTTTGGCTTGTCTTCGAAGTTTGCATCAAGTAATGTTCATTCAAAAATGTATTAGAAAAAACTTGTATTAGGAATACCTATCAACTGTTAAGCAGTCTTCTGTAAATCATATTATGACAGCCTCATCAAAGCTAAGCAACACGTTTTTATACTCTGCCTGCTGCTAGTTCACAAGCATCAAACCATAGCATGATTTCTTAATGCAAATGTTATTAAAAACTAGCAATAAATTTTTCTTCGTCTTAGATATTGAAACGAAGTATAGTTCTCCTTGGTCACACTACGAATCGGTGTAACGCCTCCAAAACCAAATGCCTTGTCTTGATTTGCAAGCTTAGTTGAAAATCAGATAGCAGGTCTGAATTAATTTCCGAGATGTAGACAGGATGTAAGTAGACAGTGATGGAAGGCTGAGTTGCTGATTAAACTTATAATTTGGACAGCCCTCAATATACTAAAAATCACCATCACCATTTAAGTCATTGATTGATTTAGATGGGAAGAACAAGTGGTTTGATTTTGTTGTCTGGATTGGCCTTCACTTCTTCAACATCTTCAATACTTCCAATTGTATCTACAAACAGTGAACTTAAGGCATACATGAAGGTAGAGCTAGTTGCCTAGTTGGAAAGAAACCAATGCCTGTAGAATTAACTTGACCAAATTTCTTCAAGACTTGCGATGCATCAAACACGGACTGAAAGAGTAGGGCATTGTAAAGACACGGGAGGCCCTCCAACGGCGTTGGCAAGTGTCCTACATTAATTTTATTTATTTATTTATTTTTGAAATAGTGTCCTACATTAATTAGTACTTTCGAACTAACATCAACTAACCGCATCAACCAAAGCAAGTTTCTACAGCAGCAAGTTGGGTAGACACGGTGGTATAGTCATTCTCATTCATGCACCAAGGTCAAATATTTGATCCGCAGTCTTTCACTAATATATGGATGATTTTTTCACTCTCGTGAGTAGTTCTCTTCCGTTTTTGAGAATAAGAATTCGAATTGTATTTCAAAGTCTCTTCGATTTCAAGAGTGTTCTAATCTTATACTAATAATAATAATAATAATAAACAATCTTTCAAAATAAATAATAATAATAATAATAAACAAGTTTCTATAGTTGTCTTTACAAACAGTAACTTTTATTTATAAATGAACATTTAGATATAAATTAGCCAAAGCCAATCCTTAAAAAAAATTACTTAAAAACGGAAGAACAATTATCAACTGATAGACACCTCCTTTGCACATTTTTGTTCTTGTAGTTCAGGCAGATATGGAGAAGGTATTTGGAGTTGATCAGCAGGGAAGTTCTTACACTTCTTTGTAACAATTTATCAATCGAGTTTGTTTATGGTCGTCTAACGTATTTGCCAATACATCATTGTCACTCTTGTTCTGGATTGTAATCTTTACTTGAAAAAAAAAAAAAAAGGCTCCGGTCATGAAGAATCCAGCCATGTCTTGCGATCAGTTTTTTTTTTTTTGTCCTTCTAAAATGAATAACAAACTATTTTTTTAGAAAAGAATATGAATAGCAAACTCTCTATTGCTTGGTCCTCCATCCTCCACCTTTTGTTTGATGATTTAGACCATAAGATTGGATTGAATTGTATGAGATGAGATGAGATTGGATGAGATGGAACGGAATGAGAGAGGATAGAATTAAATTAATACTATACCGTGTTTGGTGTAATTGAGATTGAATTGAATTGGATTTGACTATATTAATTTAATATTTGTGTAAATTGAATTTTAAATAAAATTTAATAAATTAATTAAATATATTTAACATAAATAAAAAATAAAATTTAAAAGTAAAGTAAATAAAAATAAAAAATTATTTTTAATAAATTTTAAATATATCAAGTTCATAAACCTATAAAATAAATTTGTAATTATTAAATATATTTTATATTATAATAAATTATTTTATTTTTTAACAAATAAATTTAAAAAAAAAATAAATTAAAAAATTTGAAATCTCCTATAAATGGGATTTCAAAACTCACTAATAATAAAGTAATAGTGAGATTTGAAATTCGCTGTGAGACTTTTTAGATGGAATCCACTAAATTTAAATGAAAAATTTCTCATTCAAAGCTATCTCTAAACACATAAGTCTTGGGTTTGGGGAAAAAGTTGACTCAAACCCAAAAAATATCTTGACTACCAAATGTCACCTTCAAGTATCTGTCTTTGACCAATTGCATTAGAGTTTCGATAAAGTTGGTTCAATCAGCAAAGTCGATTAATCTTTGAAATTATAATAAGAGGAAATGTCATTTTTTTTTTCTTTTGATTGATTTTATCATGTTTATTAGTTATCATTTAATTAAGTCTGTGACTTTTTTAATCCAATTGAATTCAAATTTTGGAACAAAAGCAATAAAACTCAAACTACCCCCCGAGTCAAGGAAGTAGGTAAAACTAGTTTGTATTTGAAAAATACATGAATTAATTGTGACCAATTTTTTTTTTTCTTTTGATAGATTTTATCGTTTTTGTTAGTTAGAATTTGATTACATTTGTATTATTTTTCAACTATCTAATTATGTGGATGTTTTGCACATGTTATGATTTAACTTGTACATATGGTCTGCTGACAATAAAAATAAAATTATACTTTTGACTATAAAAATGGAAGATGAGAAAATCTGAATTGAATATCCCAATATAATTCAATTATATGAATGTGCCATAAATATGACATGATATTCCATTCATTTATTCTAGTAGAAGACATTATATTACTAAACGAAAAAATGGAAGACATGACATTCCATTCATTTGTTCTGAATTTTTTAAGAATATACTTATCCATTCTTTGTAGACGGGTTATGCATATCTCACTATAGTTTTTGAAATCAATGAATTTCAATACACTCCTAGGCTTCATTTGGTATGTAGATTCAAAATGATAAAATTTGATTGGAACAGTGTACAATCTTTTATTTGGTACATCAAAGATTAGAATGAATACAAAAAAAATCACTATTAATATAATTATCTTTAATAAATTTATAATAATATAAAATGTGGGATCATTGTCTCTAAGTTGCTGTCTGTCAATTAGAAAGCACATTAATCTTATTAAAACAAACCGATAATGTATTTTGATATATACTAATGAGATTCATTTTTACACTATAATAATGTCCCAAGATTTTATCACATTCTTAATTGGCGAGTCTCAATTAAACATACATTGGAACAAGAAAAAAAAAAAACAATGAATAATGTTTGGTCAAATGTCAAAGACGTGGTTCTATTTGTTAACATTTTTTTTTAAAACTAATACATTTTATAAATATAAATATTACAACCACAACCTTTAAGTGTAAACTCTAAAGCGTGGTTTAGAATAAATTCTCAGACATTGAAAGGAGAGACTGACACACGCAGGTGATAATTGCTTCAAATTGAACCCACACAGGGGAGGGGGCGGTGTTAATGGATTTAATTGCACCAGCTGCCCATTTGTTGACACATGTGAATTTTCGATTCAATAGGGGAATGATTTCAATTGCACCACTCACCAGCTGCCCATTTGTTAACACATGAGAATTTTGGATAGTAGCACAATTCACTAGTACTTTGGAAGTAAATAATAATAATAATAATAATATTTTTGATATGTAAATTCATATCCAAATGATACAGTATGTTATTAACATCGTATTAATTATGAATAATGTTACATTTAAAAAAATTTATTTAAAAATTTGGTCTAAATATGAAAAACTTATTAGTACCTACTACATAAATTTTATAATTATGTACTAATAATATAATAATTATACATAAATTGGTGGACAATGGATTTAGATAAAGTTTTAAGTAGTATAGCAGTACTCATTTATTATCTTTTATAATTTATAGGATGTTAATAATTCATATATTATAGTATTTGGATATAAATTTAGGTAAAAAAAATCTAAAAAACCTACTATTTCCAAAAAAAATGAACTCAATAAAGTAAGTTAGTGTTGACCAATCATGATACTATGGTGTTTGATGTTTACATAACCTTGCAGATAATGAATTTAGATAAATAGGTAATGTATCATTACTCATTAATTATCTCATAATTTATAAAATTTTAACAACTTACATATCATATTGTTTAGGTATAAAATTAAGTAAAAAAAATTTGAAAAATCTAATACTTTCAAAATAAACTCAAATAATATAATATGTAAGTGATCTAATAAACTATAAGAGATAATTAATAAGTAATAGAACATTATTCAAAAATGTATCTAAATTTGTTGTCCACCAACTTATGTGTAATGAGATACCTATCATATTAATTTTATAATTTTGAAAGTAAGTTGGTGCTGGCCAATCATGATACTATCATGTTTGATGTTGATAATATGATAAATTTATTTATACCTATTATATTATTTTTATAATTATATATTAATAATATAGTAATTATATACAAATTAAGATCATGAATTTAGACAAATATTGGATATCACTATGTTAGTCATTAATTATCTTTAATAATTTATAGGATTTTAATAACTATCGAATATAAATTTAAGGAAAAAAAAAAACTTAGTATTTAAAAAAAAAAAAAAAAAAAAAAAAACCAAAGAACTCAATATTGTTGAACAGTCATGATACAATCATGTTTGACGTTTACAATTGCGACGTGTCATGACAAAACATCAAGACCTCCAACTATATATGTCATGCGTCACTGGCACCCTACCATCAAAACATAAATTTATATGCTTTCAAGTACAAGCGAGTGACCTTTTGACCACCACCGCCATGGCTCTATGTCAACCCCACCACCTTTCTGCCTCATCTTCTTCACGTTCAGGTATCATCTCTCTCTACTTTTATGTTTTTGTGGGTTGTTGAATGTACAGTTCAAGCTTTACTTGAAATGGGGTGCTTTGTTTTTTGTTTTTTTTTTTTTATCAAATGAGATGTACGAGTTTATTTTTTTGGTTTATGTATGTGATTGTGATGAAGGGTCATTTGTGGATGTTTTTGAGAGTGTAAAGGTTGCAACTTTGATTTCTGTATCATAGTACTTATCTGATGTTTGTTGCCTCAGTTTTAAGTAGATGTGGTATGTGATGGAGATTACGATTAGAAGTGATGCATGTTATGGAATTGGTGGTCATTTGGTGATTTTGGGAGTGGATTTCTGTGAACTTAACTTGATTGTTGATCTAGTACTTTTGTAATTGGTACAAGAAGGGAATCGGTAAAGTTGAGTGTTTTTTTATGTAGAGACGTAATCAGTATTATACCTCTAGGTGAAATAGAATAAATTTTTTAAATAAACTTCAACTGTATTGAAGTATTTCATATATTAAAAGAAATATAGGTATACCTTACGGGAGATATAATAAACATTATCCCTCCAAATAAATATGTTAAAAAAAGGGGATAATTTTAATTTTTCTATATAGTTTGATGAAATAGCTAAAATCATCCCTTATTTTAAGAAATTGGTAATATCTCCTCTTAATTTATAAAATTGATAAGAAACCCTTGTAGTTTATTAAAATATTAAAAAAAAAAAAAAACCTTCTACCGCCAATTTAGACATTAAAAGTCAACGGTTAGTTGTTAATATTAAAGGGTAAAACTATCAAAGCAAACTAAAATATAAAAAAAAAAAATATTTAATAAAATGATAATTTAATATTTAAAAATAAATTGAAGAAAAATCTTCACTACCTATCTTAAAATGAACGATGACGATTAAAACTATTAAAAAAATTTAAAATTTAAAAATATTAATGATTTTTTTAAAAATTATGTCCATCGTCCATCAACATGATGGACGGTAGACACAATTAAAAAAATTAAAATTAAAAAAAAAAAAACAAAAAACTTAAAAACATCACTCTCTTTACTTCTCATTTTCTCTCTTTCTTTTTTTTTTTTCTTATTTCTTCTTTGTCTTCTTCTTCTTCTTAACTCTCTCCCTCTCTCAATGGTGGTCTCCATCCATCAACGAAGACCTAAACTAGGTTTTCATCGTGGAAACCCAAAATTTTTGGGTTTTTTATGCTGAAAACCTATAGATTTCTAGGTTTCTGCATCGAGAACTCAAAGATATATGGGTTTTCGACACGAAAACCCAGAAAGTTGCATTGTTTTATTTTATTTTTTTTTTTGATGTTATTATAGTGTTAGGGTGTTTAATGATGATGTTGTTTGTTGTTGAATGGTTTGATTGAATAACAAGGATACAATGAGATCCAATCTCCATTGGATCTCACCTATCCATCAACTTTTGATAGATGATGGAGATCTAATCTAGAGATTTTATCTCCACTTTTTTATTTTTAATTTTATTATATTAAAAAAAATTAATTATTTTTTTATTTTCAATTGAGAGGCAGTTTGGTCTTTTTGTATATGTTATGGTAAGAATCCATCTTTCATCAATAAAGTTAACAAAATGAGTAAAATGAGATTTTTAGAAACTACGAAAGAGTAATCAATTATTACTTCAAAGTATAAGGGGAATTGGAATTATCCCTTTTAAAAAAGAGTAAAGTGGTTTAAAAAAATATTTTAAAAAATGAAATGCAAAAATTAAGCAAGTTTTAAAGATATTTGAATGAATAAACTTATTAATTATGAATTATAGAATAATAGCATTATAGTATCGGCACTTTTTCTTTAAATAAAGACATTCTACATTTTGATAATCATAATTACTATCATATTTCAAATTAAAGAGTGCATTAAAAAAATACTTAAAGATTCTAAAATTGTGATATGAGGAAAAAAAAAAACAAAATGTGAAAAACTCAAGTGAAGTTTCACCTGAAACAAAATTATTATATATGTAATATTTAAACAAAAATGTAAATATACAAAATGTGAAAAACTCAAGTGACGTTTCACCTGAAACAAAATTATTATATATGTAATATTTAAATAAAAATGTAAATATAAAA
Source organism: Litchi chinensis (assembly GCA_019925255.1). Taxonomy (NCBI): domain Eukaryota; kingdom Viridiplantae; phylum Streptophyta; class Magnoliopsida; order Sapindales; family Sapindaceae; genus Litchi; species Litchi chinensis. The sequence goes on from CM034467.1 coordinate 30,240,801, forward strand.
AAGAAAATACATGCAATAAGTTTGGAATAAACATACATTTATTTTAGTATTAAAGAATTAATAGATGGAAAAAATGAATTATATTAATAAATTTTAAGATATGTATAATTTTATAATTATAAAAAAAAATTTCATAGCCACTACCAACTACGTCCCTGTTTTTAAGTGTTGTGTGATTGTTGAATATGTGAAAAATTAAGATGGAAATATCTCATATTGGGGTTTATGAGGCCAGTGTATGTGAAAGATGCAATCTTGGGGACAAATTAGCTAGAACTAGATATGAACAAGGAAATATGATATGAATAAATGTAACATATGTATATATATGCTAATAACATATAAAAATGATATGTATTACTAAATGAATAACTCTTAAGTGGTTTGGTGTGTTGGCTAAATCCACCCTGCTACTTACACAAGCAATATTGCATTCGAGTATCAGGTCGATAAGAAAAATGGATAATTATCGCAATAGTTTGTGAATAAATTACACATAAATCCCTTTAATGTGATTACATTTTTCCCACTTAGTATGTGGCTTGCTCTCTTTACTATTAGTAAGTAAAGTAAAATAAAATGTTGAGTTTTAAATTATACCATAGAACTCTTATTTAGGGATCCAGATAGTTGTAATAGTACTTGTAATATATATATATATATATATTAGATTGAATAAAAAAATAATTATTAATAAATTTATAATAAAATAAAATGTGGGACCAATGAGTCTTGGTTGGTGTCCGCCAATCAAAAACACATTAATCTTATTTAAAACAAACCAAGAATATATTTTGATATACGCCAATGAGATTTATTATAATGATGTCCTAAGATTTTATCACACTGTTAATTGGCCGCGCTCAATTAAAAATACATTTAAACAGAACAGAAAAACAATGAATAATGTTTGGTCAAATGTCAAAGAAGTGGTCCCATTTATTGCACATTAAATATGAGAATTTGGGAAGTAACCCAATTTGAAACTACTAGGGAAGTTAAATGAAGCAAACATGAACTTAATAAAGTACTTAGAAGCTAGTGTTGAAAAATCTTTGATACCATGTTTGTCGTTTACAATTGCCACGTGGCATGACAAAACATCAAGACTTGGAACTATTTGTCATGTGCCAGTGGCACGCTGTCATCTTACTATATATGCTTTTCCAAGTACAAGTGAGTGACCTTTTGACCACTGCCATGGCTCTTTCTCAACCCCACCACCTTTCTGCTTCATCTTCTTCACTTTCAGGTCTCATCTCTCTCTACTTTTATGTCTCTTGTGGGTTGTTGAATGTACAATTCAAGCTTTACTTGAAAAGGGGTGCTTTGCTTTGTTTTTTGATCATATGAGATGTATGCGTTTATTTTTTGGTTTATATATGTGATTATGATGAAGGGTCATTTGTGGATATGTTTTTGAGTGTGTAAAGGTTGCAGCTTTCATTTCTGTATCATTGGACTTATCTGATGTTTGTTGTCTCAATTTTAAGTAGATGTGAGATGTGAAGGAGATTACGCTTGGAATTGATGCATGTTATGAAATTGGTGGTCATTTGGTGATTTTGGGAGTGAAGGATTCTGTGAACTCGACTTGATTGTTGATATAGTACTTCTGTAATTGGTACAAGAAGGGAATTGGTAAAGTTAAGTGCTTTATAAGTGTTGTGCGATTGCTGAATATGTGAAAAATTAAGATGGGAAAATTTCATATTGGGGTTTATGAGGCCAGTGTATGTGAAAGATGTGATCTTGGGCATGGATTAGCTAGAACTAGATCTGAATAAGGAAACATGATATATGAACAAAGTGTCTTTAATCTCTAGTCTGGTGTGTGGCTGTTTGCATTGGTGAATGGTTATATCTGGTTTGATTCAGTTAGAAAAACCACAAATGAAAAGCGGAGTGCCAAAATATACTTGGATTGGTTTGAAAGATATAGCCTTGGATGGAATTGAATGGTGAAAATTCACCTGTTCTGTAGACCGTAAGTTCTTGAGACAAAAAGCATAGTGTTTTTATGTCTCTATTTGATTGTTATTCTGGTCTTTTTTTCAAGAGTTTTGTGTTAGTTTTCAACAATCAGTGAGATATATGTACAATTTACCTGCAAAAGCAGTTTGAATTTTGTTAATAAGAAGTGATAACGGTCTTGTATAATTCTCATGAATGTCTTAAGAGTCCTTTGCAAGGCTGTAAATTTAAGTCACATTGATGCTATAATTATGTGTGATCAAGGCTCTTTTCTGAATGTTATCATGATTGTAAAATTAGAACTTTAGCTTCAAATTTTAAATGCAAAAGTGCTTCATTAGGAGCAATTCGAATTGATATTTTTATATTTTGTTGCACTCACCCAATTTCTGTGAATTTACTTTTGTGAAGCAAGTACTATGTACGGTAGATCAAACCCCATTACAGAGGCCAACACCACAACTCTGGTACATGATCTTGCTACTAACTATTTTGTTTCCCCTTATCTGCTTATGACACAGTTAGTAATTTTGGAACTGAGAAGGCATGCCAATCTCAATGCATGCAGACCTTTGACTGTCGTAAAGAAAGAATTAAGCAGCTGTTTGATAAGATTGAACTATCCACTTCTTCATATGACACTGCTTGGGTAGCAATGGTCCCGTCTCTGGATTCCCCACAGGAACCTTGTTTTCCAGGGTGCATAGATTGGTTACTGGAGAATCAACTCCATGATGGTTCTTGGGGTCTTCCCGATCGTCCTTCCTGGTTAGTAAAAGATACTCTCTTGAGCACATTAGCTTGTGTCCTTGCATTGAAGCGATGGTGTGTTGGTGAAGAACAGATGAACAAGGGTACTTTTTTTCCTTTCTTCCTCTTTTTGGCTCCTTTGCCTTCAATACCATCTGTAAGATAATTTTTCTACCTCTTATCACAGGCATCCAATTTATTGAGTCAAACTTTGCTTCAGTTAGTGATGAGAAGCAACATACACCTATTGGCTTTGATATGATATTTCCTGGTATGATTGAGTACGCCAAAGATTTGAATTTGAACCTCCCTCTAAGATCAAATGATATAGATACCATGCTTCAGCATAGACAATCAGAGCTTAGAAGGTAAATTGTGTTTTGATAAGCTATTGCCTATCGGTATCAATTGAAAGAGCTTCTTTACTGCATAGTTTGAAAAGGGGAGATTGAATGGGGAGAAGATGAAGATGTTGACATTGATGATGAATGAATGAATTTTTTTTATTGTAGTGACTGGTCATTAGTGTTTGTTTGCAACTTTACATGTTTTTAGTTTAGCATGAAATTTTAACTTTGAATTTTTACTGTTGCTTGGTGCCTAAGAAAGACACCTAGTTAGTTGAACTTTGATGATGATTATGATGATGATTTTTGTTGTTCACATGCTATTAGTTTCGAATTTGAATATGATGAACGATGATTCATGATTGGATGTTTATTCTATGAATTATATTTTATGATTATTTGTTGTTTATGAGTTTACAATATTTTGAGCTTTTTTTTTTTTTTAATAATAAAAGTGCGCCTTGCTTCACAAAGACATACCTCGCGTCTCAGGCTCCATGGCCCTTTGCGCCTCGGTGTGCCATGTGCATTTTAAAACTATACTCTACTGGCCAAAAGAGTTTTTGTCATAAATCCCAAAAGCTCCTTTATAATACTTTTTAGTGTCAGGTAGTTGCCTCTTCACTCCAGCATTGGTTTCGCTTTAAATTGCTGAAGATTTATTATCAATCTGAAACTTTTTAAGATATTTCATGAGCTTTCAAATTATATATTATTGGAAGAATTCATTATTGATATACTTTCCTAAGTTCATCCTCTTTAATACTTTCCCAATGAACTCTTAAAACTAATTTCCTTTCATAATTTTCCCAAGCAATTTTGTTTGACAAAAATTGAGTACCTATAACCAAGCTGACCTGAGTATCGGTTTGTCAACACTTTGTTTTGTTCGCATAGCGTTGTTGATGAAACAGAAAATTCATTTCTTTCCACAAGCCATATAGACAGGTTGATTGCTTAAATTTAATGATGGTCCCTCATTGTATCTTCATATTGGGGATACAGAAGCTACTCAGAGGGAAAGAATGAGTACCTAGCATATGTTTCGGAAGGAATGAGAAAGTTACAAGACTGGGAGATGGTCATGAAATATCAGAGGAAGAATGGCTCCTTGTTTAATTCCCCATCCACCACAGCTGCTGCTCTTATGCACCTTCAAAATGCCGGTTGTCTTCATTATCTCCACTCTCTTTTAGAGAAGTTTGGCAATTCAGGTTCTTGCCTCCACATGACCCTTTAACATCCTATGTATCGTAACGGCTTTTTATAATACTAAAATGTTGCCATGCTATTGATCCTTTCAGTTCCGACAATCTATCCTTTGGACACAAATACTCATCTTAATATGATTGAGAATCTTGAAAGTTTGGGAATTGATCGACATTTCTGGAAAGAAATCAGAAGAGCATTGGATGAAACATACCGGTAATTTTGTAATTTTTAGGTATTAAAGAAATAAGATCGATAGTATTTAAAACCTTGTGGAAGACCATTCATCATATTATGCTAATTGGTATGTACAAATAGACGCTGGCTGCAGGGTGATGAAGAGATATTTTTAGATACTGCCACTTGTGCTATGGCATTTCGGATGTTACGTGTTCATGGTTATGATGTCTCTACAGGTATTTTCTTTCTTAAAATGATTTGAGGACACTGATTTTTCAGTAAATGTTCACTTCATAAACATGTGGTGCAGATCGATTAACTCAATTTGCTGAAAAAAATCAATTCTTCAATTCACTTAAAGGAAATTGGAAGGACATCGGTGCTGTCCTAGAGTTATATAAGGCTTCACAATTAATGATTCATCCTGAAGAAACAGTTCTTGAGGAACTAAAGTTATGGACTAGTCAATTCCTGAAACAAGAATTGTCAAAGGGTTCATTTTATTCTGACAGGCATAGTAAATATGTTAACAGACAGGTAATTTCTTTAGTTTTCTTGATGTCAGTCTATCTCCTCTAAAATCCCAATGTAGAACTTGAAGACGATAAATGTTTCTGATTTCAGGTGGAAGATGCTCTTAAGTTTCCCTACCATGGAAGTTTGGAACGTTTAGCACATAGGAGTAACATGAAGCACTACGGTTGGGATGATGTAAGGATTTTGAAAACTTCATATAGGTACAGCCCTAGTAGATTATTTTTAACCATCAAAATAATGCCACTTAACTATCCTTGGGTTCCATTGCTTACTTTTTTGTTTCTATGCTTTCTGGTGATAGTTGTTTGAATATTGGCAATGAGGACTACCAAAATCTGGCAGTGGTTGACTACAACGTCTGCCAAGCATTTCACCTTGAAGAACTCAAACAGCTTGAGAGGTGCACATTTTTACATTTTTGGACCGTCTTGTGTTGATCATGCATTTTCACCGAATACTGACTAGACAAAGGTCAATTTTTGAATGTGTGAGAAGATGACTAAATGAATTGAAAGTTTCTTTTTCTTTTGCATTTTATATCATTAAATGCATTAACGGATTTGCATGCATCCTCAACACTATTGCTTCTTGACCTTGGAATCATATGCAACCATGATACCAGCAGTAGAGGAGGTTCTCATTTTAATTGTTGTAGGCAATGCTGAATACTACTTCTGTATTCTCATGTGATATCCAAGCAGGTGGATCGTAGATGAAAGGTTGGACACTTTAAAATTTGCTCGACAGAAGCTGGCCTATTGTTACTTCTCTGCAGCAGCTACCCTCGTCAATCCCGAACTACATGATGCCCGCATATCATGGGCCAAAAACGGTGTGCTTACGACTGTTGTTGACGACTTCTTTGATGTTGGAGGTTCTGAGGAGGAACTCTTAAACCTCATACAATTGGTCGAGGAGTATGTTCCTTTTGCTTTCCCTTACATAAGTACTTTATCAAAAACCTCTTTGATAAGTGAGTTCTGTTACATCTCTTGAATAGTCTTCTCTGATTAAAGTGAGTGCTTGTTACAAAATTAATACCAGGTGGAATGTAAAGGAAGGCATCAAATGTTGTTCTGAACAAGTTGAGATCATATTTTCAGCACTCCACAGCACTATATGTGAGATTGGGGACAGAGCACTTCAGTGGCAAGGACGTGACGTGACAAGTCATGTTGTTGAGATTGTGAGATAAAAGTCTTGAGTCCTGTCATATTTATTGATCACCATTGTTTACTTGTTCAACGGGAAGTGATTTTTGCCTTATGATTTTAATTGCAGTGGTTAGCTTTGATGAAGTCTATGATGAGAGAAGCTGACTGGACAAGAACAAAGGCAGTCCCAACAGTAGATGAATATATGACAAATGCATATGTATCATTTGCCTTGGGACCAATAGTCCTTCCCACTCTGTATTTGGTTGGACCTAAGCTGGGGGAGGAGGTTGTCAGAAATCCTGAACTGCATAGACTTTATAAGCATATGAGCACTTGCGGACGTCTAATCAATGACATACAAGGTTTTAAGGTATAATGCTTTTTTATTTTATTTGTTATTTTATTTTATTTTATTTTTTTAAAATATGAAATGGAAGATAGAAGGGTCTTGTATCTTGTCTTGTATGGTCGATTGAGATTGTAAATCATTCATGTCTATGTTGTAGAGGGAATCCAAGGAGGGAAAACTGAATGCCGTGACATTGCATATAATTCATAGCAGTATTGCGGAAGAAGAAGTCATCATAAAGTTAAGAGCTCAAATCGGTAGCGAGAGGAGAGAGCTACTGAGATCAGTTTTGCAGGAAAACGGAAGCATAGTTCCGAGAACATGCAAAATTTTGTTTTGGAAAATGATCAGGGTGTTGCATCTGTTTTACATCAAGGATGATGGATTCACTAATCATGATATGCTTAATGTTGTCAAAGAAATGATTCATAAGCCCACATCAGTTGATGAATTAATGTAAGTATGTTAGCTTAGCTTGTAATGAAGTCATGAGTCTCTAGGCCAAGTGTTGCAATTCATGTATATGCCCTTGGCATAAATGTTAAGTGCTTAGTCAACATGCAAGTCCATATTTTAACAGCTGGGAATTGGGATCTAATTTGGAAGAATCAATGCAGTTTGCATTTATTTGGATGAATGTTCAATAAGTGTTATAAGGTATTTATTTGGATGAATGTTCAATAAGTGTTATAAGGTGGGTTATTTATTATAAAGTTCGAGTAATCTATATGTTTTAGTGTTGCCACCATTTTGTGTATTTTTATTGAACCGATCAAAAGGAATCCATGCATGCACTGTGGCCTGTACTGATACAGCTTGTAGCTTGTCGTGTTTTAAACAGTTTATTGACAAATTCAATTAATATTGTTTAGTATAAAGACTAAAAATCTGCTGAAAAATAGAAGACACAATCATACTTGTTTTTCAGGTACATAGTTAACTGTCTTTATTGCCATGTCAAAATTTAAGGTTATATAGTTAAGGGTCGATCAATTAATACTTTGATCATCATGAAAACTTTTATGCGTTGTGTAAATAAGAATTTGTGAGAAAAGTTGGACAATAGTTTCCAGTAACTAGTTGAAAATATATTTGTGGGGACACTTGGTCACTACAGGTCATTTTTCCAACGAAGAGTTTTTTGATCTTACCCCTGAAAAGGTGTGGTGAAGATTAACCTTCCTTGAACCACAACTTTGAGACGGTGCAGGAGAGTGTGTCCTGAAGGCATGTCCTTCTTGAACCACTTGATATGGTTGCTTGACATTGTTTTATTGTTCATGTGTTGTAGGGAGAATCCGAGGGAAAATTGAATGCTGTGTTAGTGCACGTGAGACAATGTTGTTACATAAGAACAATTCATCAAGACCATAAGCATAGTTCCAAGGTCCTGCAAGGATTTGTTTTGGAACAGGAGCAAAGTGTTGCATTTCTTTTACATGAAAGGACGATGGATTCATTAAACCTGATATGCTTGCTGCTGTCAACCAAGTGATTCATGAGCCCATATCAGTTGATGAATTGTGATTAATTAGATTTCATCAAAAGCTTCCAACCAACTTGAAAACCAATGAGACTTGCCCCTACTTAATCTTCAGCTTAATGAAAACCATGTTATAAAATTGAAACAAGTTTGGTGACTTCCTTCTCTGAATAATATGGATTAACAGCACTATTTCATAATTTTGTTTCACTAAGATCCCTCTTTCATAGGATTATACAAGCATCAAATGGATTATTAGACCCAATAAAAGGGAAGGAATTATGACTTGCCCGGCAAGTAATTCTATGCAACTTTCAGAGTCAACAAACTTTGTCGTTTAATACTCCAAGTTTACCTTAGAATGTTATTCATACTAATATACGGATAAAAAACCAGGCAATAACGCACAACAGTTGCCATAGGCGATGTAGCATAATTTAAATCTCAGAAGGATCTCTTTTCATAAGAAACCAGGCCATGTACTCCACCTTCAACTTGTGCAGCTCCTGTTCTGACCTGTATGAGCCAAAAAAGAACGAACATCAAATAAGTGAAACCCCAACATTGTAATAAGCCAAAACCAGACTGATCATCAAGACCAAAAACAAAGATCAAATAAATGGCATACTCATCTATCTTGTTAGGTAAATGTTCTTTCACAAAGATGCTCTAAAACTACCTTTCTGAACTTCAATAGCCACCAACCAAGGAACATTCAATATCAGAAAATTATTTACAGGTTCATTGCATTACTACAGACAGTTACAGGATAGTTTCTAGATGCACTAGTATAGTTCCATCAGCATGCCAACTCTCACAAGCTACGATCATTTTCTTAGTCTACAGTCTACCACATCATAAAATCTTTACGTGTTCATACCTGTTTATCACGCCAAGAATTTTCAGGGAACCGTAATCAGCATATCCCAATCAATATATTTACGTTCTTTTTTCTTCATAAGTTACCACTAAAATAACTAAATAGCAACATCTCAGCTTCACATATGGAGTCACGAAAAGGTTCAGTTAACATGCAAAGAGAGCAACAAAGAGCCAGAATGTGTCCATAATCAAAGTAGCAAAAATTGCAAATGATTAACCGTACCTCCAGTCTTAGTGTTCTTGATCTTAACAGCTCATGACCAGACTGAATAGAGGAAGCACCAAGATCCTGGAAGCCTTGCTTGACTGCTTGCATTGTGTATGGTATGAACTTCAAAACAGACCCTTTGTCTGCAACTGCTCCAACCACCCCCTGAGCAATCTTTAGCTTCGCTGTATCACCCAGGTATCTTGCATCACTCCCTTTGGTCATCGCTTCTAGGGAGCCCATGCCACGATATTTTTTAATCTTGCAGCCATTCTGACATGCATATTCTTCGCATCAAAATTAAGAGATCAATTCCAAAACATTTTACTTTTTTTGAAGGACTATCATACCTGAACCTCATAAGCACCAGGAGCCTCGGTACTTCCAGCTAAGAAGCTTCCCATCATTACAGTAGATGCTCCCAGTGTCAGAGCCTTTACAATATGTCCAGAGTTTGAAATACCACCATCAGCAATGACAGGTACACCACTTTGTGAAGCGATCGAAGCTACCTTGTAAACAGCAGTCGCCTGAAAAATCCACGGACATAAAAATTTATGAGTACATGATGCAGTACATATAGACACAACAGAAATTGTTATTTAAAGATAATATAAAGCATAACGTTATACCTGTCCTCGCCCAACAGCACAAACCTCTTGTGTTGTACATATAGACCCAGACCCCATCCCAACTCTTAGACCATCCACACCAGCCTGAATCAAATTTTGCGCTTGATAAATTGTCACAACATTTCCACCAATAACATCCAACTCTGGATACGTCTTCTTCACATACTTTATCATCTCAATTTGATAACTTGAGTTCCCCTGAGAACTATCCAACACCACCACGTTCACCCCAGCCTTCACAAGATGCTCCAATCTTTCCTTATCGGACTCCCTTGTTCCAATAGCCGCTCCCACCATCCACTTCCCATCAGACCCCACCGTCCCCTTCCCCAGTTTTGGATACCCTTTTGTTCTCTCCAGAGCCTCCTTTGTCACCACATCTACCACCTGATTATCCTGCTCCAAAACAACAAAATCTAGATCATTTTCCTCCAAAGCCGCATTTATTTGCGCAAAATCATAATTCCAAGGAACCGAAACATTAGGACTGCATTCGTGCATATAATCAAACAGTTTCACTTTCTTATCACCCAAATTCTCCCAGTCAGATTTCGCCACATAACCCACAACCTTCGATTTCGTAGTACCTGAAATAGTGAAAACACATAACCTCACACATCAAAATGAATCAATTGAGTCAATGCTCCACCTAAATCAAATATACAAAAGTCCTATTCGTGGATAAAAAATTTAAGCACTTTGTAGAAAAAAGAAATGCTTTTCAGCCTAAAGCAGTGATTTTTTACCAAAAAGGCAAAGCTTTTCTGCTGAGTACTCTCAAGTCTCAACCAAAGCACCCAAAAGAAGCAATTCTGCTAATTGAGCAATATATAAAAGTGCTTGCTTTTCAAATTCATATACTAAAAACAAAACCTGAAGTAACAATTTTTACAGCTTTCTTGCTAATAACTTCCCAAGCAAAAGCACTTTTGCCAGCAATTTCCACTCAAAAACAAAACTTCAAGTTTTGTACCAAAATTTAACTACTTCCAAGTGTTCTCAGAGCACTTCCTAAAATAGTGCTCTTCAAAGTGCTTCTAGACAAGCACCAACCAAAACCAAAACCCAGTTGGGGATACAATATTAAAGTATTTCAAAGTGCTTTTAGACAAGAAGCACTTGTTTTCCAGATTAAAAATCACAACTTGAAGTAGTAAGTAAGTTACCCGATTCAGTAACAAAAATATAATCAAACCCATCAAAGCTCTCAACAGAAGCATCAGCCGCCTTGAAGAGACCACCCGAAAAGATAGGAACTCTCCTTGACTTAGCGGCGGCGACGATGGCGGCCTGCTCAGCGGCGGAGCAGTTAGAGTGCACAAACCCGATGCCGCCAAGAGCAGCCATGGCGGCCGCCATGTACGACTCCGTGACGGTGTCCATAGGAGACGCCACGCAGGGGATCGCAAGCTGGATGTTGCGGGAGAGAGGCGCAGAGAGAGAGACGGCGTCGGTCGGGAAGTCGATGTAATGAGGGAGGAAGATGACGTCATCGTAGGTGTAGGAGTAACCTTGGTTGAAGAGCTTCTCGGCCGAGAACCCGTCTTCGATGGGCGGCGGCGAGAAGTCCATTGCGGTGGAGAGAGAAAGATTAGGGTTCTGGAATTCGAAGAGAGAGAAAATATGGAGGGAAAACAACAAAACAAAAGCGCACTGTCCAAATAAAGGCTTGCGAAGTCAGTGTGTTTGGTTTTTATGCGGGGAGCTGTCTTGTCTGCTTACACGTGGCTTCTACCGATGCGTTCTTCCATTCTTATATGACGGTTACCTGTGTCACATGAAATAGGGATCATCCCACTTGACCCCTTCTTGATTGAGATAATCCCTAACTATTCCTTATAATTTTAAAAAATCTTATTTTATAGTGTACCATTACAATCTTATTCATCTCCACTCTCTTTTGATAATCATTCTTTATTCATTTATTGAGATGTTCAATTCCATGGTCGGATTCATATAAGCTAATTAATATATTTATCCTTGTAATAGTAAAATATGTTATAAATTATGTTTCAAAGTAATATTAAAATACAATTAAACAACAAAAGAATATTAACATTTTCTTTTCATAACTTTAATAAAGATTCGAATTTCCTGTTTATTAATAAAATCATATAGTATAAAGAGATTTTTTTTTTTCTATAATGAAACTTATTTTTCAGATCATATCCATAATGTTAAATTGATTTTTATATTATTCGATTAATATAAAACTTTAAAAAAAATAAGTTATGGTAATAATTAATCATTTAAAATGGATTGTAATCTTATAATTTAATGATAATAATCCTAGTTGATACGAATAGTACATGGGGAAAGATTTTAAAGCATCCAAATGCACTCCACCTAGTTCTTGAGTGCAAATTTTTTGATGGCTTCCAAATGAATCATTTCTGATCACTTTATTCCAAGAGATATCCACGTGAATGGCTAGTTAAAATGGACAAACTGAAATCATTATTAATACTTCAAAAGTAGAATTGGTTGGCAGTTTATGATCAGACAATCGACTACAAAGCGTAATGGGATTCTGACATGGATGAGCACCATATTTTGCTAAGGCCCAAGGCTTGTGTGTTGAAAGGTTTTGGATCATTTTGATGCACACAAAGCTTAACTGAACAACCATCATTATATCTTGAAAGAAATTGCCTTTTTACAATCATCATATCTCAGAATCGGAACTTAAATTACCTTTAATGATAAGTTTTTAAAGATTTCATTACATGTTAAAATTGAATTCTATAAAAGTTTGATATAGAAAATATTAAAATTCTTCATATAGGTATAAGATAGCATAAAACAACTTAAATTATTGATTTTTTTTTTTTTATATGATAAGATTCTTTAAAGTTTTAAATGATCATAAAAGTAACGTGGTATCGTTCTTATATCATGACATTGTTTAAAATTTAAAATTATTTATACAGAAAGTGAATTTTAAAATTCACATAATGCGGAACCAAAAGAAACCAATCATAAGAGGGAATATTGATCTTCATCAGACCCTCTAATCCAATTTGATTAAAATATTATGTAACATGAACTTTCCAGATCATATATAAACTGATATAATGCAGTTTATAAACTTTTTTCATGCAGAGAGGTGGATCCCATGATTAAAACAACAATGTCTCTATATAACATCATCCAAAACTTCAGAACCCTATTGATATAAATAATTATTTATCATGGGACCGACCTAATCAATTCTAAGGATATTTATGTTATATAATTACTTACAAAATTTACTGTTTTGTTCACTACATGTTTTATTAGAAAAATTGTGCCAAAAGAAGGGAAAAAAAAAAACTGTGATTTGCAAATCTGCAAAGTCTCCAGCCACTTATGCATACATAAAATGGCATCCATTGTGACCTGTGAAAAGACATAAAAATAAAGACAAATTAATTGATAAAAAAATAATTCTTCCTTTTTCACATATATTTCTTCATTGGGTAGTTGTATTTTTCTTATATGGATATAAAATATATATATAATAAAATTAAGATTTTATTATAAGCGGAGAGCTTATAGAGCTTACTTGGATCAACTGTGACTAGCATGGCAGTGCCACCAAATGAGCATGTGCCGCCGGCAGCTTTGGTTTTCTGCCAGTAAGTATTGAAGGCATAGGAGGCATGTGCATAAACTGTATCGGGCTCAAAGCACGGCCCACTGGGCTGGATCGTTTCGCAATCTGCACCCGATCCGCAAGCATAGTTCATGGCCTCTTGAATGATTGGGTCAGGCACGGATGGCTTGGCCACACACCAGAGGGCTATGCTCGGCCCTCTGCCCGGCGGTGGCTTTGATGTCGGTGGAGGGTACACTATCGGTGGGAGAAATGGGCTTGGCTCAAATCCGGTAGGAGACGGGATGGAGGAAGGAGGGCTTGGGACAAAACTTGGTGGGCTAGGCTCATTATAAGGCGGGGTCAATGTGGGCCCTGATGGGCTTGGAATATACGGACTAGGTACCGACTCTGGTGGGCTTGGAATGGTTCCTGGAGGATTCAGGCTAGGTATCGATTCTGGCGGGCTTGGGACTGTGCCAAATGGACTTGGAGGTGGGCTCAGAGTAGGGAGACTTGGTGGGATATAAGAAGAAGGGGGTGAGGGTGTGTATTCTGTGGGAGATGGAATAGCTGTAGGAGTTTGGGGAGTAAAAGGGGGATAAATGCAATAAGGAGGGGTATTTTCGGACAACGGAACGGGGGGCAATGAATCAAAAGGTGGCAAAGTGAATGGTGAGCTCACACCATAAGGACCAGCGTTGGATGATTGATCACCATCAATATGCGTAATCACACTAAGTTCCTCTAATGCCTTCATGAACATTGACTTACTTCTTGGTCGATTCTCTACCATAATTAGGCCCCTTGATTTTCTTGCATCTGCATGTACGGTAAATTCACTTACTTCTAATTACATTAATAACAACTTGGCAACACTTGCTAATGCAATCATGAAGATCCTGTATACTAACGGAAATTAATTCTAACTTGAGATTGAAGCAAGGTATTAATTAACATAGGTACATGTTTGTGAAGTTGATTTTACTATATATATAGTTTATTTGACAAAATTATTGATGAAATCTATGTGGTAGATTCCAACAAAACATTTGACTTGATAAGTGTTGCAACATGCATGCTCATCATCATTTTGCTTCAAATCTTAACAAAAGAATCGTGAATTCTCTGAATATATACATGAATATTATTAATACAGAAATCTGCTTACCAGCATGAGTGATTGAAACGGCTGCAATGGCTAAAAAACATAGCAGTAGAGGATGTTTATAAATTACTCCCCTGCAATGATCTTTGCTTGTAGTTTCCATGCCTCTCTCTCTCTCTCTCTCTCTCAAAACCTGCAGACCAGTAGTACACACAAGACAAAACAAAGGAGCAAAAAAAGGACCAGAAAACAACAAGAGGTAGAGGGGATTTTATATAGGAATTTGTAGGAGGATGCGTTTGGGGACAGTCCTAGAAAATGTACAAAGCAAGGCAAGAAGGAGAGACAAGTGTGGCAAGGTTGGCTACAAAAGTTTGATTCTTTGGAAGCTCTCACTTTGCTTGATGACACTTCACTTTAGTTGGAGATGGGTGTGTGTGTGAAGAAATGCTTTAAAAGGATTGTTTTTATGAAATTATGTGAGTGTGAGAGAGAGAGAGCATCACACCTTGTGGAGTACTAGAGCGTCTGTATATGTGTATGTGTGTGTGTGTGTGTGTTGGATATTGTTTTTGTTTTATTTAATTTGTTTTTGGGTATATATGCTTAGCTTGACATTGGAAAAAAAACATGAAAGTCCGGATTTGGTTTTGGTTGGCGTTCCCTTTTTTGGGTCTTGGTTTTGCTTGCTTTCTACTCAAAGCTCTTTCTCTCTTTCACCCTTTGGTTTTTTGGGTGGACGTTATTTTTTTATAGTTTTGATTCTAATAATGAGACCCTAAAGTGGACATTAGGGTATGCATGTAATCCATCTTTGCAAGAAAAGGCTTGTCATTTGTTCTTTTGTTCAACTAAAATGGTTCACCTGACAGTTATTTATATAGCTTCTTTTTTATCTTTAAATGAACCTCTTTTTTTTACCAATTTAGAAAATTAAAAAGAAAAAAAGCTAAACAGGAATCAGCAACGATACAATGAAAGCTTACATCCTCCCAATATAAGTTTCATTGAGTGGAGAGAGCTGAAACTATCAATCTATAAGTTTGACCATTCCCTTGATAAGAGATAACATGACACTTACAACGGCCTGCAACATTACACAATGCAACAACATCATCACGCATAAAATTTGTTACATTATTCGAGGGAAACCCGCAATAAATATCCTCAACAATGTTCCTAACATCAATTTCAGCCACTGCAATCGAGAGGCCCATTTTCAGAGCCAGCAGCAGGCCTTCCCTTAAGGCGGTCCACTCCCCTCAGTTTGGCAGAGAACATACCTATGGTGGTTTTGGAAATGGCAGTTTGATCGCTCCCACATCATATATAACTGATATTAAGGAATTCAATATTGGTGCCGACTGAAAATAAAGTATTTGTTATGTAATCACATATTTTAGCATGGCAGAAAGCTCCATAGTTATAATAATGTTTCCTGACTTGAGCAATACCAGTTTAATTCAAATGATTCAACAGAAATCGTGATTGAAAACACAAAACTTACAAGAATCACATGTACTCAAATGTTACTAGACTCAATCGAAATTTGGATTGTAAAATGAGACCATGTTAGGGTTATAAAACAAATGTGTATAAATTAAACTAATAACATGTGTTGCATTTATTTATGACTTACAAGAGACCAAATGCTAACAGAGTACTTAACAGACTTTGTCAAAACTTGAGCTGCAGAGTGAGATTATGTTTAACTTGTAAAAAATTAATATAATTAGATTAATAACATAGATTGCATCTACTTATAACCTATAAGACTCATGGGGAAAAAAATCTTACAAAAATTGTACTCAACCGGTAAGCAAAGCCTTAGCCAATTGCCACCACGAAATTTATTTAAAAAATGAAACAAAACACACTCAAAGATGTTTTTTTTTTTTTTTTAATTTTATTGAAGTTGTATAATTTGAAGCTAAATTATTTTTAACTTTTACCAAATAAAAAAAAAAAATGAAAACAAAGTAACGATATGTACCAAAACACCAACAAATAAACTGAAACTAAGAAAATAAAACAAATTTTTTATAATAAAAGAAACCCCACTTGGTGAGCAGAGTTAGGAGTCCAATGTTAAGGGTGAGAGCGAGTTTTCGAGTCCAGAAATGACTCTGCAAAAGCAGAGATAGAGAGTGGAGAAGTTTACAGTGTTCATGGAAGCCACTTTTGTGTTTTTGCATGGTGAAGACGACGATAAAAGCGTTGGGGTCTTATCATTAAGGATCTTGGGCCCACTTTAAATGATACATGAGTTAATGGGCCTTCAGGCCCAACTAACCTCCAATTTTTTTAGGGATATTTCCACCCCTCTAAAATTGTATGCACACTCCCGAACATAATTATTTTCAAAATTTCAACTTTGTCTTAGATAATATTATTGAAAAGCAAGCAATTATGATTTTTTTTCTTATATACAACTAGACAATACTTTGAGCATTTTGGTAAATATGTATGATATATTTTGATAATGATTTGCAGGTAATGATATATATATATATGTATTTATATAAAGCTTAAGCCTTTTTAAAAATTATTTGGTTGAAGTTGAAATTCCAAAGTGCTAGCTTTTTGTTTATGTATAGTTGCTTGCTGTGGCCACTCAAATAAATAAATAAAAATATATATTCTCTCTGGGAAAATGCCTTGCTATATTGTTTTTAAGTTTTTAATAACCTTGAAATATTGATTCCTCACCTCCCCACTTGAAATGTACGCATGCATGAGATAGTTGAAATAGAGGATATACATATATAAATAGTGTAACTTGCCCCCCATTGCTTCTATAAAATGAAAAAGCTATAGCTAGTGTGATGGAAAATCTTCAACATGATTCGATTCATAAGTAGAATGTAGAATAGCTAGGTTGGAAATGTGGAATCACAGCATTTTTCGTGGAGGAGTTCTGTCTCTTTATATATCTACCATTATATATATATATATATATATATATGCTTGTCTAAATATTTGACTATTTTTGTATTAATATTACATTACAATGCCCTATAGGGTCGCCCACACAATATCCTGCATCGGGGGATTTTGAAACCCACCTATGTAGGTGGGTTTCACAAATTCTACTCATGGAGGATTTTTTAAAAAAATAATTTTCAATAAATATATTAAATTGATCATTATAATATTAAATATATTTAAATTTATAAATCTATTTTAAAATAGTTTTATAAAGTAAAATTTTTAATATTAATTTAAACAATTATTATATTTAATTAATTTCTATTTTGATTGTTTATTAGTTACATTAAATATGTTTAAAAATAATTCAAATATTTTTATTTAAAAATTAATTTAATCTACCATTAAATTAATTTAATTTAATCCAATTCAATCCTAACGGCGTCAAGCATGTTACAATGCTTACTAAATTTAATCATATTCTATCCAATATTATTCAATCTAATCTCATTCCATCCTACACACCAAATGAGATCTAAATGAATTCGTTAGAGAGGCTTTTGATTGGTTTTATGAAACTTTAAAAATGGTCTTTGATAATTTGGTAGGAGTCGTTGTCACAATATTCAAAGGTTTAAGATGAAATTCTAATGAATTTAAAATTAACAATAATCATTTTAAAAAGAGAACTTTAAATGTGATTGATCAATATTTTTGTGTTATTATTAGTGGGCAGTAAAATAAGAATCAGTATGCCAATTAGTCAATGAAATTTCTCCAAATTTTTGTATATATAATTTTCTTTTGATGATACCGTTTAATGTTATAGACAATTAGCAAAGAGGAGTAAAAATGTCAAAGACAAAAAAAAGCAACAGCAAATAAGAAGAATAAGCATGTTAGGCGCAAGGTGTGGTGATGTGGTGGTAGCCCGTCCACACCCGTACTTTATTTTTAAGGTCATATGTTTGAACACACGCTTCTCTCATTAATAATATGTAGATAATTTTAAGTTGTTATTTATTTTTCTTGAGAGTTCTAGTTTCAAATCACATTTCAGTATTCAAATTAGAAAAGTTCGATAGATCATTATTATACGTGTAATAGGTATTTATAATGTGAAAAAAAAAATGAGCATGTTAGTGGGAACCCTCAGAATTTTTCTAAATTGAATGTGATCGACACTTCTTGGAGTGACAAGAGTGGAGTCGAGGCTTTTTTTTTTCCCCTTATATATATATAAACATGAAAACTGAAAATTCTATCCGCGGATCATTTAGTTTGGATTAGATTGAGGTCCTTTTCCAATGTGTGACGACATTTTTATTGTTGGTTTTGGATTTACTCTCTCTCTCTCTCTCTCTCACTCTCTTTTATTCAATAGTTGTAAGATAAAAGGAAAATTTTATTAAAAATATCAAAAGTAGTTTCTAAAACTTAATATTTTGAGGTTTGCATATTATCAAACTCTTAGAGGTATCCGTTTTTATTGTCTACATTGAATTTATTTGTATGTATTTGAATCAAATAAAAAATAATAACAAATAAATTAAGACGAAAACAAAACGATAATAAAACCCCTACAAATATATGTTTTGTTAGTAGGGAAATTTTTTAAGGTATCAGAAAGTAAAAGATAACAAGGAAATGTAGTTGGAAACCTAGTTAAGCTTGAAAAATTATCAAAATTTCAGGCCCATTTGGCCAATAGAGACATGCAAGCAGCACCTAAAAGAAGTGAAACATTAGCGCCTAATTGAAGCCTAAAATTATTTTGCATTCTAGGGTCCATAAAATCAGCTGCCAACAAGTCCACAAGTGCCATGTAAATCAAAATCCCCGCTGATGCTGAATTGAAAGTGCCCTCCACAATCAGAGCTGTTGGGCTATTCCCTTTGTAAACACTTGAAATTGCAATGCCAACAGCAATCCCAACTGGGGTTGTGAGGGAGAAAAATGTTGCCATTATTGCCATCGATCGAGACCCGAATTTTGCCTAACAAATATGCAAGTAACAAGATATTAATATCATACATAATTCTTTTAAAGTTTAACATAGTCAAAGGAGAGTCTAATAAATCAAAGGTTTCTCTTAATTTTTAATTATGTTGAGGTTGAAGTAATGCTGGCCTGTTCAACGTAAAAGCAACTTAATATTGTCCCCTTTCGAGTCATTAAAAAAGTGATTAGATTCCTGAGATTGCTTTTACTTTTCAAGATTGTAAGTGTTATTGTAGATTACTTTTCTTCAATGAGAGTGTCGACAGGATGACAACATTCTCCATTTTGATAAACTTTTTCAACCATACACAGTCTTATAGGGCAGTGCACCTACACTTATCCTGTAAAATCTACAAAGGGGCCACAATAGAGGCAAGTTCAAGTAATTCCAAATGTGAAATTTAATGATCTCAATCAAATTTTATTAATTGGGAAATCTAAATTAGACTGATGATCACCTGAGAGATGCAGCCACCAAGTCCCATTCCCTCAAAAAATTGGTGAAATGACAAGGCTGCTAGCAGGGGCTTGATTGTATCAAGGCTCTCAGATGCACCCAAAGATAGCCCAATGATTACTGAATGCACCACTATTCCTACCTCCAGTACCTGCACAAACCCAATTAATTGTAAGCACAAAATGTCGACATTTCCACCACTACAAAATTCCTTTCGGTAAATTTGGGTAATCAGTATCCTAAAAACACATATTAAGATTAATTATTAACTGCTATAATTTGCATTAACATGAATTAATTATACATACTGCCAAACTAAACAACTATAGAGTAGAAATTGAATAAAATATATATGTCAAATTAAAAATAAGCATTTTACTGCATGTAGAATGTGCAAAATATCAAGGTCTATGTATAGGCTTTTTAAGAAATCAAATTAATCCGTCACCAACTCATCTATAAAATGTGATTAGAATAATATCATATCATAATTGATATGAAAATATATAGAATGTTTAACATATGTTTTTACCATAATCAATCTGGTAAATCAATTAAATTATTCAAATATATGGTTTTGAAATCCATCAGGCACATTATGTATACACATTTCTGAAACCATGTAAGAAATCTGAAATTAGTTTATCTATGAGACCGAGTGAGGTTTCTGAAAAATCTTGAAATCATCCAAAAATGATGAAGTACACACACACACACACGCTAGGTGGTGGAGATTAAATAAATAAAAAATTGTCATAATCAATCAACCTTACTTGGGATATAACACGTTTTCTGATCAGTTCAGGTAGAGGCAATTCCTGAGATGAATCTGTAGAGCCATGAGCATGACCATGAGTAGCATGAGTATGAACATGAACATGACCCTCATGATGATCATGATCATCATCAGCCCTCTCTTCATCATGAGAAGGTGTACGGTGATCATGCACCAGCTTATGGTTGTCACGAAAATGCTGCCTCTTATAGTACCCCGTCGCGAGTGAATCAACCATGAGAGTGCCAATAGCGGACATCATAGCAACAAATCCTGAAAAGGGGAATCTGCCCCAAGGATTGTCCTTCAAGCAAGGAGAAGTCAAGCTTTCAAAAGCCTCAGGAAGTATGTGAATGAAGCCGGTTGCTAGAATGACACCAGCAGCAAAGGCCTTGACCATGAAGAAAATATCATTTTCAGGCCTCAAAGCTGAGACTCTTTTGCCTAGCAATGGAAGACTAACACCAACAGCACCAGATACAAGTATGGTACCGATCCCAACTAGCTTGTAATTGCGTACTTCTCCTTTGTTGTTGCTTTTGATGATCTCTTCCATGGCCTCAACATCACATGTACACTCTCCAGACACCATTAATATTCCAGGCCGATGTGTGACACAAATTAGATATGTTATCGTCATGATCATCTTCAACATGTTGAAAATATGTGCCATGGTGTGTAGTGTGGGGGTGTGTGTGTGGATTGAGGAGAGGAAATGAAGTGCTTATGGGCAAGAAAAAGTGCTTTTGGATATGGGTTCATTGTTATATATATTTATATAGAAAGGGAAAGAATTGTGGAATGGTGAGGTTTGTGCAGAGACATGGGTGGCTAATAATGAGAGCATCTAATGCGAACATCAGTCAAACGAAACGTAACGCTAGAAAATTAAGTTAAAGGCTCGAAGAGAAAGGAAATCCACTGCTGGGTTCAGAGATCACTTCATTCTATTATTATTATTATTTCTTTTGAGGTAACTTCATTGTATTATATATATACACACACGCGTAATTGGTATTGTATTCGTTGTAGCTAGCTAGCTAGCACGGATTAGAATATGCCATTTTAATTATTATATAATTTTGGGGTGGCACATGCAATAATTTTTTTTTTTTTAAAGGATTATAAAATTATCTAACACCAATAATTAAGGATTTAATATAATCCGCCAATATAAATATTTTATGAGTAATGCTGGGTTGTCTTATCTCAGTCCATACCTAATGATATGATATGTGAGTTGTTAAAATTTTGTAAATTAAGCATTACAAATGTTTTATATATGGTTTACAAATTTTACACTTCTAACTCTAGGAGATATTTACAATTATATTTGGAGGAGAAAATTTTTACCTCTATTTGTAACTACATATGGTCTATCACAATTATGAAACAAAAGTTGGTTAATTGCTTAGATAATGACTGAATGTGCTAATATATCCAAGTTTTAATAAGCTTGATAATAAGAAGTTTAAAGGCTTTAAATATTCTGGATAAAAAATAATGGAATCTTTGTAAAGTTTGAAAAATTAATTTTATGTAAGGATTCGAATTTAGATTGTAAGAAGTTTTGATTAATTATGATTGAAAGAGTTTAAATTATTGACCGTCAAGCGTTTTGGATTTCAATCAAACTTGGAAGGTTTGAATTATTATTGATAAACTTTAACCAAGCATGTGATTTGATGGATATAAGTGAAGGGGTAATTAATCTATACTTAGATATATTAAGACTTTTGTTAGAAGGTTTTGGTTAATATATTATGATTGAAAGAGTTTGAAGTATTGAATGTCAAGTGTTTTGGTTTGGATTATTGATAAACTTTAACCAAACATGCGATTTGATGGATATAAATGAAGGGTAATAATTAATTTTTATTAGGCAGTATCTTATCAGTTAGATTGGGTTATACAACTTATAATTATTTGAATATACATATATTTTTATAATTTCTCGACAATAAACTTCATTTGCATTTTCATTGCACGAGGTAGTTAATGGTGTTAAACAATGATTAATGATAAATGAGAATGAATAAGGACAACATAATCAATGATTGATACCAATTTTAAAATAATTAGACATCACCAAACGTTTATAATTATAGGATTTTTCAAATTAAAATCCAATTGTTTATATGAAAATAACGGACTACAGAAATTTCAAAAACAAAATTACTTTCTGGAAATTAAATTAATCAACAAGATTAGATAGTGGTTTGGCACTGAAGTGACAAGACTACAATGACAAATGGGGACATCGAAAGACATGATTTCTTTGAAGAGATAACAAGAAAATTAGGTATATGTATGAAAAAAGGAAAAAAAAAAAAAAAGAAGAAAAAAAGAAAGAAAGACAATTTCAACAGAGAACGTTGGGGACGACATGTTGTCATGCAACACCTATATGTATGAATTTTAGCCTTGGTAGTATCGATCGTGCAAATGTCACCTTTAACAACGTCAGCCTTTTCAAATTTAGATGGTATGTTAATATTTTATTTTAATAAACATGATTAATAATTTTAATTGCTCACATAAGCTAGCATTAATTAATCTGCATTATGATAACATAGCGGGTTTGACCGATTGTTATTCATTGGATGGACACGCAAATTTTAACGATGTTCTCTTTCATGCAAAATGGCATCTATGGAGGTCACATTCCCAGAGGATTCTGATGATATTGAAAAGAAACTTATACTATGTCTTGAAAGTAAATGCCAAAAAAAATTAACAAAATGATCAACTACACTTGTTTAAGGAACAAAAATTACATGATATTGACTGCTTCAATATTCTAACTTAAGATTGGCCATTCATGTTGTCGTTTGATGAGTGGAACATATTCCATACAGTAATCAGAATGCAAACGATAGTTTAAATCACAAAGGGAAAAATAAAATTGTGGCTCTTTAAAAAAATAGAGCCCTAGAATTGTAGGGTCCATATAAATATACAAAGTCCTGATCTTTAAGACCAAAGTGCTTGGTTTAAAATAAAAATTTTAAAGATTTCAAATACCATTTTAACTTATCTGTTAATCTAAACTTTTTATGTAAGGACATAATGAATGAAACAAATTAATAAGAATTTTAAGAATAAATACCTTTAGAAGAACATAGAGAGAAATTGTACAATATTTTATAAACATCCCAAAAGTTACGTCTATAATATAAATACTGAATTGGTTATTGAATAATTTTATGAAAATTATACAGTTAGTTTAATTGAATCAAATTTTGTTGTTGATTAAAATTGAAATCGTGTCTCTTTTATATATAAACAAATGTGAAAAGACATTTTTTCTATATTATAAAGGTAGTTACTTGGGCCTCATTAATACAACTTGAATGCTTGATGGTGAAGATTTTTTGGGTTTGCACTAAAGATTCTCTGACGTTTGAGAATTACTAATCAAACCATATTAATAACGATGTTATGATCACTTAAATCTTGTAATATTTGAATGTTTGAACTCAATAAATTCGAACATATTCGTAAAAAATATTTCTTTCAAAAAATAAAAAATAATATTTAAACATTTAATTTTAAATAGTATCTATTGGGACCATACAAAGTAATATTTTGAATATCAATTTTGACAGAGCAAACAAATATTAGCATAATTATTTTTCTTAAAAAAAAAAATTATTGTGTAAAACCAGCAGTGGAGTGGGAACATCCCTGAACTGGTACAGATTCATCCTATACCTATAATAAACGTACATGAGCTGTGATACGTGTGCCACCACTTTGACTCCCATCTTCCTCGTAGCTATAAACAAAAGCTACAGAAAGTTGCTGTTCACTCACTCACTCACTGTCCCTCAAAACAAAGATGGATTCATCAACAGCTTTGTTTAACCAACTCAAGGTTTGATTTTTATTTGTTTTCAAAGCTGGGTTTTTCCTTTGCATTTGAATGCCTTCAATGGATGTGATTGACTGATGATGTTTCTCGTTGACAGGCGGCGGATCCCTTCTTCTTATTGGCTGGTCCAAATGTGATCGAATCTGAGGAACATGTTCTACACATGGCCTCCCGCATCAAAAGCGTCACCACCAAGTGAGTTCATTCTGTTTTCAAAAGCTTTTTGGAGCAATTTTATTGATGATTCAAGAAGATGGGTGTATTTGTTTTTCGTAGTATTTGAAACATTTTGGTGATCGGAGAAATGGGTTGTGATTATTTTAGTCAAAATGATCTGGGTTCGTTTTTGTTTCATCAGTGAGTCAGTTTTGCAATGTGTTTGATTTAAAGGTTATGATGTTGCTTGGTTTGTGTTCTTTGTGTATAAAGTTTGCAGCTTTATTGTATCCGGGAGGGTGGTCCGGTATTCGTGTCTAATTATGATACATTTTTTATTTTTCACCTGTTGTATGGTGGGTGTTTACAGATATGATTTTCAGTTTGTATGGTTGATCTTAATTGCGAGAGAGATTTTTTGTTTGCAATGTTGTGTAGACTTGGTTTGCCGTTGGTTTTCAAGTCGAGTTTTGACAAAGCTAATCGAACATCCTCAAAATCGTTTCGTGGCCCTGGCATGATTGAAGGCTTGAAGGTGTTTTATTGCTTGTTTTCGATACTTTCTTAATCGTATGCATAGTTTACTACAAAATGTTAGATCTTTCTGGGACTTTAGTAAAGTTTCATTTTCTTGTTTTTGATGGCAGATCTTAGAGAAGGTTAAAACAACACTTGACATTCCCATTGTGACTGATGTGCACGAATCTGTTCAGGTAGCTTTTTGCATCTCTTTTTTTCTGCTCATTTTGTTGTTGCTTTTTAGTACATATTTGTAATTTCATTGCCATTCCATTCATTCAAGATTGAATTTTGCAATTGATCTGGAATACAAGGTTGGAATTGTATTCAACATGTAAATAACGTTTTCACTCCTTTTCTTGGGCCAGTGTGAAGCTGTTGGCAGAGTTGCTGACATTATACAGATTCCAGCATTTCTGTGTCGTCAGGTTACATTCATATCTTCTTTATTTGAATTGATTGACTTTGAATTATATATTCAGTCATATTAAGTAACCTCGTTGCTGCATGTTAATAACAGACAGATCTCCTAGTTGCAGCAGCCAAGACTGGAAAAATTATCAATATAAAGAAAGGCCAGTTCTGTGCTCCCTCAGTGAGTGTGCTTCGTAACCTTTATTATCACATTTACGTAAACTTTATCTAATGTTCGTGGAATTGATGACAAAGCAAAATTGCAGGTAATGGTAAATTCAGCAGAGAAGATTAGATTGGCTGGAAATTCAAATGTAATGGTATGCGAGCGAGGAACCATGTTTGGCTATAGTAAGTTTCTTAGTGGATTTATTTTCAATTCCTGCATGTCATAACTTCTGAAAGGTGTTCTAAGTTTTCCATGTAGTTCAGTAGCATTAAATACAATATTAATATTGTTTCCATTATCAGTCTATTGATTTTGGTTTCCTTGAAATTAGTGAGGTAGACCCGTTGGGTGTGTAACAATTGCGAAGTGAAGTTCTAGCTTTTGGTACACCATAGTTCTATCATTGCCTTAAGTCAAATTCATAGTTTCTTTTGTTTCAATCTTATCTTCGGATTGAAATTATTGATTCTGTGTTAATCAATTTCCTTATCCAGTTGTAGTGATCATACATTCTGCTTTGTTTGTAGATGATTTGATTGTTGATCCACGGAATTTGGAGTGGATGAGGGAAACCAATTGTCCTGTTGTAAGTACATGCCTTTTGCACTCCTAACTTTTATATAAACGTAAACATCTGTGATATATTTTTCATGTATGCTGCTTTCAACTACATACTGCTATTTGGAAAATCTAATTAAATGTATTTCACCACAGGTCGCTGATGTCACACATTCGTTACAACAGCCTGCTGGGAAGAAGGTGTGGATTGTATTTCATAGCTAAATTGTCTTCGAGTATTTAACCACAATTATTATATTAGATGTAACTGTCATGACAACATATTAGTATGCGGTAACCATACTATCATAATTTGGTAATTTGGAGAGATCACCAACAATATTCATTTAATATTTGAATGATGTTGAAATTGATGTCTGAAAGATGTTGTAGCTTTTGCAAGTTTGATGAAGGTATTTGTCGTTCTCTTATCTAGGAATACTGAAATCTCATGCTTTATTGTATAGTTGGATGGAGGAGGTGTTGCTAGTGGAGGTCTTCGTGAACTGATACCATGCATTGCAAGGACTGCAGTTGCTGTTGGTGTGGATGGAATTTTTATGGAGGTATGCTGAGAATAATATTTCTAATATCAGAATCTCTTATGATTGTGGTACCTGGTTTTAAGAATTTGCTGGTAGCGTTTCTTAAATGGAAGTTCTGGTAGGCACTGCAGTTCCTTGCAAGTTTACTAGCAAGAAGAAACTATTGTTAACAGATTATGTCATTTGCTATTCTGTTCATACGTGCATGTGGGCCCAAAGATATGTGATAGTTGTGTCTGTCATTCTTTATCTGTATTCTATCTTAGTTTGTATATTTATAAGTTTCTAAGACCAGCTTTTGGATGCATAGGTACATGATGATCCTTTGAGTGCACCAGTTGATGGCCCGACACAATGGGTGAGTTCTATCAGTACACCTGCTCAAAAATTGGGATTCTTCTTCTAATTCATCACTATCTTGTACATGATTTTTGTTTGATTATGATTGTAGCCTCTCCGCCATTTGGAGGAACTACTAGAAGAGCTCATGGCAATTGCTGTAAGTTCTTTGTCCCATCCGTAACAGGAGTGGTTCCTTTTCTGATGATATTTGTGTACAGATACAATAATCACTTCTCTTTGGCATTGTAATGCAATGAATACATGTCTATGCATGCACACCTTAATTTATTTGAAAGCAAATCCTAGTGTTGATATGGAGTCTTGGTTAAGAGTTATGGTGGCAGTGGTGATTGTTTCATCGTTTAACTTGATCTAAGAATTTTATACGGGCTCTAATTAAATGCTGTGTTATATTGGATCAAACGATTTGATTCTCTTCATGTGCCCCATATGCACAGTTAATAGGATTGGATAAATCCTATAAACTTTGAGCTAAAACCTGCAGACTGCTGAGTATGACCGTCACAGCCCTAAATCAGAAATTCATCTTCTCCTCATGGTCCGCATTCTATTTTACCAAAAGTCCGCATTCTATTTAAAGTTGAAATATCGACCTGAATTTTTCATTTTTGTTGTCTAAAGAGGGTGAGCAAAGGGAAGAAAAGCATGAAGATCGATCTCACACCATTTCATGATTAGGACCACCTCGAGGCTTCCCTTTTAAGGTAAGCAAACCTAATACTCGTTTCTGTTATCCTTCTGACTGACTGTCGCGTTTTCTATTAAATGAAGTAGCTATAGCAGTGTGCAATGCTTGATTCAAACAGATAATAGAGCTTCCAACATCCCTACATTATCTTAGCACTAATTACATATGACACATACACATATACGCTCACATTATTTTCTCTATGCCGCTATATATATTATGTTACCAATTTTCTTCTTTTCATTATATTTCAGATGATCAGTCTCGGATTCAAGCCTGCTCCATTGCAAGAAGGCGACAAGCTAACATCGACATCAGTGCATTCTTTATGGAATTATAGATAGGCAGTTGTGAAGAAGATGGTAATATCAGAACAGCATTCTGCTCAAGAAACCAACCCTAGTTACCATGTAGCCTCAAAGAAACTGAAAAAAAGTCCATATTATTGCTTTGTTTGTATTCTATTCTTCTTTCAGATATGAACTATATTTTGTTGTATGCATTTATGCATTCTTCTCCCAAGTTTATGCCAACAACTTCTGTTGTTAATGTTGATTTATCAATAAATCTAATTTCAAGAATAAAAATAATTTTTCCCAGCAAACTTCAAAATGTGAATACCGTTAATATCCAGCTAGTTAACAGTTTTGATGCACGTTCTAAAGAAGAAACCGAAAACCTATAAGAATAAATGTTAGGAGCTTATTACCGACTCGTCTTAACTTTTAGTGATTATATTATGTTTTGATAATTAATAATAAAATTATACTTGCGTAAACATAATATTATCTAAACTTATAATTGATATTATTGTGTTATAACACAAATTTTTTAAGATGTCAGGAGAACTGTTTTTTTTTTTTTTTTTCCATAAATAAAAGAATATTTCCCATCTTAATTTATTTTGTAAAACAAAAGTCTATGTGATTCAGTGATAATTCATGTAAAAAAGATTATGGTTTCGAATGATGTCTCCTTTCACTAACTCTCAAATTTGTTATTTGTTTTTTTTTTTTTTTTCTAAAATCAAATTGGTTATTTGTTAATAATAACAATAACAAGCGAGTTTTACAATCGTGGCCTTGGGCCATTAGCAACTGATAATGGGCCGGGCCTCTGTAAGGAGGGCATGGTTGTAAAAACTCAAGTTAAAATTTGAAAATCAAGCAGAATAAAAATGGCGGACTTTTACTCAACACAACAACACAAACGGCTTCAAATTCAATCAAGGTAAACCCTAAAAATCTCACCTTTCCAATCTTTTTGTTCTCTCTTTCACGCACGCAATGTTTTTGCTGATTTACTACTAAAAGATTTGATTTGATTTATATTTCTTGTTTCCTGAAGATGGGGAGCCGTGAAGATGGTGGAAGACGTGGGGGTGGTATGAGTTTTTGTTTTGTTTAGGTTTTTCGTGTGTTTTGTATTTTTCAATGTTGTGTGAATTGATTCATTTTTGGTTGCAAGAGCAGTGGGTGTTGGTGGGAGTTTGAAAGTGTACTCAGAGAATGACAAGGCCAATAGCATGTAAGCCTACTTCTACTTCGTCAAATTTTGTAGTAGCATTTTCGAATGACTGATTTTCATCATTCATATTTAAGATCAGCTAGTTACTGCCGGAAAAAGCAGTTGAAAAACAAAATTGTTTGGTGTTTTGCTGGCGGAAAAAGCAGCAGGAAAAAATTAGGGTTTGCTGCGTGAAAGAGCAGTAGAAAATTTAGGGTTTGTTTGGGTTCAGAGAGTGCTCTGATACCACGTAAAAGAAATTGAATTATTCTTCTTATTCACAATGATGTATTCGCAGCAATCATTACAGGGAACAAAAGCAGAATAGGAAACTAAAAATTATATCATTCAACATTTTCTCTGTTTCTCTGTTTTGATGGTGAATTAGGTCGGGACATTGTAGGGTGTTTACTTTGTTGGTGTTTGTGATACTGCAGAAGGAACCCTGTAACGGTTAGAAAAGCAGCTGCTCTGACCAGTGCAAAAGATACCGAGGTTATTAGATTTTTTCAGTCTTTTCTTTGGTTTTTGTAAATTTGATCGGGTTGGGGTCATTATTCTGATGGTTCAATTATTTTTCCACATCGTTGTGTATTTTATTCTGAAGGGGACTTTGAAGAAGATGGAGAATAATAGCAAAGGAAAGGGTGTTAGTTCTGGTAAGAATCAAATATTGTGGTTCTAAATTATAGGTGTATGTATGTAATAAGAATCGTATCATGTTTACAACTAATTGGCTCTTTTCAGCTTATACTAAAGTTGGAAGAAAAGCCTTGGTTGACGTCAGTAATATACCAGGCAACACTACAAGGAATGATGGCTCTAAACATGTGTGAGTGTCTTCCAACTTTAAAAGGGCTTGCTTAGCTTTCTTTTTTGAAAGTACCTTTATATTTGTCATCTTGCATTCTTTATTGTATAAATCGTAAGGCTTCAAGTATTGTTGAGTTATAAGCCAGTAGTTCTGAAGCCTTGTGTGTCGGGATGCAGGAAGGGGGAGAAAAGTGCCATTGTAAAACGGTATGCAATCTGTGTCATTAGTATCTTGTATTTTTCTGTTAAGTTTGCTCTTCTGGTGGATTGCTGGTTTTCTAATATGTGAATCCATTTCAATAAAATTTTCTTTAGTTATAACTAAATGCTATATGATCACTACACTTTTTTCTGTTTAGTTTTGAAAAATAATACAGATTAGAGTTTAAAAATCTGTATACTTTAAAGTGTTTAGATGACTCAATATAAGATGAATGTGATTCTCAAATGAATTTAGATCAAACTATTAGCCTGGAAATTACATGTTTGTTGTGGTGTCTTTTATGTCTCATTGATCTATATGTATTTTTGTAGGGTTTCAGTGCGTCCAGGTGGGAGGACTGTGAATGTCTTATCAAGAAAATCTTTAACGGTATGGTTGTAAATGCTAAGTTTGCATTTTTATAGTGACTTCTTTTGCACAGCGTCCTACTTATAAAAGCATGTAGCTAAGAACTCCTTTTTCACAATCACACTTTGAAGTGTTCCTTGCACTCTATAGTAGGGGAGAATCTAGGTCTCAGTTATGTGTAAAGTGTAATGTGTTGGTTGGAGATGGTAAAACACCCGTCTGCAAATATGTGTAGTACTCTACTGTTTATTCTGAACTAGAAAATATTCTTTCTCTTAGCCTTACCGCCTAATTTCAATTATTTTGAGGATGAAGTGGTTGAGATATTCCTTCTTGCTTAGGATTAAAAATGGTGGGCAATGCTGAGAGAAATCAGCTTGCATCATTCTCATTATATGTTTTTCTAATAGCATATGAATCAATGTAAATTGTTTCCTTAATTTTATCCTTTGTTTGTGTAGGGAAAAGTGAGTGAAACTCAAGTTGCAAGCGACGTCCGTACTTCAAAGAAAGGTTACTTTCCATCTCTATATATTTTTATTTTTATTTATTTATTTTTTTATGATCCTTTTTGTTGGCTAAGCACTAAGTTCTAGGTATTGTTTGGTTTTGTTGAATTACCAAAGATTCGACGTCTTCGCTAGATGATCAATGGGCCAACACCAAAGGTCAAGGACGTGAATCTTTTCTGGCTGGTAGTAGGTGAGTGCTTCTTTTGTTATTATTATTATTATTATTATGTTTTCTTGAATCCTAAATATACAGAAAATTTTAATGACTGCTTTTATATGTTAGGACTTCAAGGATACCTACTGTGCCTACCAGGTTTGTGTATAAAAATATTTTCTGCTTTATCAGTCGAAAGTAAAATACACATCTGCATTGATGCTATCTATTCTTTATTATTGAAGGAAATCTTTACCAGTACTAAGGCGGATGAACCAAGCAGATACAAGTAGATCTAAGGTTGTTATAACTCTCTATCTTTGCACTTATAGAGGTGACGGTTACATACAACTTTTCTAATATTTGACAATGTCACTTTTACCTGTTGAAGATCCTTTAGATTGTAAGTCTACATTTTTTCTTTTTTTGTTTTTGAAAGTTTTATCCTTCCTTTTGAATTTAGGAAAATGCTGAATGCTCAGAGAAAGATAAGGATACTGTTGGATTCTCAGGTATTTAGTTTATGTTTTTAGATTTTCCTTAAATTAATTACCTCAGCTTTAGTAACAAAGATGTTTATTGAATTTTGGCTCAGTTAAGGCAAAGCTTGGGACGAAAGTTGTATACCGACTAAGCAACAGTAAGAACCAACTTTGGAGGAATCGAAGAAGTGATGGCTTCATGACATCGTGAGTAATAATGATCAACTTGCTGTGAATTCATGCAGGATATGTCATGTATTTAGCATATTAATATCATAATTATAACACAAATGAATGCATTATTACCTTGTCACTTGGAAGCTTAGTGCTCTATTAATTTTCCGTTATGTTGAATGGTTGGATAATATTCTTTTTTCAATTTTGAGCTGTTTATCGTACAAGGGTACATTTTATAGTAGTTTGCATGTGTTTGAGCAGGAGTGCTAGGGGTCATAATAAAGTGGCTCCTCCATCTTCAAAAAACTCTGTCAAGGTATGCCACTTGTTTTATGCAACTTTTTTGCTTTTATTTCGAATTGTAGAGCTCCATCTTGTTGCAGCATTACTATTAGTAGGAAAATTCTATTTTTTTTCCCCCTTGTTGAAACCTTAGCTGTAAGTAGTTAGTTACCACATTTTTTAATCTTGTATGCAATGGATGAGTAGGAATTCTGATTTTGTTTCTTAACAACAGCCATATGTACTTGGCTAGTTGCAATCAATATATTAAAATTTATAAGTAAATCTTTCTTATTATTTGACCAATTTTGATAACATGGGCTTCTTGTGTCATCTGTGATCTAGCCAAATGGGAAGACAACATCAATGGCTTCAATTGCCCAACGCACTTTGAAAACCAAGGTTCAATCTGGTGTCAATAAACAAGTATCTGTCACTGCCATAGCATCTAAGAAGATTAAGGAAGTAGTCAGATCTTCTCTATCTGAGGATATTCCGTCAATGGTTTCCCATGAAGTTGCTCAAGGAAAGCCTTCATTCAATGACAACACTAAAGCGAGTACAAATTCATCAGATATTGTTACCAAGAAAAAATCTAATCGTAGGAGATCTTATACGTCTTTATTGATGGCAAGCTCAAAGGTTAGGACCTATTGTTTTTAAATAATGTCTTTATTTCTATCTTGTTGATTTTAATGAAATTGGCATTGATTGCAGCTGCTAGAGGAATATGGTGAAGTGGCAGGGCACGAAAAGCTACCGAGTATTGATGATGATTGCAATCAATTGGAAGTTGCTGAATATGTTGATGAGATATATCAGTATTATTGGGTTATGGAGGTGATTGTCAATTTATCCTCTTCGTTGCCTTGTTCTTTGTCTTCCTCAGTTTTTCTTCTCCATTAATTTTTTCATCTGAGTTCATCCAGGATATAGGCTTGAATATCTTTTAGCATTTCAATTGCTGAGTGGTGTGTACATTGCTTTCTGCAGTGAGAAAATTTGACAGAGTTTATTCTCAATTGATGTCATCTCCATTTTGTTAATGTTAACCTCTCATTCTAGCTATACAGCATATTGTATTTAGCTTAATGGTCTCTTTTATTACCACAATGTGACTTTTGCTACAGGCACAGAATCCATTGCCAGAGAATTATATGTCAATCCAGACAGACATTACACCTCATATGCGAGGCATCTTGATCAACTGGCTGATTGAGGTAAATTCCATTGCTTAAATACTCTGCTTGCTCTCTTTGTATTTCTTGGTTTTACTTTTCAAGCTACCACATGGCTTATTTTCTAAACCAGGACTCTTGCCACTCTTGTATAGGTGCACTTCAAATTTGAATTAATGCAGGAAACGCTATATCTTATGGTCACTTTGTTTGACCGCTATCTCTCTCAAGTCAAAATCAAGAAGAATGAAGTGCAATTGGTTGGCCTGACTGCATTGTTGCTAGCATCAAAGTATGAGGACTTCTGGCATCCTAGGGTAAGTATTGAGACATAAAATACTCTTGTAGTCATTTGTTTGTCTCTTAATGTTTTTTTAATTTCAATTAGTTTTCAAACTAGCTGATTATGATCTTTTTGGCTCCTCTTATTGCAGATCAAAGATTTAATTAGCATCTCAGCTGAATCATACACAAGAGATCAAATGCTTGGAATGGTATGCATATTTTTCACAATATAAGACCTTTTGATTGATTAGATTTGTCCTAATAAAAACTAATCGTATTAGACATAATACATAGCAGTACCAGCCTTGTGCATTTTTTTAACCTTATACTTCAGCATATTCTCCTTATTTAACAATAAGAAATTTGGACAAAAAACATCTAATAGTGGTAGTTTGATCTCCCACCTAAGTTTTAGAGACATTGAACCTCAAGACTGCCTGAACTTGCCTTGGGCCATCCTTGTGCTGTTACCTTGCTACAGTACCAAACCTTGTTGTACCAAGCCAGGTTTACAGGAAGGCTAGCTTGCAGAATGGGAAAAACCAAATAGGAAAACGCACAAAACAAGTTAAAAACTTGCAGGGGACAGTCCGGGCATAGCAGAAGAATTCAAGTCCAAGCTTGCACTATTGTCAAATTCAATTGGCCTAAGAAAATATGACCCCATGTGCTTGTTTGACACAATTAAGCTGCTAATGACATGAATATTACTCCGCCTTCTACATCTGGCCTTTTGTGGTTCTGATAATGTACATTGGCTTTGTTCTTTACAGGAGAAGCTTATGCTCAAAACATTGAAGTTTCGTCTAAATGTGCCTACTCCATATGTGTTCATGTTAAGATTTCTGAAGGCTGCTCGGTCAGATTTAAAGGTATGTTGTGGCTTTTAAAAGACAGCATTGGATTTACAGTTATTTATACCAAATTTTCTCTGACCTCTGTGTCTTGCAAATTATGGCACTAGCTTGAACATCTGGCATTCTACCTTATCGAGTTGAGCTTGGTTGAGTATGAATCTTTGAAGTTCAAGCCTTCATTGTTATGTGCATCAGCTATCTATGTAGCTCGGTGTACCCTGCGAATGACTCCTGTGTGGACTCCATTGCTGTGCAAGCATGCACGCTATGACGTAGCCGAACTCAGGCACACATCTTTGATATTTATCATCCCTTTTAAATGTTGCCTAATGATTTGACGAATCTTAGTTTTGTTGTTTGTGAGTTGCAGAGATTGCGCTGAGATGATTTTAAGAGTCCATAAAGTGGCTAAAAAAGGGAAGTTGAAGGTCACCTATGAGAAGTACGCAAATTGTGATCTCAGCAGCGTTGCAGCAATCAAACCCTTGGAGTCACTTCCTTAATTTCCCTATTTCAGTGGATATATCTCTTCTTCTGTACATAATAAACATGCTCTCCAGTACTGAAAGAAGCGAATATCAGTAAGGTACGGTTATGTTGTTCATTTAATTGATCTTGAAATCGCTTAAATACTTTTTCTGAAGAACCTTCTTTGTTGTTCTTGAAACTTTGCAGGAAGGATGCCTACTTTGGGATACATTACATCATCACTGGTCATAACTCAATTTTCTTTTAATGGATTGAGAGACGTCCACCACTATATGTAGGGCATAGTTAAATGAAGAATTTTTGTTCACTTACTGTTGCTGGTATGTTCTTGTGCCTGTGTGGTTTGGGGAAGGTGATTATGTGAACTTGATTGTTGATGTATTAAGGTGTATGTTTCTATGTATATTACATGATCGCACGTGAGTTCATGGCACTGCTTTAATCACTACCTTTGGACTGATATAAGGGTTGATTTTTGTTGATAATTCTAGCTGCTTATTTTTTGTGTTTTGCTATAAATGATTCTTTACAATTCTATTCCCTTTGTGTCTCCAAGTAAGAAAGTAAATTTGGATTAAGATTACACTTTTTTTTTTTTTTTTTAATTATTATTATAACCAAACATTACTTGGACTGTTCACCGTAGATATTAGAGAGATTAGTGAATCGAATGAAGTAGCTTACATAATCCAATGACCCTAGTTGTACAAATGGAAACACGAGCGTAAGAAAAATGGTTTCCTTGCATTATGCAAATGAAACGGAAGTTTAAAAATGCATAAAAACAATGACTATTGCATAAAAACTTTGCCCAAACCAAACAAATCCAAAAGATGACCGAAAAATTAAGGACCAAACAAGACCAAATCCATATATTGAATGCCACGCTTTGGAATATTAAGCATTTTTCAAGCTCAAAAGTATGTGCTGCGACCTACCACAATTTCCTCTTCCCACTCATTGGCGATAAACGTTCGCTTATGCCTTACTCAACAAAATCTTCTAATAATGTTATGAAATGTGAATGGCTTAGAAATGTTAACACAATGACATCAATGTGTTGATGCAACTGGTGTGTTCAATTGGTTTAACAATCAAACCCTCTTAAATATCAAAACAAGGAACAAAAGCAAAAGCAATGGCAAAACCACATCATAAGATTCACTTCCTGTAAACAAGCTCTACTTTAAAAGCAAACTGAAGATTTCGTATACACATATTATACATATAAGACCTGTATGTACTAAACAAATATCCTTTAAAACAAGGTCTTGCAGGACCTGTACCTGGTAATGAACAAAATTTCTATGAGATGAGAGTTTAGTCACTCTAAAATCTTTGTCAATCGGCACTAGGGCTTTTTGGCTTCCAGCAACACTTGACATATACATTTACATCACCAACATCTCTGCCTATGAAATGCATCCTGGTCCTTCAACAAAAATCCATTATTCACCATTTGTCAATACATTACAGAAGAATGTTACACATATATGTGAAGATATAAGACTAGTTTGTATACATTCAACATGTATCAAGTAGCTCATCACTATGAACAGGTAACCAACCCATCTTGTAATTGTGAGTACCCTCCTTGATCCAATGTCTCCCTCACTGCCCTATAAAAATCCACCCATGAAGATGAGTACATGTCTACAGGGTCCCACAAAAATGTCGGATTAGGACTAGCTGGGCATGCAGACACCAAATCCAACACAGAAGCTGCTGGCTTGAGTGGCTGCGGGAAATTGAATGCTAAGTTATCGACTTTGTGTTCATAGATTTTCCCATTTCGGTCCAATTTATATCTCGAATTTCCCTGAAACTGGCCTTCAGCTTCCCATGGAACTCTAGGAACAGCTCTCAAGTTCCACCTAATCAGTATCACATTCTCTGATGGTTGCCAAATCCTTAGTACCTCAAGCGAGATCTGACGGAACAGAATTTTACCATGAAATCTCAGTGCCCAAAAGATCAACTTGTAATTCTCAATGCCAGTAAATGTATTCAACGGGTCCACAAAAGTTATATCATCTCTGAAATGTAACACAATTCACAAAAATACTAAGTTTCTATGACAAACACCACTTGTACATAAAAATGATATCTAACTTGTAAAAATTCAACCTTTACCAGGAAACAAACAGAAATTCAACAAAAACAGATATGATTTCCTCTATATATCATAAAGTTGTAAACTTCCACTGAAACAAACAGATAATCACCAAAACAAGATATACCCAGATAAGGAAAGCGCCTCAAAATATTATGAAACCACAAATTTACTCGAGAAACAAACAGAAAAATGTTGAAAACAGCAGATACCGAGATGAGGAAATCACCTGTAGATGTCATAATTCAAGTCTCTGGTGAACAACAAGGGCATATCCTCACGAAGTGTCCGCACAGCAAGTCCTAAGTTGACATAAAAATCATCTTTTTCATGATGTTGGTCTTGCTGGTCAACAGCTAGGGTCCTAACCTGAGCATCCGGAAGTGTTGTAGAGGTCTCAAGAGTGGAGACAGAAGAGACATGTAGAGGGTAGAAAGTGTTGGCGGTGGTGGTGTTGTGTTTGAATGGAAGTTGGTGGATAGATTTTTCGTTGGAGGATTTGGGTTGGAGAAGAAGAGAAGGAGAGAGATTTGGTAGAAGAAAAGCCATCAAAAAGCCAAAATCTTCAATTTTGGTATCAGGAAGTTGTTAGCTTTTCATGTGGAGAGGTTTTGTGTTGTTCGTGTGCGTGTTGTGTCTTGTTTGAACAGAAACATGGATTTTTTTGTTTTTGGTAACAAATATGAGTGGTTTTAAACATGGCCATGAAACATGGTCGTCTTGAATTTCCATGATTGGGATTATTTCATGACAAAGCATGATACTTTTATCCTGCTTGGTCTAATATTCAAATTTGTCAACTTCTAGCGTCCTTCTTTGGTCTTATGGACCATAACTCCATAAGCATAAAAAGGGACGTTCTTACTGCAAACTCCATTTTGGGCTCAAGTTGGATTCTAAACCCAAAGACCCATATATATGTGTGTGTGCGTGTGTGTTAGATTAGTTTTAAGTTCCATTATATGTGCTCAAAAGAAGACATCAATGTAGTTAGAGCAATTTTTCTTCAAATAATTGAAATTCAAACTATACTTATTCAATAAAAGATGGCACATTATTGTGGTTAGAACTTCATCACATCAGAGAGTATGATTCAATTTATATAAAAAGTTTAATTTGCATGTGTTTCTATAAAAAATTTAATTTCATCACATTTATTTGGCAATAAGGGTGGACACGGGTCAAAGTCGGATTGGTTTTGGAGAAAACTGATCCAAAACCGACTTGAATTGGTTTCAAAATTAAAAATAAATCCGACCTGAAGTAACGATAGAAACCAACATGGGCCGACTTTTGTCCGGTTGGTTTGGTCCATGTCAATTTGGACCTATAAGTGGGCCTCTAACAAAGCCTATTGGGCTCATTTTAAACTTCCACTTTTATTCAATTGGGCTGATTATAAACTTCAATTTTAATGCTATTGGACTGATTTCAACATTCAATTTTAATCCAATTTAAGGCCTATTACAGCCCAAAATTTGCACCTGCATTAACAGACCTAATAAAGTCCTCGACAGCCTAAAAATAAGGTCTCAAACAGTTCAAAAATATAAGTTTATAATCATAAATTTAAAATGAATATAAAATCAAAAAAATAATACAAGTACCCAAAAAAAAAGAAAGAAAAAAAGCCCTAAAATGAACAGCCAAAGAAGCCCTTAAAACAGCCAAAAAACATCACTGATGATTACACAAAACGGCCCTAAACAGTCTTAAGTTAGAGAAGTCCTAAAAAGTCCAAGTTAAATAGCCCTAAATAGCCTTAAAATGTTTTGAACCTGCATTAACAAAAAGAACAAAACAGTCCTAAGTTTTTTTTTTAAAAAAAAGTTCCAACTTCAAGTTTAATTTAAACATCATCACAGATGATGACACACAAAAACAGCCACGTCAATCCTTTTTGTGGCCTTTGAAAACTTGTCAATCCTTCTCATTACCTCACCTGCAAGTGAAAACACAAAAAAAACATAAGTTTATAATCAACAAATGTACACATTTTTTTTTTTTAATTTAAAAAAATAACAATTCACAATAAATAAAAAAACAAATACATAATACTTACCGAATAAATGAATTGCTAAGTCATTGGGTATCCACTAACATTGCTGGTTTGCTTATTGATATAGCATCGACATCTTGAACATGATAATTAAATATAAGTCTATAATTATAAATTGTAAATGAACATTTAACATAAACAATGAAATAAAAATTTAATGATAAAAATTAAACTACCATCTAATACTTTGTGGTACAACTATTCATTGACAATACAAATACCTTCACATTCAGTAGCATGCTGTTCTGGGATAGTGAGAGTGTTCAATGTGGTCTCTAACTTTCAAACAATTTTGAGTACATACCAACCCCTTCACCATTTTAGGAGTTAATGAACTCTTAAATTGATCAAGAATACGGTCACCCGTGTTAAAAGCTAATTTTGAAGCTACCGTGGAAACTTGTGTTGCAAATATATCCTTTGCAATGCATGATAAAATAGGGTATTTTGTACAAGAATTCTTCCACAACCTTAAGAGGTCAAATTTCTCATTTATTGGCTCATATTCCTTCGACAAAAATGATTCTAACTCATTTTTCTCAACACTCACCTCTTTTTGTCTCTTGTTCCACAACAAAGCTTCTTTACTCAGTGATTCTCTTGGTTGATCTCTATTTTGATCATCTGAAGATGAGCCACCACCAAAACAATCCAAGGTTGGGTCCGAATATCTATAACATTCATAAAATAGTTCCAACAAAGATCTAACCTCTCAACACATAGTATTTGCAATCTCTACTCCCCAAAAACTCTCGAATAGAAATTACAACCAAACTTGTACTTTGGATCAAGCACGGAAGCTATCATTAGCAAATTATTGGTTGTCTCCAAACCTCATCAATACTTGTCAAATTTTATTTTTATGCTAGTAGTCATCATGCTAACAAGTGGATTATTTTTAACACTTAATAACATCAATTTTTTATAAATTATGACCAAATTCATAAAGTATACATTTGATGTCACACACAATAAAACACTAAAATCCAAGGTAACATTATAAAAAGTTACCAAGAATTTGCTAAAAAACATTAACCTTTTCCCAATCTTCCAAGGTTGGAGGCTAAATTCGTTTTCTACCATTCTCATTCTCACTAAAATAATTCATATAATCCTCATCATCCTCTTTTGTTCTTTCAAAAACTTTTATCAATTTGATTGCACTTTCCAACATCAAGTACGTGGAATTCCACTTTTTAGGCACATCTAACATTACAAGACCTTTACTCCCTATCATCTCATACTCCACACATTTTTAAATATTGCAAATCTACTTTGAGAAGATTTAACATACTTGACTGCATTTCGAATAGTCTCCACCAAATCATGCACATCCCTCAAACCTTTGTTCACAATCAAGTTCAAAATATAAACATTACACTTGAAATGCACATACTTACCTTGCAAAATTGTACCATCCTTATGCCATTTATTCAAACTCTAATGATATAAGTAATAGCACTAGGGTTGGCAATTGCATTGTCCACAGTTTTGGCGAACACTCTATCAATATCCCATTCTACCAAAACTGCTTCTATACGCTTTCCAATGAACTTCCCATTATGATCA
This sequence comes from Litchi chinensis, assembly GCA_019925255.1. Taxonomy (NCBI): domain Eukaryota; kingdom Viridiplantae; phylum Streptophyta; class Magnoliopsida; order Sapindales; family Sapindaceae; genus Litchi; species Litchi chinensis. The sequence continues at coordinate 30,281,685 of CM034467.1, forward strand.
CTTATAAGAGGGAAACCAAGAATTCTCTTTTGCAACACTCAATCATCATCAATAAAGTGAGCGGTCATAACCAAGTAATTCATGTTTTGATTAGAAGTCCATCTATTCGTGGTTAGAGATATCCTTAAATTGGATTTTCTAATCCACTTCTTCAAAAGGGATTTCTCATCAACATACAATTCGTACAAATCTCTCACAATTGTTCTCTTAGATAACACTTCAAACCTAAGACATATTGCATGACAAAATTTTCGAAACCTCGAATTCTAGACAAACGTAAAAGGCAATTAAGAATGATCATCAATACTAATGCCCTCCTACATTCCTCCTTACTACAAGAGTAAGACAAATTGCTAGCATTGCCCTCAATAGTCTTTTGTTTAGCATGCACTAAGGCTTTTTGGGTTGGATCCATCTTAGTTCTTTTTGCAAGCAACACCTTACATTTACGATCAATGTGATCGTTCAAATTTCTAGTCCCATTGGAGAAAGGGTCGCAAGTATATGAGTCCCCACAATGCTTGCATCTAGCTATCTTTCTTCCCATATGTCTCAAAATGCATCCAACACCTTGACCCCTTTTTTATCCTCACTCCCTCTACCTACATGAAAACCTCCTCTTGGACCTCTTGGAGGTCTTGTACATCTTCCCCCTCTATATGATGAAACTCTTTTGCTTTCAGACATCACCCCATCATCACCATCACCAAACTCAAAATCATAATGATTACACCTTCACAATCGTCAGCATCCATCTGTGCTACAAATTCACCACAAGCAGAAACACAATCACAATCGCTATCTAATAACATTATTAATATTTAACAAAAGAGCATTCTACATATCATTTAATATTCATAAAAATATTTTGTTTTGGTGAAAATACCATCTGTTGTTAGATCAGAGATTTTGACCACTGCCACCATATGTAGGTAAGTCGAAGTTATTGATTTCCAACTTATATACTGTCCACCTAAACATGTTTTGATATTCTCAACCACCCAAGTTTTTGAGTTTAAATAGCATGCAATGATATACATTTACATTTATTCACCAACAAAAATCCAATATTTATAATAACAGAATTCAATGCAAACATACATTTATAGTCAGAATTCAACGCAAACCAGCAGTGACAACATACATTTACAGTTAAAAGAGATAAAAATAGAGCAAAGCTTACCAGCAATGACCTAGAAATGAACCCAGACAAGTGACGATTGAACCAAAAAAAAAAAACCCAGACAAGCAGCGGTGGCAAGCGTCGCTTCTTCCTCTACTTGACCAAAAAAGAAAGAGGAAAATGAAACCAAAACCTAGAGTGACAGTGATGATAGCGAACAGTGGAAGAAAACGAAAAAACTTACTAGCGGTGACAGTGATGACAGCGATATTGACGGTGTCGGGCCCATTGACAGCTAAGGTTGAGATGAGAGCTAAGACCTGAGAGTGAGAGTGAGGGGTAAATTTAAAAGAACAAATTCTACTTAATAAGATTATCGAAATAAGAAAAAAAAAAAAGCGGAAAGCTGGAAACGGAAGAGGAAACGAAGCAGAGAGGCAGAGAACTCACAGAGACAGGATCTAATGCTAAGGTTTGGGCGATTTGGCGCGAGCAATTTGGCTCTCAAGACTCATAGATGTCGCTAGCAAATAGTGAGGGGTCTTGCTTGCACTGACGGTTGTTTCAGTCTTCAATAGTCTTCTTTAAAGACCATAGCCCATCATCTCAAGACTTGGGCTCAACTCACAAGTGCTTAAGTTAAAAATTAATGACTTGGATTGAATCCTCTCACATTTTTTAACAAAAACATATATATATATATATATCCGAAAATCTACCGACGACATCAATTATTAGAAATATAAGACTTGAAAATATATTTTTTTAATAAATAGAAAAAACTTTCTTTACATGCTAATAATTATATATGACATTATATAAAATTCTAAAATAGAAAAACACTAAGGACCTGAACTAATGTTCATTGACAGACCCGATGTATGACCAGAGCAGACACTTGCTCCTCCTTGATTTTCTAAGATTTCCAGTAGCTTTTATTTTATTTATTATCTTTTACAAAATTTTATTTAATTTTTGATATATAATTCTAGATATATTAATTACAAAAAACAAATCGTAGATTTATCATTTTATTAATTTTTAATTTTTCCATCTTATCTTTATTATATTATCTGCTGTATTATCTCTATAATAATAATAATAATAATAATTATTATTATTATTATTTCTACGTATCTTGGAAAATGAATGTAAATATATTTACAAATTTTATTGAAATGGTAGTGTCTTCTTAGACACTTTAAATATTGATATTTCTAACTTGACTTGGAAATCAAATCAATAAATCTTAAAATTTTAAGTTTTAATTTGTTACATATACTTCTCAATATACAATCATGGTTTAATTTTAATTTTAATTTTTTATTTGTTACTGTAATTTACATCTATTTGTGATCAATAAAGTGATATAAAAACTTTCTTAACTAAAGAGATATGATATATTTGTTTAAGTTTAATTTCTAACAAAAACTTAATTTCTAATTTGAATGTGAAATTTACATAATTTGATTGTCAATGATTATACTATAATCACAAATTAATAATTAAGTTTTTTTTTTTTTCCCTCTATATGGATTATCAATTCATACAAATGTTATTTTATTTTCTATGCTTTATAATTCGAGATTTTTAAATTATAAATGGAGTAAAGTTGAGCCAAAGATCCCAATTCAAGATAAAATCACAAGGAAGAGGAATCTCTTTATAATCTACTCGAGTGTTTAAAAATTCATTAATCGATATAGATACATATAATTGATACCCCACCTAAGAAAGAGACTCAACACCCTAATAGTCCCGCTAAATGAGCTTTGTGATAATGGAACCAACTAGTAGAAAACTTTAAGACTGCAAAGATAAATGCACTAATTGTAGTACAATAGAGTTGTAATTCACTAGTTATTCCAAATGCTTACCAAACTTGAAAAAACCGAAAGATTATTTGTATTCCTTCGAGCAGTAATGATAGCGATATAGTTTTAGGCTTCTATATTTTTAAGGTCAGTCTTTTATTTGGATTAATTTTTCGATCCAAAATCGACCCAAAACCAAAATCGGTCAATTTATAATATTCAAAACCGACCCGACCCGAAACATGTTAGACCCTCAAAGCTTGGTATAGGGAAATTGCTAAGCATGGCTTGGTGGGATGGTGCCAAGCCAAGGGAAGGCATGTTGGTGCATGCCTATGATGCTAGAGGACTAGCAAGACAGTGAGCAAGGCGTGTTGGGTGGCATGACCTTGGGCAAGCAACAGGCAAGCAGCATGAGCAGCGTGCGTGGGTGTCCGCACGCAGCGCAAGCAAGGGACTGCCAAGGTAGGCAGCGTGCGCAGGTAGTGGGCGTGCAAGGCAGTAAGCGCACAGCACAAGCAGTGTGTGCGGGCAGTGATATGCAGCGCAGGCAATGGGCGTGCAAGGCAGTAGGCACGCAGCGCAGCAGCAGGGCAGCATGCGGGCGCACAAGGGCATGTGCGTGGCAGCATGGGCAGCAGGCCAAGCGAGCAAGCCGAGCTAAGCGAGGCAGATGCACAACAAAGCTAAGCAAAGCCAAGCAAGGTAGTGTAATGTTCAAGTGTGGGAGCTATGCTAGAGACAGTGCGAGCAGACTGGACTGATGGCAGCAGGTGTGCTTGTTGTGTGGCATATGTGGGCATGGGCAGACAAGCATCCTCGCACATGTGGAGCAGTTACCGAGCGGTTATGACAGAAATGAAATGGGTTTCAGATGTTGGCTGACAGTTATGGGGCGGTTACTCTCAGATAACTGCCCTTGCTTGTGTGTTTGATGCTGGTTGGTGCCAGCACAGCTATGCGGTTGGGCTTGTCAACTGCTGTAATATATAAGGCTGTTTGTAAATGCTATTAGCAGAGAGTGGTGAGACTGTTGCTGTAATATTGAACAAGTTGTAATTCCTGATTTGCTTAATAAAACAGATTGGGTTGGGGACGGTTCCCTGTAATTTGTGTGTGCTTACTTGTTTATGTTATGCTCATGTGTTGTGGACTGGTTTATGTATTGTGTGCGTGAAGTGCTTGGCAGGCAGCAAGCATTGTGTAGGTACGCAAGGACAACAAGCTGTGTGTGGGCGTAGCAGGCTGTGCTAGTGCATAACAGGTTGTAGGGTGCAGACTTGTGGGCGATTGTGGCAGCAGTGTGACACACACCTACTTGGCAGTGTGTGTGGGGGAAATTGGCTGGCTAGGCAGGGCATTCCTAGCGCCAGCACGCGCAAAATTTCTAGGCAGAAAATAGGCGTGTGACAAGTGGTATCAGAGCCCGGTTAAAGGACTTTGTTGCATAGTTTTGCCAAAAATGACTCTTGCAGATGCGAAAGAAAGAATCAGTAGGCTGGAACAACTGGTTGGTGAACCACCAGAGGGGTATACAGACCTTGCAATATTGGCTGTCGAGAATGCTGAAAGGATCATGAACATTCAGACCACTCTTTCAGATCTGTTTAAGGACATTGAGACCAGGTTTGGAAATGTGAGAATGGAGAATTCTGAAATGATTAATAGCCTCAAGGAAAGATTCGGTTCTGTAGAGGGTGAGATTGGGTTACTGAAAAGGGCAGTAGTTCATCCTCATGAAGAAGGGACTGTTTCGAAAATCAAGGTGCCAGAGCCAAAACAGTTCAATGGTAGTCGGAATGCCAAAGAACTGGAGAATTTCTTGTGGGATATGGAGCAGTACTTTAAGGCTGCTAGGATTGAAGAAGAACAGGTTTCCATCACAAGCATGTACCTAACGGGTGATGCTAAACTCTAGTGGAGGACCAGGATGGCTGATGATCTGAGTGCAGGCAGGCCGAGTATTGGGACATGGGATGTACTCAAGAAAGAGTTGAAGGATCAGTTCTTGCCTTGCAACACCTCCTGGATGGCCAGAGACTCTCTCAAGAAATTGAAGCAGACTGGTTCGATTCGAGAATATGTGAAAGCATTTAGTTCGCTTATGCTGGACATTAGGAATATGTCCGAGGAAGACAAGCTGTTCAACTTTATGTCAGGCTTGCAATCGTGGGCACAAGCAGAACTTCGTAGGCAGGGAGTGAAGGACATTCCCTCAGCAATGGCTGCTGCGGAAGGCCTAATTGATTATCGTATGACTAGTTCTACCCCTAACACTGACAAGAAAAAGTCAGGTGATGGGAAGAAGGGGAAGAACAAGGATGGCAAGAAGAAATATGAGAAGAAGAAAGATGATGGAAACAGTGGGAAGGACCAGGGGCAAAACAAATTGAAGTCACAACAGGGCTGTTTAATTTGTAGTGGTCCACATCGTGCTAGAGATTGTCCGAAAAAGGAGAAGGTTGCTGCCATAATCAGTCAGGATGTTGAGGATTCTGATGCTGGTCCCTCTCGGGTGAATCCATTACAGTTGGTGAATGCCATGGTAGAGGAAACATAGTCGAGTTACAAAGACTTGATGTATGTTGTGGTGCATGTCAATGGGATGGAAGTCAGGGCTTTGTTAGACACAGGAGTGACCAACAATTTCGTGGCTCAAAGAGAGGCAAGTAGGTTGGGGCTGAAATTGTTAGATAGCACCAGCAAGATCAAGACAGTAAACTCTGGGGCCATTACAGTGCATGGCATGACTGAGACAACTCTGAGTTTAGGTGACTGGCAAGGGAAATGCCGCATGATGGTAGTACCACTGGATGATTTTGATCTGATTCTCGGTATGGATTTCTTCAGGAGAGCCAAAGTCATGGTGATGCCTCATTTGAGGGGTATTGTGATCGGGGATGAGGACAACCCGTGTTTCATGAAGATAGACAGTGCAATTTAGAGAAATGACAAGGGAAAAGGGGCTGTGATCTCGGCTAAACAATTAGATAAAGGGCTGAGAAAAGGGGAAATAACCTATGTGGTAGCGATGATGGAGATAAAGCCAGACATTATGGTTGAAGTGCCAGATGAGGTGGCTGCGGTTCTTGATAAATTTGTGGATGTTATGCCAGCAGAACTACCTAGAGAGTTGCCTCCCAGGAGGGCCATCGATCATAAGATTGAGTTGGAGCCTGGTACTAAACATCCTGCCCAAGCACCTTATCGGATGGGTCCAAAAGAATTGGCAGAGCTGAGAAAGCAGTTGGATAACTTACTGGAGGCAAGTTTGATATAGCCTTCAAAAGCCCCATATGGTACGCCTGTGTTATTTAAGAGGAAGCAGGACGGGTCCATGAGGATGTGTGTGGACTATAGAGCATTGAACAAGGTGACAGTCAAGAACAAGTACCCCATTCCAAACAGTGCAGACCTGTTTGATAGACTGTCCAAGGCTTCTTTCTTCACAAAATTGGATTTGCGGTCAGGGTATTGGCAAGTCAGAGTTGCAGAAGAGGATGAAGCCAAGACGACTTGTGTAACAAGGTATGTGTTCTTCGAGTTTCTAGTGATGCCGTTTGGACTCACCAATGCCCCTGCTACATTCTGTAATCTGATGAATGATGTGTTGTATGAATTTTTGGATAAATTCGTAGTAGTCTATCTTGATGACATTGTGGTATATAGTGAGAACTTGAAGGATCATGTTGCTTATTTGAGACTTATATTTACCAAGCTTAGGGAATATAGGTTGTATGTTAAGAAGGAGAAGTGTGAATTCTGTCGCCAAGAGGTGATGTTCTTGGGGCATTGGGTCAGCAAGGGGAGGATTAAAATGGATGAGAGGAAGATCCAGGCTATCCTAGACTAGCCTACTCCTTCTGGGGTCTTGGAGTTGAGATCATTCTTAGGATTGGCCAACTATTAAAGAAGGTTTATTGAGGGGTACTTAAAGAAAGTCAGTGTGCTGACAGATTTGTTGAAGAAAGGCCAGAAATGGGACTGGTCTGAGGCATGTGGGAAGGCCTTCAACAAATTAAAGATGGTTGTTTCGTCGGAACCAGTGTTGCGGTTGCCAGACTTTAGTGAGCCTTTTGAAGTGCACACAGATGCTTCGGATAGAGCTCTTGGTGGGGTTCTTGTGCAAATGGATCATCCGGTGGCATTTGAAAGCCGGAAGTTGAAAGATGCTGAGCAACGGTATTCTGCTCATGAAAAGAAGATGGCTGCTGTTATTCACTGTCTTGATACATGGAGACACTACTTACTGGGAACAAAATTTACGGTAGTGACAGACAATATAGCTAATACATACTTCAAGACACAGAAAAAGCTAACTCCTAAGCAGGCTCGTTGGCAAGAGTTCCTAGCTGAATTTGACTTCGTGTGGGTGCACAGGCCGAGCAGACAGAATCAGGTGGTTGATGCCTTGAGCAGGAAGGAAGTGCAGGGTTATGTGGCTGCGGTGACTGCATTGAGCACAGACTTCCTAGAACGGGTTAGGCAGAATGCAGAGACTGATATGGTTTACACTAAGTTAAGACAGCAAGTAATTGATGGTCTGGTTCGACGGTATTGGGTTGATGATAACCTATTGTATGCCAAGGGTGGTAAACTGTATGTCCCTAGTGGTGGAGGACTTAAACAAGAGTTGTTAAAGGAAACACATGACCCGCAGTGGGCGGGGCATCCTGGGGTCAGACGCATGTTGGCATTGCTTGGTAGGAGTTACTTCTGGCCTAAGATGGAGGATGACATAGAGGCCTATGTTAAAACGTGTGTTGTTTGTCAATTGGACAAGACAGAGAAGAGAAAACAAGCAGGGTTGCTACAACCACTGCCCGTTCCAAAGAAGGCTTGGGTGTCCATCTCATTGGATTTCATTGGCGGATTTCCAGCAATTGATGGGTTCAGATCAGTGTTGGTAGTGGTTGACAGGTTTTCAAAATATGCTGTGTTCATTTCTGCACCACATGCATGCCCAGCAGACAAGGCAGCAGAGTTGTTTTTCAAACATGTGGTGAAGTTCTTTGGGGTACTAGGGGACATTGTTAGTGATAGGGATGCACGGTTCACAGGTAAATTTTGGACAGAATTATTCAAGCTCATAGGTTATGAGCTGAAGTTTTCAACAGCCAATCATCCACAAACGGATGGTCAGACAGAAAGGATTAATGCTTTGTTGGAAGAGTATTTGAGACACTATGTGACTGCAAGTCAGCGTAATTGGATGGATTTACTGGATGTGGCACAGTTTAGCTACAATTTGCATAGGTCTTCGGCTACTGGGTTGAGTCCAGTTGAATTGTGTATGGGATTCCAGCCATTGACACCATTAGAAGTGGCCCAACAGAAAGACCAAAGAAGATGTCCTGCTGCTTACCGTTTTGCTAGAAAGTAGACAGAGTTGATAGAAAGTGCCATTGACAGTCTAGCGAAGTCAGCAAGACGGATGAAGAAGTATGCAGACAAGGGTCGACGTTCCTTAGAGTTCAATGTAGGGGATAAGGTACTGCTGAAACTTACTCCTCAGATTTGGAAGAAAGTTACTGACCGTAGGTATCATAAGGGGTTGATACAACGGTATGATGGTCCGTTTGTGGTCAAGGAACGAGTGGGCAATGTGGCTTATAGATTGGCCCTACCAGACAGGTTGAAGATTCATCCAACCTTCCATGTGAGCTTCCTGAAGCCTTATCATGAAGATGCAGAGAGCAGTAGGGTAGCACAGAAGCGGGCACCTCCTGTGATCAGGAAGGAATTCGATAAGGAGATAGAGAAGATTCTGAACCACAAAACTGTGGGTAAGAGCAACTGGAATCGGAGGATAGATTTTCTTATGCAATGGAAGGGTGAAAGTGAGGCAGACGCTACATAGGAACGCGGGACTGTTCTGTGGCAGTTTGAAGATATAGTGCAAAAATATCTCGAGGGCATAACGACGACAAGGACGTCGTCCAGTCCAAGTAGGGGTGGTTTGTTAGACCCTCAAAGCTTGGTATAGGGAAATTGCTAAGCATGGCTTGGTGGGATGGTGCCAAGCCAAGGGAAGGCATGTTGGTGCATGCCTATGATGCTAGCGGACTAGCAAGACAGTGAGCAAGGCATGTTGGGTGGCATGACCTTGGGCAAGCAACAGGCAAGCAGCATGAGCAGCGTGCGTGGGTGTCCGCACGTAGTGCAAGCAAAGGACTGCCAAGGCAGGCAGTGGCATGCAGCGCAAGCAGTGGGCGTGCAAGGCAGTAAGCGCGCAGCACAAGCAGTGTGTGCGGGCAGTGATATGCAGCGCAGGCAATGGGCGTGCAAGGCAGTAGGCACGCAGCGCAGCAGCAGGGCAGCATGCGGGCGCACAAGGGCATGTGCGTGGCAGCATGGGTAGCAGGCCAAGCGAGCAAGCCGAGCTAAGCGAGGCAGATGCACAGCAAAGCTAAGCAAAGCCAAGTAAGGTAGTGCAATGTTCAAGTGTGGGAGCTATGCTAGGGACAGTGCGAGCAGGCTGGACTGATGGCAGCAGGTGTGCTTGTTGTGTGGCACATGTGGGCATGGGCAGACAAGCATCCTCGCACATGTGGAGCAGTTACCGAGCGGTTATGGCAGAAATGAAATGGGTTTCAGATGTTGGCTGACAGTTATGGGGCGGTTACTCTCAGATAACTGCCCTTGCTTGTGTGTTTGATTCTGGTTGGTGCCAGCACAGCTATGCGATTGGACTTGTCGACTACTGTAATATATAAGGTTGTTTGTAAATGCTATTAGCAGAGAGTGGTGAGACTGTTGCTGTAATATTGAACAAGTTGTAATTCCTGATTTGCTTAATAAAACAGATTGGGTTGGGGACGGTTCCCTGTAATTCGTGTGTGCTTACTTGTTTATGTTATGCTCAAGTGTTGTGGACTGATTTGTGTATTGTGTGCGTTAATTGCTTGGCAGGCAGCAAGCATTATGCAGGTACGTAGGGACAACAAGCTGTGTGTGGGCGTAACAGGCTGTGCTAGTGCATAACAGGTTGTAGGGTGCAGACTTGTGGGCGATTGTGGCAGCAGTGTGACACACACCTACTTGGCAGTGTGTGTGGGGGAAATTGGCTGGCTAGGCAGGGCATTCCTAGCGCCAGCACGCGCAAAATTTCTAGACAGAAAATAGATAATTTTACTTTACATCTAAAATAGAGTTTTGAATTATACTCCGTGTATCAATTTACATAACATACAAGACACGTTCCATTAATATTTAATTTTGATACATAAATACACTTCTCAACAACAGTAAAAGTTCAAATTTCAACATGTTGATATGAAAATTAGGTATGATGTTTAATCTTCATAATTTAATTTCAATAAACACAAGGCGCCCTCACAAGGTCGATTAAAAATAAAAACACAATCAAAACATAAATATAGTGTCGGGACATCTGAATGCACAAGGTTCATGAATCAAAACCAAGTGCCAGAATCTCAGTCCCTGATTTCAGTATCGGCAACGTACAGCGCTGATAACACTATCAAATAAGCGCATCAGAGACTCTAATTTATTGCCTTCATGTAAAAGTAGATAGATAGGCTCAGATTCGTAAAATGTTCACATCAACAAGCACCAGCTTTCATAGTTTGATGGTATACGTTTCGGTCATCACCGCCTCAACTGAAGATATTTACACAAAAAAAAAAAAACGATATAACAAAAAAGTAAATGTATTTTTTGGATCTGCGAGGCCTCAGGAGGATTTGTTTGAATGGAGTACATCAATTGACGATTATCTCAGATGGTACGGACAATTCGTATGCATCACAGGCCGATTCTAACACAGATTTCAAAAACCAAAAACAAACGAGAACCACAGAGAGAGAGAGAGAGAGAGAGAGAGAGAGAGAGAGAGACTTACAGAAATGGACCAACTTTCCGTTGATTGATGGATAATGAGAACAGACCCATCTTATGCATATATGCGGACTGCAAACCCTAATTTTGACCTTGAATTTACATGTTTGCCCCCTTTTACTTCTTCAGGTGCCGACTTTTAGAAATAATCTGGGGTTCAGAGAATGTATTTCTTTTGACGCCCACCTTTGTTGTGATGTAATTTTGACGTCGAATTTGCATATTTGCTCCCTTTTTCTTCTCTCTGGTGGAGCTAGTTGGAAATACGGTGGGGGTATTCAGTGAATGGACTTGTTTTGAAGCCCAACTTTGTTGTAATTTTTTTTTTTTTTTTTCTAATGATGAACAACGATTAAATATCTGTCTAAATTTACCCATGTAACTGAGAATATCATCTTCCACAAAGAAAATGAGAGATCTCTCCACATATGATTATAATTTACCAAACCAATAGTAAACAATATATCAACGGCCCATGTATCTACTTTAGTAATCTAGGAATATATTTACTAAACCGATATTAAATATTATATGCATAGTCTAAATACCTATTTATTATAATTAAGATCAGAAGATACTCTCATAAATTTCAATAAATCTTCTTACATTTTACATTTATGATGAGCATATACAGGTTAAAATAATCCAAACCTGGTATAATCATTCAAATGATCTTATTTTAGAGAATTATAATAATAAAATTGAGAATAAATTGATTTTTTTTTTAATCACCTTCTAATGTGCCTTGTGGGTTGTGAATGCTCAATCAAGACCAATTGACAAAATTGATGATAAATGAAAAGATGAACACACAAAATAAACATTATTTAGTGTATTTTGGGGGCACTACAAGATTCGTTGAAAAAACAATATCAAGTGTAATCAACAATCATGCTTTTGATTTATGTTCTGGTCGATGAGTGAACTCGAAGTCTATATGCACAAAAGCTCTCTCAACTTCAGGCAATTGTTCAAGCTTTTCCTGGAGGGTTTCACCAATGTTATGTGCTTTATGTAGCAGCATGTCTTCTGGCAGCACAATGTCAACTTCCACAAAGTAGTGACCACCAAATGTGTATGCTCTAACAGTGTCAATGTGCCTGATCTCTTCATGGTGGTTCCATATAAGGTATGTCACTTTCGCTAGAAAATCCGGTGGGGCAGTTCTTCCAATGAGGGAAAACACGTTCTCGAGCACAGTCCTGGCCCATGTACTTATCGTGTACAATGATATCTGCGTTACATGTCACATAAATGATGTACCATTGTGACAAACTTGATCATGCTAGTCGAATTCGATTAATACTAAAAAAAAAAAATATTGAACTTACTATGATAGCTCCTGTAGGATCGATCCACCATTTAATTCGAACAGCCAGTATAGCAGTTACTAAACCAACCGAATTGGTAATCACATCGAAAAAATGATCTTGAGCATAGGCTCTAACGATTTCGTTCTTGAATCTACGACAGTATACCATTAGCAAGAACTTTACTAATGTAACACAAGTCATAATTCCAATCATCCATTTTTCTTGCTCATGATCCATTGCAGGCCGTGACTGTTTGTCCAAAAAATACGAGAAACAACTTTATATCGTAAGATAAAAGCTAGTAATATAAAATTATTTAAGGCCTACGGAGGTCATGTTAACGTACGCACCTTAGTAATGAGTGCGCGGATTGATTCGAACAGAATTTGTAATCCAAGAGTAGCCATGGCTGATGCAAAAACAATGATGCCCTGCATGTATAATCACGTTTGATCAATTAAATTTGTAAAGAAGGTGGATAAATATTCAAGAAGAAATTTGAGACTTACTACTGGCTGCATTCTCTTTTTTCCTATTGGATAGTGGTAGTGGTTAGGATTCTTCATGGCATTGGCAGTGAACCACAAAATGAAACCGGATAGGAGATCCAGGAGGGAGTCCAAAGTAGAGGCAATGACTGCCAAGGACCTGCTCTCGATTGAAGCATATACTTTTGCGATGAAAAGTATCAAATTAGCTATGTTAGATACATGAACTGCCATCCTCTCACTCTTTGCAAGCTGCTTCATTTCATCCTAATCAGGAGAAAATAGGGATTATTTAATGATTACCCTTTTCACGGTTATATTATTCTCTAACTTATATAGTTGCAGGAGTAGTTAGTAGATTAAAGGTATTCATTAACTATATAAATCCTGTATTGTGATAAAAAATTACGGACGAATATATAAATCTTGTATAGTTTATAAGACTGTAACCTCGGTTGGATTGCCAGGCCAGCACCCGGTTTTGGTCATGGTCTCCATCTCATTGAACCCTTCAAGGAGCCTTTCTTGTTTCTTGTAATATTCTGAGACCTTTCGCTGTTTTTCTAGCATCAGATATCAAAGGAACAATAAATTACATCAAGTCGAAGGAATAGTGAAGACAGGATGCTTCATTACAAGCCAAATCAAAGTTGGAAATTAAATTTCCTCAACGGTTCAAAACTACAAGATATTGGGATTGTATTCTGTAATATGACAACATGAGAGCATGAGACCATATACCAAGTGTGTAACACATTTCATTTTGCATCTCATTTTAATGCTGCCAAAACTCTTCAATTTACAGAGTGTTCTAACCAGATGTTCTCTTCCAATTACTGCATAATAATATGACGACACCTCATCTTAATAGACTCTGATTGCTTCAATTTAACCGGCTATCCAAACGCAGCGTAGATTCTATCTAGACTCTATGGATATATGGTTGAAAAGCAATCAAGATTTTATCGAGATGTGGACGAAATTATTATGAAATCAATACGTTTTAAAGACTATAATGAAACGTTTTTGAAGCTTACATGGTCGAAATGGCCGTTATATAATGTAGTTGTATACAATCTCTCTTCTTAGGTTCTAATCAATGAATATAGAAGAATATGATGATGAAATCTAACCCTTTCAAATGGTTGTGCTTATCTTAAAACCTTGATGGTAATATAGTACGTCACTATTAACCCAAGTCTATCAAGTTCGAGAATTGTGAATATTCTAAGACACATCAGAAGTAGAATCCCCCAATTCCATGTATAAAGTTACTTTAGAATTAAATTGGTGTCCCCACAAAATATCCTTGTTAAATAGGCCCTACCACCTCAAGAATCTCTCGACATATAATAATATTCTTCTTCTAGTACATTACAATATACACAGCTACATATGCTAATAAAAGTTCAAGTTATGCGTACATTATACAATTCGCCAGCCACAGAAGTTTCGTTTGTCACAATCAACTTTCCTATAAATGCAAAAAAAAGGAAAAAAAAAGGTGCTAATACAACAAAAAACAAAAGATCCATACTTGAAGTGTTTGATTGTACATTAAAGAAACTCTTTCTTGTTTTAATTGAAAAAAGAGAACGTTTCTCGATATCAAGTTTCAACCATTGAATTGCATATAAACATTAAAGACACAAATTATTAAACGTAAATATTAAATTTTTTTTATACTACAATTTTTGTTACTTTTTTTCTTTAATATGGATGTCAAATATTCTCACAGTTGAATATATTTGAATGTTAAAAAAACAAGTTATTCTCAAGGTCCGTAACCATAGAAAAACAAATTTAATCACATTATATACTACAATTAGATTATTTCACTTTCAAACAACAATTCACTTGTAAATTATTGATGGGCATACCCAATCTGTAAAGTAGTAAAACCCTTTAAAAAAAGAACTACTACCACAAAAAAAATAATAACAAAACAGACATATTTGAAGTGTTGCATATAAAAAACTAAAAAACAAAAAAAAAGAAAAAAAGAAGAAGAAGAAGAAGAAATTCATAATTTAATTATTTTCTAAAACCACATACTTGGAGTGCAGAACTGTCCAAGAAAACCATCCAGACGCCGGCTACGAGGATCCTCCACATCGGAGCTCCGTTGGAGGCGGAAGTTGTTGAGGCTGAGCCGCCATGCAGATGGCATGTTTTCCGGTTCAGTTCCCACCGACGGCGGCAGAAGCTCTTGGCTGCATGAAGTTTCCTTGTAAAGGCCACTCCCACTACAACTCTCCATGTCTTTGTATCTCCTTCTTCACAACAACACTCAAAAACTGACACAAACACAAACAATAAAACAAAAGTGGTTCTTTGTGTGTGTGATTTTTTGTTCGTTTGAAGCACACTTTTGGCGTTGGCTTGGAGAGTCCGTGTTTTTACAAAACACACAAGCCAAACTGCTTATATAACCGTCTCTCGTTGAAAATAATCTGCTGTTGTAAGCTTATATTTTATTTTAATATATGTGCTTACATGTGGCATTGTATTCGAAATAAAAAAAAGTTGTTTGATTTGATTTTTGAGAAATTCTTATTTTAGTGGTGAGTGGTGACTCGTAAGGAATAATATAAAATTGATTGTGGGAAAACAAGAAATTACCAGGACCATATGGTTGTGGTGTTTGTCACGTAGGACAAGATTAGGGAAATAGATTTATTATAGAAATAGGACTTAAATTTATTGAATATTAAGTTTTTCAGTTTTAATTAATTTTAAATTAAGAAATTAAGATCTAATATTAGTTTCAAATTAAGAAATTAGGATTTGATTAGATTCTTATTCCGCTGCAGCAGTTTGCTAAGAAATCACAAAAAATCATGGTGGAATTTTTATATACCTTTTCATATTTTTTTTAGCAATTATAATTAAATGAGAGTTTGAAAGAGGCTACAAGATACAAAAACATGAGAGCATACTATCACGTCAATCTCATGGTGTTATGCTATTAGAAACATCTTAATTCTAGAACAAATTTTAAAATACTATATTATTTATTTTAAATTTTATATATCTTATTCCGAGAAACTAAGAAATATATGAATGATATAATTCATTTTGATTTGATTTATGCTTTATAATTGAATTTGGGTTTTCATTAATCTGCCTCATGTCATTGAATTGAATATTTTTCAAGCTATTGAGTAACTAGCCCATGTATATATTGAGTTATTTTCCATCTATGTTAGTTCATGGATTTTTCTAATATACATAACACATGTTGAGATTAAATCTATATGTATTATGATCCGAACTTTCATTTTCACGAAAGATATCTATTCTCACAATAAAAAAAAGGAAAAAAAAAAAAAAACTCCTTATATATGTTCATAAATACAAGTAGTCGTAGGACATAATATAAACACCTACCATAAGTGTGAAAGAGTAATTGAATATAATATCCACTTGAACTATGAGTGAATATGTAAAAATAAATTATATTTAAATTATTGGATTCTAGTCTAATATATGCTAAAAATATAATTTAAAAAAAATTAAAAAATCTCAGACAATTTAATGGTATAGACAGGTATTAATTTGGAACCAAACGTGAAAAGCTAATTAATAGAGCACAAAGAGCATCAATTAATAAATTTAAAATGCTTGGCAATATTTTCGTTGTATTTTTGTTCTTCAAAACAATGCTCCAAACCTTCAGATCTTGGTTGCAATAAACTCTCTATCTTGGTGAGGTCTAGGTGCAATCGAAAACCCTTTCTAAGAAAGCAAAGGAGAAGCCCGAATTTTGCAAATTTCAATTCCATTTCTTTGATATTATCACTCTCAAACTTTGCTTCGCAATATAATTATCATTGTTAAATATATTTTTGTATTTTTTAAAATAATATGCTTAATTGAATCTATCACATCCACATTGTTGATTCTAAGCGATGACACTTATGATCATATAGGTATATTTCAAGTATATGCATAATTCATTTATTAACTGATCATTCTCATATATTCTTTTACAATTGTGATACATTTAAAGTCGATATACTAGGCCTTTTTTTATGTATTAATTTATGGAATTTTTAAAATGATTTTTTAACATTTCCTCACTATATGATCGCTAGGTCATGTTTTGAGGCTCGTGGTGATTTTTCTGTGTCTATAATCTAAGATAAAGATGTCTCCCACTTTGGGAAATTAATAATATTGTAGTGCTAACAAATGTTACATCCAATTTAAAATTAGGTAATTCCTT
The DNA here is from genome assembly GCA_019925255.1 of Litchi chinensis. NCBI lineage: Eukaryota > Viridiplantae > Streptophyta > Magnoliopsida > Sapindales > Sapindaceae > Litchi > Litchi chinensis. The sequence goes on from CM034467.1 coordinate 30,298,511, forward strand.
TCAAATCTAAAAGTAATAAATAAAGTAATCATTCATGCAGTTCACATCTTCAATCTTAATATTGTTCTATTGATGTCTTCATTCATTTCAATCGATGTTATTAGATGATTAGGAATCTTCATTCTAATTGTAAAAACCTAATTTTATTTGTTTAGTAGACAATCAATTTTATTGATTGGGTAATTTAATTAACGAAAGCTATAATTTCATCCGTCAAATTTAGTGAATATGATTCTTTAACTGACAAAAAAATCTAGTGAATATCACTTTGCCAAAAGATATGTTGATCATTGTTAAGTACTAGCTAAGAAACGATAGAAAAGTGCTCCCTCCAAAAGCTCTTCCTAAAAACTTTTTAAAAAGGAAAGCACTTTCTAGAAGGCAGGCCGTAGTAACAGTGTTTGAATCGTATAAGTTAAAAATCAATGGCGGTGGCAGATTGCATTCGCATATGTAGACGGGTAACCACTTTGACAGTGGAATTTTATGTAAAAAAAGAGAGAAGAAACTCGTGCAATTATCATCAGCATTTGATGATAAGCAGGAGGCAACTTTATCTGCATCATTTGCACATATAGTTCAACATGACAACATGCACAGTTTTAGATAGAAAGATATGTTCAAACATGCATATAAAAAAGAGATAAAGGAAGATATTTTAGTTACGTAGTCAACTTGAGAATTGTGGTGGGTTATTACCGCTTTCCTTGTAAATCAAATGACAAATGACACCAAAAGCAAGCATGATCTAGCTATGCAAACAAGTCAAGGAAAAATCTACCATTTTTGACAAACTGGTGGTAGTTAATTTTCTTTTTATTCTCTTAAGGTGACATAAGGACCTAATGTATTTAATCACTATAAATACAATCTAAAATTATTTTTTACAACACAACGGTGAGATTCTATAAAATTTAATAAGCATAAGTGAGATTTTAATCTTTATTATAAATATGAAAAGAGAAGTGTAAACTATTTAACTATGTAAGAGTGAATAGTTATAAAGGTCTTTACAATGAGGGTTTAATTTGTGTTCACATTTGTTTAAAAACTATTTAATTTTCATTTCAAAAGAGATTAGGCTATAAAAAAAAAAAACAAAAGTTAATGTAACGTGATTTCAGAATTCATTGAGAGGAAATCCTTCTATACACTTAATCAAGCAAGCCTTGTATGTATATCTCCAAGTATTACAGAGAATTTTAGTTGTGAGGTTAGTTCTCCTTTTAGAAGAATGTTGAAATTTTTCTGACTAGAGAATTATTGTTAGTCGTGTAATCGTATTGGGCACTTTGAGGTGGAGATAGTGTGGTAATTGGTGCTTGCTTGCTCAACCAAAACAGAGGATGGCACCAAATGCATGCATTTCTCTTAAAGTAAAAGAAAATGCACTTGCATTATTTTTGTTTGTAGAAATTTTCATCATAGTTATTATTAGAAGCTGTTCTTAAAATGCTCCACTAAGAACAAATTATTAGACATCCTCTACAAATTAATCTACTTATATTTAACAAATACTTTAGAGAATGATAGAGAATTTTTCTATAAACATTTAGTAAATATATATGCAACCAAAATGAATAGGAATCAATCTCTTATTAGACCTTTCAACAATTACACTTAACCAAACAAAAATCAGTGTTACACCTAGGAGTGCATGATCAATATAGTATGTAGAATATAATAATGCTTGAAAGATAACTAAAACACAAGCAAAACTCCGGTTATTCCTAGATGGGTTTAACATTTTTTTAATAAATCCTAGCAAGCTACAAGTTTGAGTAGACCTATCAAAACCAAGCATTATAAACGTAGATAACAACTTTAATAACATAGAGGAACCATTTCCATATATTTGCTCGTAAATGTGTAAGGTGAAATCTAAACCTCCTCACCACAAAATAATGGTTATCAGACTAATTCAAGTACTTATCTTGACAATCATGTCAAGAAAGCCCAATTTAATGAGCCCAAATCAAGGTTTCTTGGGCTTGTGTTCAAGCTGATGAGTGATGTTAAAGTCTACATGAACAAAAGCCCTCTCCACTTCAGGAAGTTGTTCAAGCTTCTCTTGAAGAGTCTCCCCAATGTTGTGTGCTTCACTGAGGGACATGTCTCCTGGTAACACTATATCAACCTCAACAAAATACTGACACCCAAAATTGTATGCCCTCACTGTCTCAATGTGCCTGATGTCTTCATGATGATTCCATATCAAATAAGTTAGCTTTGCCAAGTACTCTGCCGGTGCTGTCCTCCCAATCAGTGACCACACATTCTCCATCACTGTATTTGCCCAGTTGCCCATTGTATACAAAGCAATCTGCATTGCAATGTTCGTTAGTTATCGCGCGTTCAAGTAAAAGTTCAGATAATTATCATACAGTCAGTAGGCTTTATGATTGCTTACAATGATAGCACCAACCGGATCAATCCACCAATAGAATTTGATGGCTAACACGGCGGTTCCTAGACCAATTGAGTTAGTAATGACATCGAAAAAGTGATCTTGAGCATATGCTCTAACGATGTCATTTTCGAATCCCCTACAATACATCACGAGCGCAAATTTTACTGCTGTGACTGAAACCATGATCCCTATCATCCACTTTTCCTTCTCAGGATCCCTATCTGGCTGTGCCTGCACAAAGTTTTTAAGTGAAATAAATAAAGGATTGCACTATCGTATATTGATTTTGGTTCCATTAACTGATGAATCAACAATTAACATACCTGGATGACAATTTCGCGACCTGATTCAAACAATATTTGCAATCCTAGAGTCGCCATTACCGATGCAAAGACAACTATTCCCTGCAAAAAGTATCAGTAAGACTTAATCCATTACAATTCTTGTCGTTATTTTCAAGTACAGACCATCCACATGTATTTTCGTACATATTAGTCTAAATGAAAAGACTTGTCCATGGTCCACACCTAAGAATTTCAATAATAATTCTATCATATTTCAGTGGATGAATTAAGGCTTACAACAGGCTGCATTCTGTTCTTGCCAATTGGGTATTGATATTGATTTGGGTTCTTCATTGCATAGGCAGTAAACCAGAGAATGAAGCCTGATAAGAGATCCAGTAGAGAGTCCAAGGTTGAAGCTATCACTGCCAATGATCTGCTTTCAACAGAAGCATACACTTTTGCCAAGAAAAGCACCAAATTTGCTACATTTGATGCATAAATTGCTACCCTTTCACTCCTTGCAAGTTGTTTTACTTCATCCTGAAACAGACAACTCTTGTTTAATCACGTCTTGCCTTTTTATCAGATAAATTTCAAGTTCAGACGTATTCAGACTCCAGATAGAAAAAACAAACCTCAGTTAAAATTCCAGGCAAAACACCCAATTCAGTAAATGTGTCCACTTCATTGTACCCTTTGAGGAGCTTCTCTTGCCTCTTGTAATAATCTGCAATTTTTCTTTGCCTCCCTGACAAGTAAATAATCAATTCAGTCATAGATATATTAAAAAGTTTGAATGTTCTCAAGAAAAAATTTCAGGTTAAAAATTCGTTAGCTAGAAATTTCTTTTTCTCCTTGTGGACTGTCTAGGCCAGAGAATTTTCATATTTACCAATTAAATTCAAATCAAGACTAATAAGCACTCACTTAATGTTCTAATGAAGTAACCAAAGCCAATATTAGAATCCAAGCGTTTGTCAGACAAATGGAATCTATCCATATTAAGCCGCCATGATGGCTCAATGGTCACCGCCACGTCCTCTCTGGCAGGGTCTGGTGACAGAAGCTCAGTCCGGTAGTCTGACGAATCCGTCCGGAGATCATTCACCATTTTTTCTTGCCTATCAAACACTAGCCAACAGAAATGAGTATGTTTCTTGGAAGAGAAGGTAAGGGTAGGCACTGCTTATATAATGACCAAATTGTCAAATAAACAAGAAGCAAGAAAATGAAATTCAACCAGCTCCTCTTAGTGAAAAAAATATTAATAAATTGAAACAAAGGATTCAATAAAGAAAAAAGCATGAAGAATGCTGGTCCTAAGGATTGGCAATGTTATGGAAGTGGAGTGGTTAATATAGGTGAAATTAAGTATCTTCATCATCATCATCTTCCATGCCATGTAATAGCTGACTTAATTTCTAGTATTAAAGTTAGACTTTGTGTTAAATGGAGAAGGAATCCTAATTAAAGAATATTATGAGTCTGTTCACACTGCTAAGAGTATAAAAGTTGCTATTCTTTGATTAAGTAGTTGACTATTTGATTTCAATTGTACACGTCTATTCTCTAAATATTTGTATATACATAGAGTCTTCTGCTGATTTGCAGCAGGAAGTTTCCTTCCAGGACTTTGGGGAACTAATAAGAGGCCAACACCACACAGAAGTGATGGATAGGGCATGTATAACTTATCAGGTGTGTACTTGGACGGTGCGAATGTTCGGATTTTAATATTAATTGGTTTGTAGATTTTTTAGGGATAATCCTATTTTTTCCTTATAGTTTGACATAATGTCAAAATCTTCTAGCATTTTTGAAAATCTCTAATATCTCATTGTCGAATTTTGAAATGGATCAAATACCCATATAGTTTATGGAAGTATCCAACAAACCCATCAAAGTTGATCCAAAGTTGATCTTGAAAATCAAAATTTGATCGTTAATGTGAAAGGACAAAACTACAAAGATATTTTGGTTATTTTAGTTATTTCAGTAAAGGTCACAACGAAATTGGATAAAATGAGATTTTTCGAAACTATAGAGAGTAATTAATAATTATGTCAAATTATCAGGAATATTGAGATTATCCCTATTTTTTCATATAGTTTTTTTTTTTTTTTTTAAAATATGTATGAATCTAACTTATCATAATAAATCAAAGTAACTATTAACACCTTCAGATGCATTTACTGATAAAAACTCTTAATAAGAAAAAAAATTATCATAATTATGATTACATTATTTACTAAAACTTGTTCGAAATCAAATTAGGTAGATTTCATATCCAAATAAGAAATTAACTACTGGTTGGAAAGGTGACTTAATTTTCCTTCCAAATTAAGGAATTCCTTTTCACAGTACTCTCTCCAATGAAAGTTTTCTTTCGATTTCATTTTGAAAATCTTAAACAGTAACCACATCTCTACCACCTAGTGTTCAAATTGTAGTCATTCAGATATGAAATATAAGCTGTTAGATGCATCTATGAGCAAAGAGTAGAACTTGAAATAAATTTATTATATATAGAATTTATTCTTCATATTGAGAACTTCCCTTTTAAATTTTTATCTAGCTTATCAACAATAATTCAATGGCTGAGTTTTAATGTTCCAATGTAATAATGTTTATTTATTTATTTTGAAAGAGCAATGTAATAAATGTTAGTATCTCTCTATGCAAGAGAATAAATTTAACTTGAGTTTTAAAAAATAAATGGATAACTTATCATGAAATTGATTTTCAATTGATGAAATATCTCATTCTTTTTTTTTTTTTTTGACAACTAAATATCTCGTTCTTTTTCTGCAACGTACCATTCATTTCATTAATGAAATATCTTTAAATTTGTTAGCTGTAGTAGACAATGGTATGTTCCTTATTTTTTTTTCCTTTTCAATATCTATTTTTCTATCAGACAATCTTAAAAGTTGTTGCTGTCTTTATTAGTTTTTACTAGAATATATATATATATATATATATATATATATGTATATATACGTATTATTTTTCTTTCTTATTATTTTTCTTTCTTATTTTCTTGCCGTCCAAACAGAATCTATCATATTATAATGAGTATCCACAACAACACATGGAATACATTCTCTTAAATTAATTACTATGATAAAATAATTTATTAGTATTATAAGGTCACTGTCCCAGAACCACTATTGTCTAATGAAAACCCAAACAAAGATCACTTGACTTCTGCTTTGACTGCGGTTCACCGCGTGACAAAAATCAAAACAATATATAATATTATATTGTTTCAAAAAATATATATATATTATACACATAAACACTATGAGAGACAAAATAGAAGTGATTTTAGAGAGGGAATAAAACAATTGATTTACAATACATTACTGAATATCTTGTTTATCAAACTTATAATGTCTGAATAATTTGATCGATATGATACCTAAAATACCTCAGGTTTATAAAAAAAATTATTAATTTTAATTTATTTAAGGTTTTTATGTAAGTGCTAGCAACATTTTATTTAGAAATTTGTATAATAATGTGAATTCTTAGTTTCTTACCGGTTAAATTAGTTTGGTTAGTGTAATATAGTATTATTGTTTAAATGTAACAAGATATTAAATAACACAAATAAACCTAGAAAATAATTTCTCTCTAAAATGAAAAAATTATCATTGATTTTGAGTTCTAGTTATAAAAGGCGAATTGTTTTAAGGCATTTTCATGTGTCGTGGCCTTGTAGAAATAGGAATTGTAACATCCCAATTTGCCATAAAAAAAAATAATATAATGTAATGTTCAATCAATCACTTAAATCTTCAAAACTAAAACTTAACTAATGAAAAATTCCATAAAATATTTAATTCAATAATATAATTTTTCTCAATACCTCAATAATAATCTTAAACAACTCAAATCCACGAATATTTAAAATTCATCTTTACATTTGAGTTATAACCAATGAAACAAACTTAAATGGCTCTTTAATAATAGGAAGAGATATAACCACAATAGCAAAATTGAAATCTTCTCCAAGAAACACCAATTACTTGAAGTGGTCACTCAAGATAAATATTGTCTACTAATATGTAAAAATAATAGAGACGAGGGGTGAACCATCAACTTAATAAATAAACATTATACATTATGATGTAATATATAACCATAATGATATATTGTAAATTTTATAAAGTAGTTTTTTTTTTTTTTTTTTGAGAAATTTTATAAATAACTTTACAGTAAGAATAAAACCGTAATTTCATAGTAATTGAAAAATAACGAATATAGCAATACCGATAAAACATTTAATGATACAAAATAAAAAACATTCAATTTTTAAAATCGAAGTCAATAAAACATTTAACAATAAGATACATAAAACATTCATTATCTAAATCAAAGTCAAAATAATGGAAAACGTTCCATATACAAATTTAAACAAACATGGAAGTGGGTCATGTCACGTAATATCATTCACACATGTAATCTTGGTGCGGGGTCAATACAATTTACACTTGTAATCCTGGTGCGAGACCAATACAATTAGCACCTATAATCCCAGTGTGAAGCCAATACAATTAGCACCTATAATCCTAGTGTGAGGCCAATACAATTTATACCTATAATCCCGGTGCAGAGCTAATATAATTAATATTGCGTAACAATAAATATTCTAACTGGACCAATACAATATAATTACGACACTTATAATCCCGGTGTCTAGGTCATTACAATTAAATGAACTATGGATAGATGAACCAAAACATTTTCATTACAATTTTGATTACAATATATATCATATTTTTCAAATATGGAAGAATACTTTCATGCTTTTCACATAGGAAAGATAATACAATTTATATAATTTGATCAATGTACAAAATATATATATTTGATGATGCAAAATTATTTAAATAAAATATAATGAAATGTAACATTGAAAAACTTAAGATTTCATTTGATTGTTTAAAAGAATCAATCAAAATATTTTTGAAGTTGAACATATATATATTAAGGTGATGTATAATATTTACTTACCTCTTCCACTTATTCCAATATAGAAAATAATTTTACGAATTTACTCTATCTTTGTAACACCTTTCCCCTCAATCCCTTGTGATATGGGAACTGAAGCGAAGGATGTTACCATTTCATATAAAATTCATTTATTCATTTTATTAATTTACAGAAAATCCGGCAGAGTTTTTCCTGTTTTCTAGAAAACCCAAAGATTTAAAACCTGTAACATTCAAAAGGAAACACTTCTAAAATATATTCATTCCTTAACTCTCAAGTACAGACCCTCCTTCTGACTCAAAATCACTTCACCACACAAATTTCAATAAAATCATACATTTATAAATAAAGTTCTATTAGATGGAAATAAACTCAAAACTTTAAGAGCATCGCAGCATTAAATTTCCCCAACTCACTTGGTTATGTTCAAAAACTTTTCTACAAGATTTTATACATTAAAACTTACAAAGCTTCCCAACTACATTTGAATGTACATATAGAAGTTCATATAATTGCATTGTAACAAAAATATGTACATGCCAAAAGATACCTATCAAAAATGGAGATCGATGTGACTCGCGGGATGTGGGGGAAATGTCCCCTTACTTGTCTTTCTATCTACACAACTCACCTCAACTACCTGCGTGTGGGAAAATCCGATGTGCTAAGTATTTCTACTTTGTAGGTGTACACATATAATATTGAAATCATAACTATTTTCAAAAACACAACTTTAAAATATGATAATTTACCAAATTTTCATATTGCAAGCATAAGTGTATATATATACCAAACAAAATTCAGAACTTGTTGAAATTAACCTTTCAAAACTATATATTACTCGTAATTATGTTATTACCCCTAATGTTATGTCAGAGCCCTTTATAAATTCTGACACAGTACCTTGGATCGGTAATGGGTTTCCCTCGACATTGGACACTCGGTGTCTACCCGCCAGATCTCAATTTTTCAAACTTTTCAATTTCTGGACCGAACACTCAGTGCCTGTTAAGGTTCGTGAATCAAAGTCGATATGCAATCATAACGGTGCAGTACTGCTAATAATTACCCTATTGGTATGTCAACTACCAATCCTCATCTACCAATATTCAGGTTTACTCGGACTCTTAGTATTTTTCAATAATTACATAGTTATCAATTCAAATAAACTTTTAATCGCGGAACTATTTAATCTCATCTTTTGGAGCTATTTTTCGAAATCTTTCAAAACTTTCCTCTTGGCCATTTTCAAGTGACCATTTTGCCCCTAGTTTTGATGTCAATGTTTAGCACCACAATACCCATCCTTTTCTAATTCACATTCCGACAAAAGAGGAAAATTTTCAAATTTTTATTTTCCATTCTCTAGTTTTTCATACATATCATCAAAACATCATATCATCAACACATAAATGAGTGAGAATTGACCAAAATGCCCCTTGGTTCTTCCCTAGCTTGATTTCGGCTAAGGGTATAAATTTTTGAAATTTATTTTCAACTCAATAATTCATCCCATAATTTATTCAAATATTATTCACTTAACATATAAATAAGTTTGAAATGACAAAAATATCACTAGGATCATCTTTGGCATAGGTTCGGCCTAGGGTAGGGATTTTTATAAATTTTTGTTCCACTTTGTTTTTCATCACAAAATCCATTCTATCAACACCCAAATGATACATAAATATCATCTATATCAATTCACCACATCAAGAGAATAAAATCACTAACTTTCAAATAAAATTTTCATTGTTATGCTATTAATAAAATCAAATATTGAAAATATGTGTACATCAACCTTTTTGGACTTGCTTCTAGTTTTCTAGCACTCCCAAATGAAGCTCAAAGTTTTTTTTCACCCTTGCTTGGCTCACCTCTCTCTAATTGATTACTTAGGGTTTTTTCAAGAGAGCACTTTTCATCATAAAAACCAAATCAACAAATGTAAATGCATAAACAACTACAGCTACATGCTCTTACATGCTTCTACCTCATTTCTAACTAAAACACATCACAAAAATCAAAACCCACACCAACTTACCTTATTAGAACCCTTTCTAACAAAAATTCACTTGTAAATCTAAAGAGGTTTGAATGAAATTGAAGTTTTGGAGAGGTAGATAAGATGTAGAATAGACTTTAGGAGTGATTTGTAGGCTTAAAATTGAAGAAAAAGTGAGAGAGAAATGAGAGGAAAGGGACAGCAAGAAGGGATAAAAAGAAGAGAAATGGTAGTTTTTTTGCAACCCTTCCCCCTTTTATATCAACTCTTTTCCAATTAATCATTAACCCCTAACTATTGCTATAATTACAACATTAACCTTTGTTATAAAAGCTTGCATTTGATTGGTTAAATCTCTAACTATTCATCCCACTAACTAACTAATCATCATTCTAATCAAAATCCAACTAAATGACATTAATTTCTATTCACTTTTTGACTTTATGGTTGACAAACTTTGATTGATCATGAATTTAATCACATGTAATGCCTCCTAATTCCATTCCTTTTCTTGACCAATCACATTTTTCTAATATCCAAATGTATCCATTCAATTCCTAAAATAAATCTTCACTTATAGCTTATTTTCCCAAATTTAATAAATCCTCTAAATAATTAATAAAAGTTATATATGTGTCTACCTAAAATTCATAAATTCCAAATTTAATCCATCTTTTTCTTACTAACTTTAAATTCAAGAGCTCTAATCCAATCGGAATGAGAATTTGGGGCGTTACACTCTTATCAACCTAAAATCACATCACGAAACTCATAAATTTATAGGAAATTATAACTCACTAAATTAATCTAAGTCCAAATACCATTAAAATCCCCTACTATCAACACTGTCTCACTGATGCAATCCATTTTCTCCACTTTTAATAAATTATATATAAGGCCAATCATCCTGTAAATGCAAATATATGTTCTAATGACTCAGAATAAATACCAGAAAAATTTCCAACCTTAACTACCACTATTAACCTATCGACTTAAACATTTGAATCCAAACTAAAGTTGTATCGACATCATTTTTGAAACTGAACAACCATTGATTTCCGAATTTTTGAAAATAAACTACTTAATAAAAATCCTTCAAACTTTAATGTTACAGAGGACTCATATTGATTCATATAGAAATTTAATGACACAAAATAACATCAATCGCATGTCTAAAAAATTTAAGATTCAACCTAATTTAGTGTTGTCCAGATTTTTATTTCACTGAGTCAGAGTTAAACAAAAATTCATAATTAATTATAACCTAACATTCTAAGGAGCATTCATACCGAATTTCATAATTTTATACCTTCATTTGCCTATTCAAACAATTACACAAAATTGACATCCAGCAGCCTCTATTTCTCCTAAAAATCCTACAAAATTTTATTTTTATTTTGAAATAACTCCAAACATAACAATATGACACGATAAGTCCAAAATATTAAAAGGTTTCTAATATTAAAAAAAAAAAATGAAGGCCTATCCGATTTACAATCAACTTTGATCTTCGATCTTATTATGGTTGGAGAGTTTTACTTTGTTAATGTAGAAGAAAATTTTTTTGAATGAAATACATATGTTTTTAAGGAAGAGAATTGGTTGCAAAGAATAGAGAAAAAGATTAATATATATGTGAGGCTTCAAATCCTACTAGTGATTAGGAGAAAAAATATATATATATGTATTTATATGTTATATATATATTTGTCAATTTTTTCCTTCAATCCTTCCCTTAAATAGATAGGGAAAAATACATATTTTTCCATCAATTACTCCCTAATTAGGAGCCCATAAATTTGATTAATTACTTGTGGAAAATTTTAAAAACTTTCCGTTACAGGAAAGGTGATTAAAATTCACAATCCTTTGAGTGTCTGACTATGTAGGTGCCATATCATTGGATTACCTCATCTTGTCTTATAATAATAGTACTTTTAATTGATGGTTCGTTTTGTAACACTCAATAATAAAAACCATACATTTGTCACGATATAATGAATGCAAGATCATCCCACAAAGATGTCATGGTTACTTCTATCCAATCCTAGCGTGAAATAAATGCAGTAAAATAAACAAAAAGTTGAGATTGATTAAGTGCAAAATAAACGAGAAATTAAAGAGAAAACTAGCCAAATTCAATAAAGAAAGAAACATTGGTAATGAGATGTTAGGTCACCAATGCTTCTGCATACTTTGATCAATTAAACATCAGCAATCCAATGAATTAACCTAATTCTAGTCGGTGGGTCCTTTCAATTCAGTCAGATATTGGTCATTTCATGCAATATATACAAACCCAAAAAGAATATTAGTTGTTAATACCTAATGGTGAGTTTTACGAATTAGATCACGTATATGAACTTTAAATCCTCATCACATAACATCTATTAACCTTAAGTGCTTTATGTTGACATGAACATAATAAAATATCAGTATTAACGTAATTAACAATGGTTGTGCTTAATCGGGTTAAATTCCATTCAAGGCTTATATATCATATTAAGACGTCTCCTAAATATTCTCTAACAACCAATAATTCACTGTCAATGTTAAGCATAGAATTGGTCATCCATATACTCTATCATAACAATTAATTTACATAACAAAATCAATGAATGAAAGACTGATTGAATTGCATAAGAAAAAAAATCAAAATATACACAGCATTGGTTCCCTAACATGTGATTTAGTTACACATAACTAATTGATAACAAATACAAGTTAGAAATAAAAGGAATACACCATTAAGCTCCATTGAAAATGCTTCCAATGATCTTCTTGTGGTCTTCTTAATCAAGACTCTTGATTCTGTCCTGCTTCTCTTGCCCAAGAATCAAGTTAAAATGTGAATTTGATAGAAAAATGGATGATGGTGAAATGTGGTGTTTCTTCTTCTTGGAATTGTGGCTTGGGAGAGAATTAAGAATGGTGGAGGCTCCCCCCAAGAGGTGGCTACTGAGAAAGGTCAAAAAATGAGGGCTTTAGAATGATGAAACCCTAACAAGTAAAATGTTCAGAATGCCCTTCAAAGATCGCAATTAAAACTCGGTTATAGACTTGGCGCAACCCACGGCGCGACCGTCATCCTCACAGCAAGTGGCAGAGAACTAGGCTACTTGTGGCGCGATAGTGGTCGTTGTGGCACCAAAGGTTGCCGTACTAGGCATATGACCCATCAATCTCCATCTGCGGGCTTGGACTTGACTATAACATGGTAGCCACAAAAACCTTTGAAACATGTCCAAATTTGACCAAATTACACCTGAGTTGCTAGCTTTTACACAAAACCACCTTGCAACGCAATAAACCTGAAACATTAGATAAAACTCATCAAAAGCAACAAATTACTCGAGAATAAAGCCAAAAAGAATAGGAATTACGGGTCCAAAATATATCGATAATTTATCTTTATATATTCCAAAACAAGATTTTAGTAGACCTTTGACGCGGTTACTTTCGTATATATAAGCAAGTTCTGTGACAATTTTTGTATGTACGTTTATTAATTTAGAATGAAAAACAATTGAAATTAAATTCAAAAGGGAACTGGATCCCTTTGATGGGAAGCGGAATTAAAAATTCCATTGCAAACAGACAAAGAAAAGTTTCTTTGATATTTTGACAAATTGGTGATAGTTATTATTATTATTTTTTTTATTCTTTTAAATTACTATTATCATTTGAAGAAATTAATCATTACGAGTACAACCTAAAAATATTATAACTCAACACAAAGAAACTTAAATCTCTCACAACTAATTACGAGTACAACCTAAAAATATTATAACTCAACACAAAGAAACTTAAATCTCTCCCAACTATAAAAACAGAAGTGTAAGCCAATTAACTATGTAAGAGTGGATCTCCTCATCTAGTCTTATAGTAATATTGTCTTATAATTTTTGTATAATGTAAATTTGAGATTTGTGGGAGGAAGATCAACCTTTCGAATGTGTGTCTCTCTAATCACCTTATCTTGTCTTGTAGTAATAGTACTTTTTATTTTTATGGATTGCAAAACAAGTTTTTATTAGACCTCTAATTAGGTCACCTTTGTAGATGTATGCAAATTCCACAACAATATTCGTATATATAACTAATTAGAAGTAAAAATCAAATAAAATCAAATTCAAAAGAAACTCAATTACTCTAGTAGAGATCATAATTAGAATCCATAAATTTCACCTAAATCTACTGTTCAAAAAAATTCATCAAACTCTAATAAATTTGGAATTGAATATATTTAAATTTGCAAAATATTGTAAATTTTAATGAATGGAAGACTACTTGCATATGTTTCGCTGCATCATAAAAGTAAAATATGTCACTAGTTTTTAATCTCAACTGATTTTAATTTAATTAATTATTTTTTAATTAAAAAAGAGGAAAAAAGAAAACAGAAGAAGATTAAAATTTGCAGCGGAAGAGACAAAAGAGAAGAAAGAAAAGTGAGTGGAAACGAGAGGTGGGCGAAGGCGAAGCCCTAGAAGAGTGTTTCTCTCTTCAAACCTTTCATTTTTTTGCCCACTTGCATCCGACACAGCACGCAGAGATCCACTTCCACTTTGGATTTCTTCAAAACATGGTCACTTCCTCTATCTCTGCTTCTCTTTTTAGATTTCTTCATTTGGAATTCAACAACTGGGTTTGATCAGATTTTGGATTAATCCATCTGGGATAGTTTCTTTTATGGATTCTTTTAATGGGTTTGTGCTGGTTTGTCTTGTGTACTGATATGCATGTTTATTTTGTTTTGGCAGCATAAGTTGAGTAGAGGCAACCGTGACAAGCTCCAGCAGTTCGTGGCGATAACTGGAGCAAGGTAATCTCTTGTTTGGACCTATATTTGATTAGTTTAATGGTTTTTTGATGTGGGAATTGGAGTAAATGTATATATATAGATATATATATATATGTATGGTGATTGAAGTGAATATTGGGTTTTTTTGGCTACCCTTTAACTGTTAAGGTAGTAACAATTGCATGAATGTAGAAAAATTATTGTCTTTTGGTATATTGGTGGTAGGTGGTGGAAATGAAAGTTGTGGACTGAGATACACTAAATTCGAAGAAAAGTTATCCATGGATATTTGAACCCGAGTATCCATTTTTTGTTTTCCTGCTACTCTTTTAGTGTTATGGTGGTGGAAATTGTTTCGTGTATAGTAAAAGTTTTGTTTTTTGGTTCATGATTAGTAGGTGGTGGGAAAAATTGAGTGTGTATTGATTGTTTGAATCTCTTTTATGTTTTGTGGTTTTATTAATAGGAGTTTTTCGATTTTAATGTAGTGAAAAAACTGCTCTTCAAGCTTTGAAGGCCAGTGATTGGCATCTTGAGGCTGCGTTTGATTATTTCTATAGTCTACCCCAAGTGAAAACAGCTGATACTAAACATTTAGAGGAGCTCTATAACAAATATAAAGGCAAGATATACCTTTTAACTTGGGATATATATATATATTTTTTTTCCCGAAAATTTACTTGGTCACATATTAAATGCTTATGGATTGCTGTATGCTGAGAAAGTTCTATTTTTTAAATGTTTGCAGATCCATGTGTTGATATGATTTTGGTTGATGGTATTACTCTCCTTTGCAATGATATTCAGGTAACTGTTTTGGTCACCAGCTGATATGGTTTTGAGTTTTGGGTATTATAATTGTGAATTAGGAGATCAGTCAATGGTTGTTGCTCATGGTGGTTTGCAAATCATTGTACTTTGGCATAAAAATGATCTATGTGGTAGCTAAAATCTTTTATTTCAGTTTGTCTGACATTAATTGTTTGTTGTTTGACAGGTGGATCCTCAAGATATAGTTATGGTATGTATGTATAAAAGTTCGATTGGTTGTTCCTTTACAATACTTGCATCATTTTTATGTTCTGAGTTCAGGGTAAATGTTTTGGTAATGCAAGTTTGAATTTTGATTCGAAAGAAGTTTCAATCTCTAATCAACATAACCTGCACAATAGAATCTCTGATTGGAAACTTGAAGTGGGTTGGTTTGCTTCCTATGATCTTGATTATACTTGTTTTGGCTGAGCTTTTGTTGAAAGCATTAATAATTGGAATTTGGGAAGGTCTTTGAAG
Organism: Litchi chinensis; assembly: GCA_019925255.1. NCBI lineage: Eukaryota > Viridiplantae > Streptophyta > Magnoliopsida > Sapindales > Sapindaceae > Litchi > Litchi chinensis. The sequence continues at coordinate 30,314,305 of CM034467.1, forward strand.
TGGCGAGATTCTCTTCCGTAAATTGCACATATATTTAAGATGGGAGGTTTCAGTGGAAATTTAATTTGGCTTGACATTCGACATGGGAGGTCTCCTGTAGAAGCTACTTTTTGTACATATATTTAGAAGAGGTCAAGGAGGTGATCCTGTCATTTTGTAGAAGTAAGTAATGAACTGAGAGATGGGAAAGTGGTGCAAAACTAGGACATATTTCTGCGACTATGGTTTTATATAAAGATAAGAGTAAATGGAATGAGAAAACGAAATTACTTGTTTTCAAGTTAGTAATAGTTAGCTTTACTAGCTTTTTATCTGTGTCTACCCATACTTCTGTGACTATTGTTTTATGTATTATCAACCTGGTTTAATGTCATGTTCATGTAAACTGATTCTGCTGAGTTTGGTAACATGGTTATTGCTGTTCTTACAGTTAGTACTTTCATGGCACATGAAGGCTGCTACCATGTGTGAATTTTCCAAGCAAGAGTTCATAGGTGGACTACAATCACTAGGGTAAATTTTCAAACTCCATCCTGTTGATTAGAGATTGTAGGCTTATAGCCACGATGATGCAACTTCATTGAAAGCTACATTATTAATGACAGGATAGATTCTCTGGATAAGTTTCGTGAAAGGATATCATTCATGCGCTCTGAGCTGAAAGATGAACGTATGTGCCTGGTGCATAATTTTTGGTATTTACTCAAAGATTAATTATGATTTTAAATGTCATGCCACTTTATGAATAAAGTTCATGGTTTATCTCTCTATTGAAATATTTACATCATTCAAACAGATTCGTACAACTATTTCTTTTTTATTGTAGATGTTCTTTTTCATTTTATGTTGCTGTAATGACTTTTTCCCTTACGATTGCGCAGAAAAATTTCGTGAGATATACAACTTTGCATTTGGCTGGGCAAAAGAAAAGGTATGCGTTTGTCATAGTAATTGATATTGTAAATAGTTTCAGTGATAAACATTTACAATTTTATCTGTCATATTCAAAAGTTACGTTAATCAAACTTGATATTAGTTAACTGCAGTGTTTAAAAGGCGAGGCGAGGCGGCGCCTTGAGGCGCCGCCTCGCCGCCTTGGTGGCTAAGGCGCCTCAAGGCGCATGTATGAGGCGGAGCAGCTGAAAAAACCCGCCTCTGAAGGATGAGGCGATCGCCTCTGGCCGCCTTCAGGCGAGGCGTCCTGAGGCGGTTCAGAGGCGGTCCAGACCGTCAATCACATGAAAAAAAAAAGAAAAAAAAATGCAGCTTAGGACAGATTACTAGACCCAAAAAAACACACAAACACACCAGTTTTAGAATTGAAAGCTTGGAATAGTTTACCACACCAAAAAACACACAAACACACCAGTTTTTGAATACAAACACCGGTTTTAGTACTGGTTTTAAGAGAGAGAGAGAGAAAGCAGAGAGGGTAAAACTAAATGGAGAAGAAACTAGAAAGATGTAGTGACAAACTTGGTGGTGCTGAGTGAATGGAGAAGAAACTAGAAAGATGAACACTGTTGTGGGAGTGACAGTCGCTGGTGGTGAGTGACAAAGTGAGCTTGAGAGGTGAGTGACTGTGAGTTTAAGTCGGCAGTGTGAATAGGGTGAGAAGAGTGAAGGGTCAGTCAAATGAGTAGTTCGTATACAATGATAAAAAAATGAAAAATAATAAAAATCAAGTTACTGGTGACCGGTGAGATGAGTATAATTTATGTATATAAAATGATTAAAAAATTAAAAAGTAAGTTAGTGGGGTGGGAGTTTCAAAAAAATTAATGATAAAAATAAAAAAATAATAAAAATTGAGTTAGTGGGGTGAGATTTTTTTTGGTTTATATATGAAATGATAAAAAATTTAAAAATTAGTGGGGTGAGGTTTGTATATATATTGATTAAAAATTAAAAATATATATTTTTTGAAATACATAAAAAATGTATCAGTAGGATAGAAATTTATAATTTATATACATATTTATAAAAAATAAAAATTAAGTTAATAGATTAGGTTTTATAATAAAAAATTTTTTTGAAAGAAAAAATTAAGTTAGTGGGATGAGATTTTATAGTTTATACATATATATATAATGATAAAAAATAAAATTATCTCTATCACTCAAATCTCAACACATCCTCCATTAAACATTTCAAGTTAAGTTTTTATTTATTTTTTTTTCTCAATTGGATTGAGGCTGCCGCCTTGATCGCCTCAAGGCGACCGCCTCGCCTCGCGGAGGCTCCACCGCCTCGCCTCGCCTTCCGCCTTTTAAAACATTGGTTAACTGTTCGAGTAGCATATGATTTGAGTACAAACAGGGTCTTATATGTAATCATTTCTGCCCCTTGACATGAGCATTCTGATTGTTCAAAGAGTTGTAATAACCTAGAAGATGTGTTTGTTTTTATTTAAGGTGCTAGATAGTTTGAAAGCAAACAATTAGAGGTTTACCAGTCCAAGGGAGGAGTACCATGCTGCTACACATAATGTGTTTCCAAACATAAAGTATTTTTTCAGTGACATTTTCTTGTGATTGTTGCACTTAGAATCGATGTTGTCATTGTCCAATCTCATTATGGTTGGATGTCTTCACGGTTTGTATTTTTATGGACATGATTTTAACTCTTGAACTTGAATAAAATCACGAGTGCACTTGTGCCACTTTGAAGTATCTGCAACTTTAAATGCAGTTAGCGGCCTGTATGGCTATATCCAATAATATCTCGGTTCTTTCGTTATAAGCTGATATCTCTTTTCTTGTTTTCAGGGTCAGAAATCTTTGGCATTGGATACTGCAATTGGTATGTGGCAGCTACTGTTTGCTGAGAAGCAGTGGCCATTAGTTGATCATTGGTGTCAATTCTTACAGGTAACTTAATAAACGCTTGCACTCCCTTGTCAGTGCTTTTCAGATATTTGTATAAGTTGTAAATTCTTGTAATTTGAAGTGAAAATCATGGAACTGGCAGTAAGTAATCACTGACTTTTGGTGAATATGGTTTAGTCTAATCATTTCAAAACATTATGTTATGGTGTGCATATTTTATATTGGAATGTTTTCCCAGAATGCCTGCACGGAAAAGAAAGTAGATGTCGTAGAATGGTATGGCGGTGGTCTAGGTAAAGGTTCATATCATATCTCCTTGAACGGTTTTGCTTATTGCATCATCTATATGGATAAACAACCTTGTTTTGAGTTATGAAGGGTTGGTTAGATTGATATGATAAATTCCATGAGCTAGCGTCTATTATCTTCCATACATACATCTATTAGTAATTTCCTCTAATATATTGTTTTGGTTTTGATGCTGTTCAGGCTCGGCATAATAAAGCAATATCAAGGGACACATGGTCTCAGCTGTTGGAGTTTGCAAGGGTAAGATGAAGTTTAAGTCTACATGCATACGTAATCAGTGCTTCTTTCAACTGTGCTTAACTTCACTAGTATAAGACATGCATTCACATACTTTATGCTAAAACTTATATAGGAACTACCCTCCACCATCCTGAAAAAGTATGGAAATAAGAAAAAGCCCCCACCTTACTATCTGATAATAATCAGCATATATGGTAGGTAGCTTTTGGATTGCCCTTTTGCATCCTATTCTCATTGTCCAGACAAAAGGTTGAGCTCCTCATCACTTATGGTGGATCTATTTAGAGCCCAACTTTTGTGTTTAGCCGGTAGACTTAGACATATATGTGAATGGTACAGTAGAGTCTGAGATGAAATATATATAACAATTCTAAATGCCAACATTAAAGAAAAATGCGAATGTAGTCGTGAATAAGAGGACTTGCACACAGAAGTGTTATTTTTGCTTTACAATGTAGACATTCATAAATACATTTTTACGAACAATTTTATTGGCTTGTGATGTGTTGTTCTATGCTAATGACTATGTAACTAAAAATTGTTTTTCATTGTTGCTGTTATGCAGACAGTAGACCCTGCACTATCAAATTATGACGCGCAAGGTGCTTGGCCTTATCTTATCGATGAATTTGTCGATTACATGTATGAAAACGACATCATTCAGAAAGAATGAACGATTGCTGGGCTGGTGAATAATGGTGCGGAAATACTTTCATCTTCTTCTAGTGTGATTGTAGTTATGCTTGCCCCAAGTTATTGTGTTTATTTTGGGATAATAATACCTGAAACAACATCCAGTTCAAGACCTTATTTGTCATTGACAATTGGCAATTACATTTTGCAGTCGATTGGTACTGTTGATACGGTGTATGCATTTTCTTGTGAAATAAATTCTGAGCCTGATCCTCCATAACATGAGTTTCAATTGTTTGAAGTTCCCTTTCTCTCTAAAACAAGATGTCATTGTAGATAGTTGAAGTTCTACCAGAATATATGCTTTTGAGGCTATATATCTAGAATCAACTGAGTTACTACATTAACGATTATCCTTCATATTTGTATATTTCTGTTTTTGCTACTAGCTCTTTAAGATTACATAAAATTGTTTTATCGTTGAGCCTTTTATCCTTAAATAGTGCTCTCTTCGTTTAATATTTCTGTTGATGGATCATGGAACAGTTGGTTCCGTTGATGGAACAGTCTGTTTCCCAAATAATTTATTGCATTCTTTTAATGATATCACTCTTCAGAAGAGATAATGTGTATTTATACATGTGAGAAAAATTTTTCACCATGTTGTATATATATATATATATATATATATATATATCTATATGTGTATATGTAAGCTATTGGCGAGTCTCAGTAGAACTCACACAATTTCCATCATCACAGCCGAACAAACCAGGCATATGATTAATAATAGAGTAATTTTTTACGTAAATGATATAACATATGAACTGTTAACATTATATTAATTATCATATTATTTTATAATTTATAAAACGTTGATAGCTCTCATATTGCATTATTTGAGTATGAATTTATATAAAAAATTTGAGAAATTTAGCTTTAGTCGTAATAAAATAATGTAACACAAGTGATGCTTGTAGTCTTGAACGATGCTAATAATAGCCATTACTTTCAAGTAGATTAGTTTCATGCCATAAAAAGTCTTAGATCCTAAGTTTTCAAATGCATATAACCCTCGCATGTATCTTCCACTTTTGGCTTCCTTTTGATAGTTGTATTTCAATGTCAACAAGATTGATCCTGCTAATGCAATGATTTGACAACTTTGTTCTGCCTCAAAAAAGGGAAAATTATCGTAAACTGTGATGGAATCAGGGGCCTCTTCTTCCAACACTTGTGTTATTACCAACTGTGAGAGGATATATCCATCTATCATGCATTTGGGTCGAATGTAAACCTGATAATATAATTGAGTTATGTTTGTTGTTTTTAAATAGAAATAATGAGAACATAAAACTCGATTTAATTTGTAGAACACTTGATGCCAAGTTTTCTTTTTCTTTTAAAGTGTAGGCCTGTCCATTGAGCCCATCTTGCTTGTTGCTTGCATTGGAAGAGATGGACCTTATATAAGTCTACTAACAAGTACCAATTGTAGCCAGCTGTTGGCATTTTTGGTTAACACAGCCCGCCATGTCTCTTGGTATGGGTTCTGAACCTCATAGCAACATCCTTCACCAATTTATGTGAATAGTCTTTCCCTTTCCATGTGTGCCGATAGTCTTCTGAGTTAGTCTCAGAATTTTTTTTTTAAAAAAAGTATCAAACAATCCAACAAGAGTATTCATAATTTGATACTAACTTCATAATACGCATGCTTCGCTCTTCGTCCATGTATTTAATTGCACATCCACTCAAAGTTCAAATAATTAATGTACTTATTTTCATGTTCATAATAGGCATTCAAGTTTAACAATGTGTATTTACTAGCAAGTGTAAGGTTTAGTGGTCTCTCAGTGTTATGTGACTATATAAATAAATTTTCAAGTCATACATGTGGTTTTACATATTAACCCCATCGTAAAGAAGTAAATTTTTTAGCTTGTTTTTTATATTGGTAGGTCCCAACAAATTCTTGATCATTAGTGTTAGTAAATTTTTAAATTACCTTTTAATTGTATATATATGAAGAAAAAAAAATATTTAATTAGTTATCTAGATATAACCATATTGCCTTGCTTATATACGTAATCATAATATAATTCATTATGTCATCAAAGATATTTGTTACTAGAATTAGCTTGTACTCTATGAATCAATAATCCCAAGAATATATTTTCATATTGCATCATGATGCATAAATCCGAAATTTATTTCGAAATTATTCACGCTATATAAAAGAAAAAAAAATGAATAGTTATCGAGCTTTATAACTAATAAAATTTCATATTATAACATATATACAAATCTAATCAAATCCAAACCCTAATCCCAACTTTAACCCAAAATAACAAGCTGGAGACAAGAAGAAAAGGGTACCTTGAGCTCGTTGATTAGGCTTTGTCTATTTTCAAGTTGGTGGGGGCTAAATATGCCTTCACTTCATAAGATATGGCGAGATTGGATTGAAATTGATAGACAGAGATAAGATCAGATAAGATCAGATGAAAATAAATTAATACTATATTATACTTGGAGTAATTGAGATTGAATTAGATTGGATTTGATTAAATTAATTTATTTTTAATTGATATTAAGATTATGAACTCCATAAAATTATTTTAAATAAATTTATAATTATTAAATATTAAAATATTATATATTAGAAAAGGAGTGAAATTCCAAATGAGTGGGATTTCATTTCCCCATCAAATTCAGTGGGACTTAAAATTCCATTCATCTAGGATTTCAACGTTGGTACTAGCAGTGGTTGGGATGATGTTTCACATGCTTAGTATGCTAACAAGCATCACCTAGGGTAGGATAAGAATTTTTTTTTTTTTTAATTAATTTTTTCCAATACCACCATGTATCCTGATTACCAAACGCACTCTAAAAGCCTTTTACTCTTTTTTTTTTTTTTTTCTTAATGATATTACATATATAATTACATCAACCATTATATCTGTTAGGACCATCTTAATAAAAATTTATAGAATGATCTGAAACATAATATCTATTTTTACTCTACTCCTTAATAGTAAGGAGAGAGGCACCTATATGAAATGAGAAAATTGCTCTCCAATTGAAGGGATTTATGAGTAATTTGCTCACTATAGGTGAGTTAGAAGATAAATGTCCACTTTTTGTGTACTAGTGTGTTTGGCAGGCCAAACAACTCTTTGCTGTTTTTTTAACCTGGTTTGGACAGTTTAAAACATTTAGTTTTTTCCTAAACAAAATTAAATTCTATTAGTTTTTTCCTAAAAAAAATTAACTTCTATATAGTATCCTCATTTTTGTCCTCTTTAAGGTCTCTTACCAGATATGTGTGTTACTGTCACACGCACATCTGCGTAGCCCAACTATATGTTAGTCACAGAAAAAACTTAGATGAGATGGTATAGGTTTATAAGGTATAGGTGTAAAGGTGTTCAAGTAATGGCATGCCCCGATGTGTGATTGTTGCCCATATAATCTAAACTATATGAAGAAAAGAAAAAGTATTTAATTAGTCATCTAAAAATAACTATATTGCCTTACTCATTAATAATCATAATATGATTCATTATGTTATGAAAGATATTTGTTACTAGAATTAGCTCGTACTCTATGAATTACTAATTCCAAGTATATATTTTCATGTCGTAGCATGATGCATAAATCCGAAATTTATTTCGAAACTATTTAGTCGATATAAACGAAAAAAAAAAAAATGAATAGCTGTCGAGCTTTATAACTAATAAAATTTCATATTACAATATATATACAATTCTAATCAAATCCAAACCCTAATCCTAACTTTAACTCTAACTCTAAAATCTAATTTTAAATGAAAAAACAAACAAAAATCAATATGTTAATTATCAAGACTTATTCTTCCAAATGATACTAGCTAGATAACAACATAATTATTCAACGCACACTAACGTTGCATCCCTTGCTGGTTCGCTCTTCTTGTTAAATATTCTTATTATCACCTCATATATTTGAGCTTACTTGACTCCTGCCGCTCCATGATCATCAATCATCATCATGTCTCGCATTCCATGTTCGTTTGCTCTTCTTGATGATCCTACAGACCACGTACCGCCAACTATTGTTGTTTTGATCGTCAAGTAGGCAGTCATCTAACCTATACTCATGCATCACCCATTTGCCACGCCTTTCTTGAACACCATTCTTGGGTATGAATGAGAAACTCCTCTTTCCTCCAATCTTCACCTTTTGATCACCATTATAACCGTATATTTCCTTATCATTTTGACTTCTCCACGTACCCCATTCCGTCACTCTATCCACCCTTTTCCCGTTGCCGTGCTTCTTCTTCAACCTTGTGAAGAAGTAAAGAGTGTCTTCTTCACTCTCTTCGAATAGCCGTTTCCATGCACGTCCTTCACCGTAAACGTCACAGTCGATTATACTAGTGGCACAGGGAAGAGGGTTGCCATGCACCTTGTTAAAGAGATAATTAACAAGGAGTTCGTAGTCTGTCGGATCGAACCGAACACCGACGGGTAATCCACCATTATTGGAAGAACACGCAACAATGTTGTTGTTCTCCATGGATGATGAATTGATCGCTCTTGAAGATGAAAAAAACGTCAGAGAAGAAGAAGAGAATGAAAGATAAATGAGTTAACAAAGGTGTATTTATAATGTTAATTTCCTGATTAAGAGAGGAATTAGTGTTGTAGTAAATGTAGAATTGTTAGTGATTACATATACTTAAATATTAAAAACTATTCCTATTATACCCTTTTTTTATTAATATTAATTTTTATTTTTTTAAAATAAATTATTATTATCTTGAGACATGTTAATTTTTATTTATAATATTTTATACTTTAATTATTTTATTTTATATAAATAAACTAATATTTTCATTAATATAATAATATAAAACACAATATTTGGATACAGCATGAGTTTTAAAGATTCATAATACACAGTACATCGATATAGAATACTGTGTAATAAACACATATACTTGGCGGCTAAAGGGAAGAAAGTTGTATTCATGAGCTCAAAGTAGTTAACAGTACATGATAATAAGCGGACCAAGTAAAAGATTGAATGGCACAAACTGCCAGCTAGAAACAGGCATACATGAGACAAATACGTGAGAAATATTTTCGAGTAGATTCCAATTTGTGATGCTTGATCAGTCTTGCATGAACAGATCATTGCATGTGAATGATTTCAATAGTAGAACATGTAGACATTTTCCTTTCGCAATTCTTTCTGCGAAACCATTTCTGAGTCTTCACCTCCCAAAATTTGTTCAGCATTGTTTGTCTCTTGCATGCTTCGTTCCAGCTTCTACGTTAATAAGCAGGCTAAAACACAAGCAGATTAGAAATCGGGACTTTGATTTAATAATATAATAATAATTCGTTAGTTTAAGAACTAATGTATATTTATTGAAAAAAGCCGTTTTCATTACGATATAAGTAATAAATTCGACTTTTTAAATTAATAAGATATTTTTTAACTTAAATTAAGACATAAATAAAATAAAATAAAATAAAATCACTTAAATTAAGACTTAGTGAAAATAAGTTTTATAACTTTTATTAAGAAAAAAAAAAAATCCCTTAGTTATCTTTAATTTACTTTTTACAATGATTAGTGTTGTAGCAAATGTAGACTCCTTAATGTTAGAATCAAGCATGAAGGTTTCTGTTTTTAACATTATCAATATTATTACAAAGATTAGTGTTGTAAATTTAGACTTCTTTGTGTTAGAACTGAATAATTAAGTTCGATGTGTTGTAGTAATTGTAGTAAATTTAGACTTCTTATCATTATGTTTGATAATCTTTAATACACTTCTAATTGGATGTGTGTTGGTATCGCGTAGGAAACTGTGTTAGTATTGTATACGAAACTATGTTTCCATTTTTATATTGCCAATATTAATATTAATCCTAACTCCAAATTATTCTTCCATAAATTCTTATTTAAATCGAATTTCTTACTGCATAATAATGAGGTCAAAATTCTCCAATACAATTATCCAACCCTAATATTGAGATGATATGATAAAAATATATATATATATATATATAAATATGTACAGAGAATTAAAAATATAGAAATTTATTTTATTCTCTCTTCTCTTAATTTATTATTAATCATAATTGAAAAAACAAGTCTGAGAGGTTGACTATACCATAATACCAACTAAGAAATTTTTGGAAATTTTGAGTGGTTGACCGTACCAGCAATTGTCCATCACTACTAAATACATTCCCATTCTGTTCATGTGGAGAAACAACCACTAGTGTATGAAAAATGCAACGACGATGTAAAAATCCAAATTGACATCCACTAGAGTCTATAATTATTTATGGCGAGTTTCTTCCATTTCAAAAACAATCAAGGAAGCAAATTTCTCCTTTCTATTAATATAACGATCTTTGGAGTTGTACAATTGAATGAATGTAATTAATCCTGAAAGGATTATAACATCACTTTGATGCCTTGTGACCGTGAGTCTTGGCATGGCTGGCCGCAGAGGACATTACGCGCAGACGCCTGGCTATTTCCGTGAAGGATGGCCTGGCTGCAGCATTTGGAGCCCAACATTCCTCCATCAACCCTTTCCATTCAGAATCACAGAAGCCTGGAATAGTTGGCCTCAACGTGTTGTTGACAATACCGCCTGCATAAGCGAAAGTTTGTAAGAACAAATATAACTCCTTATGATTGTTCGGAGCTCAAATAGTCATGGTCTCGTAAAGTGTCTCGTTTGCAAATAGAATGACGTAGAAGTTCATGGTGTTGTCATTTTGTAACATGAGATACTCTATAGATGACAAAGAAAATTCATAGTGCTCCAAACCTATGATTGCACCATAGTGCATATTGGCATATGGCTCCTCCCCAGTGAGAATCTCCCACAGGACAATGCCGAAGGAGAACACATCAACCTGTGGATCATCAAGAAATGTAACAACTACTTGCTGGGGACAATGCTCATGGGTTAAAAGACAAGAATAAATAAACAAAATGAGAACACCTAGTTGGACCGAATTTTAAGTCCTCATCTTCCAAATAACAAATAAATGCTTACCTTTTCTGAGACCTTACTGCTACTGCCACTTAGCAGCTCCGGAGCCATCCATGGTAGGGTTCCCCGTACACCACCAGATACCAAGGTATTTCGCTTGATTTTTGATAGTCCAAAATCACCAACCTGAGGATTTGCGACATATTAGGAAACGTTTGATATTAGTACAAAATGTTTAACAGGATTATCATCTCCTCGAAACAGGTAACACCAACAACATTACCTTGCAAATGGGTCGTGATGGATCTTTCAAGTTCACGAGCAAATTGTCACATTTCAAATCAAAATGCACAATATTCTTGGAGTGCAGATATTCCATTCCGAAAGCTGCATCCATAGCGATTATTAATCTCTTGCGACGATCAAGATGCCTGCAGAGAAAAGCAGAAGTTAAGTATGAAAGGCATAACTACGACTTCCAGTAAAAAGACCATCTACTGATGTCAAATCTGTTAAGATAGCCAGTCCAGAATCTCAAAAAATTCATTTCTAATGTCCAGAACTGATGAGCTAATTAGAATCTAAAATTATCATAGTGTTATCAATTTAGACTATGAATCCAATGATGTCATATTCAAAGATTATATAACTTGAGGATTTACCTATCCTTGCGAACCAAAACATGCCTAAGAGAACCATCAACCATGTATTCTGCCACAGTAGCTAATGTCCCCCCAGGTCCATCTTGCACTACACCATAAAATGCCACCACATTTGGATGGTGAAGCTTGGAAAGAATTTCAGCTTCCCGCCAGAACTCTACCGTCTGAAAAGTCAGGAATTACATATTAAGAAAGTATATCTGGAAATGGTAGTCTAATCAATCATAAGTGTATAACTATATGTAACACACACACAATCTCTATATGGGCACTAATAAATATGCTTGGATTATTCTTTTCACCATTTTCACCATTTTAATATACATGCATGCATGTGTTAGCTTGCACTTACCTTGGGTGTGTTATTTTTAGTTAATTTTTAAATTACTTAAATGTGTAATTGAACTATATAAAATTTGTAATTCTGCGAGCTTGCACTTGGGAGTGGTTGAACGGCACAAATATGGAGAAAGAGAAAGTCACAAAGATAGAGAAGACAAGTGTCTGATGGCAAGCACATTAGGTGGTGGTGGTCGGACAGTGATTCACTTGGTCATGTGTTGGACAGGCTCCTTTTTATATATTTAAAAAGTTTTACTGACATAACAATGGCCATTGGATCATCCAACAGCTATCACCGTGTCTCAGACACTAATGTAAAAATGGGATCATTGAGTTGAAACGTTTTTTATATGTGTACGTATATATTTGAAACCAAAAACATTGTCCAAATAAGGGGAGAGACCAGTGTAGTTAAACATTTTGAAAAGTGAAACTCGGGCTTCACTAAATGTATTAATTTAGATACTGTCATATGCATGCTTATATATTGAAATGTGTCATAGGAATTAAGGAACAGTTACCAATCTTTCTTGCTCTGATGATCTTCCAGTGAAGCAGCTCTTTTTAATTCTTTTTATGGCAACATCAGTTCCCCTCCATTTTCCATGATATACGGTCCCGAAAGTACCAGAACCCAGCTCCTTCTGCTCTTCAAGATCATCATTTTTTATGACCTTTCATCCATATAAAAAGGGAATGAAGCACAAACTAATGGGACAAAAAGAGTCGTAGAAAGTAAACTGAAAAATATCAAATGATCAAATCATCTCAAAAGCAAGCATGCAAGAATGTAAGGCAAGTTGATGTATTTTTACTGTATGTTCATTATAAAAGCAAACAATAACAAGATGCTTTTATAACATATGATATTGGAAGCTGCAAGATTGTCCAAGAAGTCCATACTTGATATCATAAATAGAAAATATGATTAATTCTGAACATATATAATACACATAATTTGAAGCACGTAAATACTTGGATAGCAAAGTTGGAAATGACATGGTTTACTCTTGTCCACTTGGGTAATAAAATAATGCGTAAATGAACAATTCAAACATAGATTTAAGTATTTAACACTCAAACTTCATATATTGTCAAACTGACAGCATTACATATCAACAATTTGTTCATAGTATCTAGAACAACTTTAGTCCCATAGATTTTGCTATATGGGTCAATTTGAGAACCCGAATCACCTACAACAAACTTCCAACTTCAAGAAGATAAATGATCAAGAAAAAGAATTTATTGAATATTTTTCTCCCCCATAAAGAAAACCAAATAAGAAGTAAAGTAGGAAAATTAATTGCAGAATTCAAGTATCATCTCAAAGTAGATAAAATATTGTGCTCAAAAGGATTGTACCTGCAAGGTAGTGATATCAAAATCTACCAAAGAAGGATCAAGAGGAGGCAGACCAGTATTCTTGTTTCCCAAATTCCCTTCCTGAAAGCACAAATATGGTCAACTTTTGTGTTCCAGGCCACATAGTTTATGAGTTGTTGACACAAACCGATTTTGAACAAATATAATACCTCATACTCAGACTCTGGAGCTCTAGGGTTCTCCATCATAGCATCAAACTGCATACTTTCACTAACAATAGGTTCGACTCCAAATGGTCTAGGTAAGCCTTTCTGATTATCTTCACCCAACTTGAGTTGAGTGTCAACTTGACTTGCTGGAGCTCCATCATTTGTTGAAGGTATAGGATGATATGATCTGTCTCCTTCAACTTCTCTAAAAGCAGATGAAATACCAAGATGATCTTGATCAATAAGGGAAACATCTGTCTGACCAAACTCTTCTTGAGCCAAATTCCGAAAATATGACCAGCGCTTTGGTTCATGATTTTCCACATTCACACTCACTCCAGCTCCACCTTTGAGCAGTGGACTAATACCTGAAAATTCCTCAGAAAGTACTGCTTTGGAATACATATCAGAAAGGAAATCACGAGGGAATCTGTCATCAATATCAACACGGATATCTACCCGCTCTGGTGCAGGGTTACCATCAGAGGAAATTCCTAGAGAAACATCTTCAGTTTTCTCACCCCCATTAAGCCCTGGGAGGTTAGATGCCAATCCTTCCTGCTGCATGACAGAAGCCACTTGGCTCACAGCAGGAAGTTCTGATCCAGAGTCTCCTCTTTCATCAACCAGTATTTTCTTATCATAATCGGAAGGATCGTTTGTATCAGACTCAGCTTTAAGAACCCTATCCTTGTTGGCTGCGTCTTTGTTGTCCAAAGGGTTTGGAACTGACTGTTTCAACTCATGAGGATCCGATATTTCTCTGGAAAGCTCTGAATTCATCTGAGTAATTGCCTCAGCAAGCTCTTTGTATATTTGAAACTGGGCAAGTCCATCTTCAATTGCTTGAGGATCTGAGCATGATGGAATTGCATTTGAGACGGACTGTTCAGTATGAGAAGCAAGATTACTATCATGTAATATTTCATCCGATTCTGGAACTGGTTCTTGTTGGATGATATTCAGAAATTGAGAACCAAGGGACTCATCAGATTTCGACAAACGATTCACAGACCCTGCTGGTTCCCTTGGTATTTTCTCCGAATAATAGATCCTCTGAGGAGGCACTGGCGGTTCAAGGGAGCTCAAATCAATAGGATTGGAATCTGAATCAGCATAACCAGGACCAAATGCCTTGCTAGATGTGGAGCACAGGTCATCACCGCTATATTTAGGAACCCGCTCTGCATTTATAGCATCAGCTGATGGAATGAATTTTTCATGTTGTTGATGCTTTCCCTCAATTTTTGAAGGAGGATCTCCTCCACATGCTGCCGCAACTCCTGCTTCTTCAACCGGAAAATTCTTCATTGCCTTATCATGACATGGCTCTGACGGAGAAATTTTTTCAGTGCCACCATCATGCTGAACTGAACCATTGGGTAGACCTTTTCCGGGCATCGCCATCATCTGTGGATTTTGCACTTGCGCAACACCATACGGGTACCCTTCACTCAAGCCTCCTTGTCGATTTATATGCCCATATGAAGGTATTGTAGTTGGAATTCCTCCAAAGGGAGGGTAGTTAGAAGGATCATGGCCATAGGGCACTGGGTACTCTTTAATTTCCCTATGATGCATCATCTGACCATGATAAAACTCCGGATAAACTTCATAACCATTCAAAGAACTCGGTAAGAATGTTACAGAAGAAGGAATTGTTGATGATGGGATAGTGTTGCCCGTCAAATGTGAAGTACTAACCCCAGCTGAGCCTGTTGCCACTCTACTTATCCCCTTCTCAATGTTATTCTGACCTAACTCATCCAAATCATTTGCTGAAGAGCTCCTCAAAGCATGCAGGTTCAAGCTTTTTCCGGATCCCAAGTCCATGCCATTAACAGCAACCACATACTGAATCTCAGAATCACCATCCATGCTGCTAAGACCAGAATGAGCCTCAGCCAAATCACTCCTGGAGAACAAAAACATTCTAAGCCTTCGTGATCCTACTCTATCTTCAAGCTCATTACACTCCTCCATCATGTTCTGCAGATCCTCATCACATGACACAGAAACCAAAGCATCAAGATCCTCCCCAGGAAGCTGATACTTAATGACGTGAGTTTGGTTATAAACTTCCACAATTTTCTGCCTAAGCTTCTGCCACGAAATGTCCTTTGTTATACGTATAATGCGTGTCTCACCTCCAACATACCTAAGCTTTGCATCACTTGGCCGGGGTAGAATTTTACCACCAAAGCTACAGAGAACTCTCATCTTCGAAGATGAGCCATCAGATGCATCGGAAGATGCATATCCATGGACTAATCCTCGATTACTGTCATAAACCGATGAAGTTCGCGGTACAGACTGAACTGAACCATAATTACTTCTGTCTTCATGTAAAGATGAGTTGTTCCGCTCATACTCCCTTGGACCTCTCTCTACTAGGGTGAGCATGGAGATATCTGACCCACTTTCAGACCCTGTATGACTGATACCTAAAATTCCTTTTAGTTCCATATACCCAGTAGCATAATTGGGATCACCAGTACTATTCGGAATCAAAGGCTTCTTGGGATTGACCCGATCACGCATAAATTCAAGAGCAAACTCCTCACCTGTCTGTATGGAAAAATTATGTACGGGTTTAACTTCTGAAATAGACAGGTCAGGAGGTCTCACACTAAAATTTTTGCTGCCACTAGGGTCCAGCATATATGCCCGAGATGCTGGCTGGTATTCTCCCTTCCCAGGTTCCTTGGAATTGTATTGATACTGTTGTTGCAATCTCGATTGCTCCATTGAGACATTGTATGGATTTTGCTCCATTTAACTCTACTCAAATGGGATTTACCCCAATCTCATGAAGACTAAAAGAAATACATATGCAAGCAGTCCATCCAACACATTCTGAATAGCAATCATCAATCACAGACAAGATCAGGAACTCCTAAAAGATTGCTAAAAACCAGCTATAGTGACTTTTGAAGTTTCACACACATCCAGAAAGTTTCATGTAATATCAACTCAGCAGTCTTAAAGATCATCATAAGCAGTGGTAATCGGAGCTTCATCTAGCAGATAACCTTCAAAGGATATTATGCTGTGCACTATACAAAATTAAAAAGAACTAAAGTGATTAACAATACAAACATAATGCTATAAGATAAACTACAAGTAAATAAACAATTCAAGCCCGCAAGAACCAAATATGAAAGCCAATAATGCGAACCAAACCAAATAAAAACCTATAAAACAACTAAACTAAGTCCATTAACACCTTCATAAGCAATATCTGAATCTAGTACACAATGATCATGCTTTTGCAGGAATTAATAAAAGAAATACTACACATTCCCACAAACAAAATCTACACCAACATACACATATAGTATCTAGAAAACCTTCGACCTGTATAACCGAATAGGAAAATTGGTACGAGTACAAGTCCGAATAAAAATCAAAACTTCACTTATCACATATCTTGCTTTGATCAGGATTTGCACCTTAACATAAAGACAGATTAACAGTTACCTTTAATAGCACCTCAGCAATCTTTAACACGACAAATACCACAAATCAACCATTAATTCAACACAATTAAACGAGTAGAATAAAATCAGCCCATCAGCACCTCAAAAAGGAAAAAATTTTCCACCACAGATCACTCTAATACTAGCATTAACATCAAAAAACAGCAAAAAGTCCAACACTTGCATACAAAAACAAACACCACAAACATGAAAAAGAGCTCAGCAGCTTATATGATATACCCTTTAGAGACATGCTACAAAGAGACAAGCTGAGGGATCAGATTCTCAACTAGGTTTAAGAGAAGCAGCCATTTTTTGACCTGAAAAGCTCTGTGTTGCAGCTCAAGTACCTGTACAAGAAACACAGCAAAAGATGACGATAAGCTCTATTTTTTTCTCATTTTCGGACACTTTCTCTCAGTTTTCTATCTTGGCTCAGATGGGTTTGCTTCTGTTTATCTTCTTCAGATATAAAGATTGAATCTTTTCTGCAAACAAATGTATATAAAAGGACTTCCCTCAATCTGCAACTGCAGCTTCTTCTTCTTCTGTTTAGTCAAACGAGAAGTTTTTGCATTTCTGATATTGACCCTGCCTTTTTTGGTATTCACTTCATTGCCATTACTGTTTTTAAATTCACTAAAATAACCTTCTTGTTGGCTTATGGACTGTGGTGGCCTGATCTTTTGTTTCTCTTCCTATCTCTGTGTTTGTCCATCTTTCCCTTCTAAAGTTATCGCTGATTTGTAAGGAAATAAGCATCGGTTTCGATAAATGCATTGAAGGTTTGATAATAATATGTATTATTAGTATCAGTAATATTAGGTATCATTTTCGATCATATTTTCGACATTTACTTTTCTATTGATTTGTATGTGTAACATTTTTTATTTAAAAAGTTGATGTTCAATCGTTAATGATTTATTGAAAACTATTAAGATCAAACAATATTTACATAGTTTGAATATAAATTTTTATAAATAGAAGACAACTAATTTCATAATAAATAAATAAAACTACCATAAATTTTAAAATGTGTTTTGTGTCTATTTGTGTTTGTCAACTTTGTCATTAATAATAAAGGTTTTGTTTAATTAAAGATAGTTGGTATCTTTTGAAGAGTACCTTGATTTGTGATGATCATACTATAAGAGGAAAACTTAAAGAATAAACTAGCCAAGCGTTGGGTGTTCAAATGAGGTTGCACCATTGATAAAATAGATGCAAATGTATTGTCAAACAACAATGTAGATGTGAAAATTAATATAGATTCAGAAAATATGGGCTCCGAGGCATGGTTCTCAATCACATCAACCTAATTTAAAATGGAGAAAGGGGGGAAATTACATGTGTGGTAGTGTACATGAAGTATATCCTACGTCATGTGCTATCATAATTCATATGGTGGTTTTGTCAAATCTTGGGGCAGATCATGGATACGTACTTTGTATTGCAAGTATATAATTTACACTTAGTTGATTGAAAAATAATAAAAAGACAAAATAAATTAGTAGTATTAGTATAGATGTATCACAACTTCTCTCATGTAGAATTGAAAGTGAGAGAAAATTGTATCATATAAACTTCACACACTTAATATGGATTATGATCAATTCTTACTATAAATGATATAAATAATGTGAGATTCAATCTCTCATTATAAATATAAAGAGTAAATATATGTTTATTTGATCAAAAACTGATATTCACATTTCTATTTGAATTTTTTTTTTTTAAGTAATGACAAGATAGATTGATATCAACAATTAAAAATCTATCATGATCAAGTATAATTAAATTTTACATAATAAGATCCAAACCTCTATCATTAATAAGGAGTGAACTAACCACTTTTTTATCTATTAAAAATCCAAAACTTTGTAGTTGTTTAGAAGATAAGTTATTTGCACATGCATTAAGATTGTCATGTGACAATATGAAAATCTTTAAAGGATTTGTTGTAGTAAGTTACCTCATACTAAGGGCAATCAAGCCATGCCAAATGGCTACTAGGGAGGGTTCTCTGAATATATACCTTGTACCTAACTTACATTTAGTTTACTATTTATGTAATTAGGCTTGGAGAAGCAACCTGCGAATCTTGATTACCTTAAAAGGTAAGGAAATGAGTGGTGCAAAATTGTTAGCCACCTTATGACATCCTTGTAAAGATTTGAATAGTTTAGTTGACCAAGTTGTTCAAGAAATTTAACCACTTAATGTTCAAATTTGATTAAATTAAACATGAGATTAATTAAATCTTGAGTTTATCTATGATGTAACATAGTTTGTCTTATCATTATTAATACTACTCTTACTTAAAAGAACTTTTTAATGTCTTGGTTTATTTCAAATTCGTATTATAACAAGTTTATATACAATTTGGTCAATTCCTTTCGTCCTCTTTTGATTATTTTGTCAAAAAAGAAAAAGCTTTTTTCCAACAATAAAGATAATTTGTCAAAAAGCTTGTGTATACATATATTGATTGGTGAAATTTCAAATTTTGTGGATTATTTCCTTTATATCATGAGGAGGACATTTAATTTTTACATTTTTTCCAATGGTCAATTAATCTAACATCGATTCGACCACACTTGGTTTGTTGAATTCTTTTTGTTTGCTTGCTAAGTTGATTTTCTGATTGGACCTTTATTCTTTTGTAGTCCATTTCACATAATGTATTGTCTCCATGCCTAATTTTTATAAGAAATAATTGCAGAAATAGCCTCTTTTGATGAGTCCCAATCATTCTAATGGGCCAGACTATCAGACCCTTACAATGATGAGTCCCAATCATTCTAATGGGCCAGACTATCAGACCCAATTCCAAAAACACATCTATTGTTGTATCATAAAATATACCAAACCCTACTAAATTGAAAAAAAAAAAAAAAAAAAAGCCATTTTGTTTATATTCTTATACAAGCCATTTCAAGTTTGTGATCTTATAATTATTTTTTTTAGACAAAATAAATTATCGGTTATTTTGATTCTCAATAATTCAATTGACTATAAAAAGGTCTAAGGCGTAAACTTTATAAGCAAATATCTCAAAAGAGATAAAAGAAAAAAGAATAGAGATTAAAAATAAATTTAGCTAAATATGAAAATTCATATAATATAGATTTATTATTTAGAACAAA
The DNA here is from genome assembly GCA_019925255.1 of Litchi chinensis. NCBI lineage: Eukaryota > Viridiplantae > Streptophyta > Magnoliopsida > Sapindales > Sapindaceae > Litchi > Litchi chinensis. The sequence continues at coordinate 30,334,494 of CM034467.1, forward strand.
AAAACTATAGAGATTAAAAGTATATATTAACTAATAAAGGAGGTGAATTTAGTCTATATTTATCGTTTAGATTACAGAAAATCTAGAGTTAACAGGATTATTCAAGCCATTAATCTAATGAAAACTGAGAGATGAGATTAATATCTACTTTATTCAAGTCATTAACAAAAGTTGTGAAATCTTCATAAAGAATGGTATAAATTAGAGAAAAAATAGTATAAGATAACATATAATTGTCCATTAAAATATACTGATATTATACTTGTATAAATTTTCACAATACAGAGACATCAATTCATGGAACAATAATAAAGTGTCCAATAATGGATGAATTTGAGGGAGGGGCAGAAAAAGAGGTAAATGGAACAATAATAAAGTGTCCTACCGACTTTGTGGAAAAGCTGGACATGTTACACTTCCATGCTATAAAAGAATTAATTAAAACTGACCGGGTCTCCATCAATAGCAACAATTTTCTGGTTGAGATTGCACACAACATCTAGGCTTTGGTCAGATTTTTCAACCACCACACAAAACTACAACAATCAGACCTTGGCGACTCCTTCCTACCATGCAACACCTAAATCAATTAATCATGATCCCTCTTGGCATATGGATAGTGAAGCAACTAACCATATAACCAATCTTGGTGACCTTGTCAATTTAAAGTGATTACAAGGGCAATGAAAGGCTAACTATGGGCAGTGAATGACAACTACAAATCTTTCACATTGGTAACTCTCATATTTCTTTTCAAATTAACTTGACCTTCGTTAACTTCAGATCTCAAAACATACTTCATGTCTCCAACATTAGAAATAAACTTTTGAGCATTTCTTCCTTAACCAAAGACATCAATGGATGTGCTGAATTTCGTATGGATCATTTTGTTATAAAGAACAAGGTTATGAGGAGGGAGGTTCTCAAAGGCCAACTTAGAGACGACTTGTATCAACTGAAGTCGTTGGAGCTCCTCCTTAAATGAACAACTAGCCCTCCTTGGAACCCATGTCAATGTGCTTAACTAAGTCCTCTTTTGATGAATTTTTATATATAATAGTAATAAATCTATCAATCATGCTAGGTTTGCATCAAAGGTTAACAATAAGCTTTGATTAAAAAAAAAAAAAAAATCTAGTTCTACATTTAATATTTTTGGTTTAATGTTAATTTAGTTCAGATCTACAACATATTTCAGTGAAAAAAATTACATTAAATTAAAGGAAACATATATTTGTCACAAAAATGTGTATATGGTGCTTTAAGCGTGGAAGAGTAATGAGAACTAAAGGGCAATTTCGGTTTATGGGGCATTTTTACAACCGATTTTAGAAGGGTGATTATGCAAATAGTTGTGTTGGATTTGACAATTTTGCTGAAAATTCTATATCATTTTCAATACTTTACCACCAAGGATTTATGACATCCATTTTTTTAATTTAAATATATATATACATATATATATATATATTAATAGGTGTAAATTTGATATCAACAATAGTCCCCATTACTCACTACAATTGATGGTAACTGTGTGGGTGTAATGTCATTACCACAATATTAACAATGGATCCTACATTTCTCAAAAAAGGAGAGTTTAGAAGATTGGCATTGGCCATAACAACAATCATTAATGAAGCTGAACAAACAGCAAAGCTAGTTATAGAAGTCCAACTAACCATATGATGTACAAGCCAGTTATCTGTAAAACAGATTTAGCGCAATGATTTTACAATAACGGGGGTGCCAAACTGCGGTTGCATAACGAAGGACATAGTTGGTGCATGCTTATACTCAGGTGAGAGTGATAACGAAAATCTTTGAAGGATCAATGCAATTCCCATTTTGGCTTCAAACATAGCAAAAGACTGACCTATGCAGAATTTTGGACCGATTGAGAAGGCAAGCAGTGCATGTGGGTGTTTTGCTGCTTTGGAGATCCCATTAGCAAATCTTAGCGGATTGAATTCATTTGCATCTTCTCCCCAATATTCTTTGCTCCTGTGAATTTTGAAGATTGGAAGCTTCATATGTGTATGCTTAGGAATTCTTATGTCCCCCAAGTTCATATCTTCTGTTGCTTCCCTGGACAATTCTGTTGCTGGACTATACAGCCTCAATGATTCCAGCAAAACCATGTTCACCTGAAAAAAAGGTATTAGTACAAACACAATAAAGTTTATTTTTCTAGCACTAAAACAAGTTCAAGTTTTAAAGCTATCATCGAAATTACAAACTGAATTTCTTTAATACCAATAATTTCTTTCTCCTATCACACAAACTAATAAATCTAAAAAATTAAGTTTATAATCTTGGTGTTAGTTTTACAATTCATATTTTTTAATTCTATGCAATGAAATTTTCAACCAAATATATTAGAAGAAACAAGGGAAAAAAAAAGATATTATGATACTTGAGAGCTCACCAATTTTAAATGGGATAGCATATCTGCATTAGGAATTTCCCTCCCAAATTCCTTCAACACTTCTTCTCTGAGTTTTGATTGCCATTCAGGATATACACACAGTAAATATACAGTCCAGGTTAACAAAGAGCCAGTGGTTTCGTGCCCAGCCAAAAAGAATGTTTTGCACTCGTCTATAATCTCATCCATGTTCAACTTGGGGACGGATCCAGATTGAACCATTGTTGAGGCTCCAATCATTACACCAAGTACATCATCTCCATAATCTTCTGAGATTTCATTAGCTTTGGCATTCAATCTTCTCTCTATGATGTTCCTTATTGTGTTTTTCAACTTCCTGTCAAGCTTCCATATTTTAATATTTGATGGAGTAGGTAGATACCTAAAAGGGACATAAATAATAATTTGATAAGCAGTGTGACTTAATTGTCCTTGAAGTCCAATACCAAAAGTTATAAATTAATTAGAGAAGTAGAGCTTAAGAGAGTAAGGGCATGAAATTACTGGCTTCCTGCTAAGAAAATATCACCCATTGCAGCTGCAGCGATTTCTCTGAGCTCAATCTGGGCTTCGAAGGCTTCTTTGCCTTCTTTATAGCTACTTCCAAAAGCAGCATGGGCGATTATATCAGCCGTAAGCCTCACAAATTCTCCAAATATCTCTATCGTTTTACATTGATTTTGAGATGCAGTGATATGATTTTCCCACTCTTCAAGTATGGATATGATACATGAGGCCATTTGACTTAACATAACCTGTCAAGAATTGACAACATGTAATACATTATCGTGAACTTGGACAAAACATACATCAGGCAATCTTATTTCTTGGTTTAGAGAACCGCTCGGAAACAAAGAAAAGTTAATTTGTACAGACCTTGAGTTTTTCAATGTTGAAGGCAGGATTGATTATCCTCCTGTGTCTGGCCCAGTCTTCTCCATTAAGTAAAGGCAATCCTTTCCCTAATACTGTCACTAGTGTAGGCGTTGTCTTGGGTTGATGATAAAAACCAGACTTATTTTGCAGTACTTGTATGATCAGCTCTAGGTCTGTAATACAAATCCAAGGCTCCATTCCACGCCAAAACAAAAATGGCTCTCCTAATATATGGATACATAAAGTTCCAAGTGAAAATCCAGCAAATAGCACTAAATTTAACATAAATTTTCAAAAACAGCAACAAATTTTTAAAATGAATGTTTTAGCATCTTCCCACAAAAAAAAAAAAAATGTGAGCTATTTATGCAAAGTAAACAAGTTTACAATAACAAAATCCTTTATTATTATTATTTTTTTTTGTTTCAAATCCCTTTTATCAGGGTTATAACTAGTAGTGTAATGTACCAACCAATCAATTAAAATAAAAAACTTTTTTACAAACATGTAATTATAAAGCTTTATATATATACCTTTAATTATCAAGGTTAGAATATAAATCAATTGAATATGCAAGCATGAAAGCATAAATAAGAAATTAAGAATAATCACTTAAAAATGGGAAGAAGAAATTGATAATTACCATATTGAGAAGACCATTTGTTAAGGTGAGGAAGAACCCTATCAATGATATCATGGGAGTTCCAATTTAAAACCTTTTCTCGTGCTTCCTTGTTAAATTCCTTCTTTTCTTTGAGAGAACCTAAAACAAACCTGTAACAAGGCCCCATTATTCCTTGTTTTTGAAAATGTCTTGTCACTGCATACGGCCTCCAAAATGCAAGCCTACATACTTTCAGAATTTTTGAGACTAAAAAAATTGCTAAAAGAGCTACAATGACTTGACCAAATAACTCCATTGTCATCACCTGTGTGTGTTTGATATAGAGTGTGATTCTGTTGGCTACTTGGCTTGTATAAAATACTAGTGGAGGGTGATTCTGCTGGAAGAGAGAGTGATTGTGTTGGCTACTTGGCTCGTATATATACTAGTGGCGGGTGATTCTGCTGGAAGAAAGAGTGATTGCGCTTCTACTATGAATGTACTTTAGCCAGTGCTAACTGGGTCAATCATTTCATAATCAATGAAAGAATATTATTTTGTTAAAAAAAGTTGAATTTAATCCATGAGCACGAAAAGAGTTAATAACTTTCATGATATTTGTGATAATTAATTAATTAAATAGTTCGTATCTTAATTAATACAAACTTCATATGATAATATGAATTGACATCCCAAAATATGAATACTAGAATATAACTCATGAATTCATCAGATGTATAAATATTCTATATACAATGTAATAATATATATATTTTTTGGCTAACATTGAGTTTAGTCAAGTACTGCTACTTGTCTATATATAATATAATAATAAACTTATTTTATATTTTTTGTTATGAGTATGATAAAAAACACATTTTCTAATTAATATACATGAGAAGGCATTATCATTTCATATGGTTTGATGATAAAAAATATTCATTTAATTTGTTGATATCCTAAATTCAAGTTATTACATATAAAATATATATATATATATATATATATATATATATATAAAGGAGAAAGTAAACCATCAATTCAACCAATAAATATAATAATCTTTGAAAGTAGAGGGTTGTTTTATTGAAGAAGATCGCAAAATTGCACATGAGATTATAGACCTTCAAAATTACAAGACCCTATTCTCCTATCATATCTTAACTCTGAACCGCCAAAATTGGCAATGTTGAATAAATTGGAAAACAAATTTCCAAAATGTTTTGTAAATTCATTTTTATAGTCACAGACTCATTGTGGTTTCTAACTTGAGTTTTCAACTCGAAACAATATGAGACGATGATGGTGGTCGATGGCCATTATCATTATGCAGAGAACTGTACTAACCGCGCTCAAAGTAATTAAGATGACTGGCGTATAATCCATCGACCAATCAAACAGCAATAAGTCCACTCGTTGTCATTCGAAAGAACCCATTAGCTTTCTCGTGAAAACAAAAATGCAGGACAATGACTAAAGCAAAGCAACTTCTTTCAGCTACTGCTGTGGTGATGATGGAAACTCATTGTTGTCGCAATTGTAGTTTTTGTTTTTGTGCACAATGTAGTTTAGCTACAGCTAGAAATTAAATTTGACTACCTTGCTTGGGCATGGCATGGGCCACATGGCCTAGGTAAGTGGTGAGTACCTTTTTTGGAGGGGATCTGTAAATCAATCACTGAAATCACTAGCATTAAGTTACCTTTGTAGAACACTGTAGCTTTGGAGCTTTGCTCTTTTTCATATATTCACATTTTGACGTAAATTTTAATAAATCAGAAATAGTGCAAGCAGGGTCACCCTTCACGACACACCAAGAAGGCAAAAACTACCCCAAATTCCGCTATTATTTTTCCACAAGCCCTTTATGATTTTATCATAGCATGAGAAAGCAAACAAACACATATGTCCCATGAAAATAATTATGGCCCCAAAATAAGATAATTTTGCCACAAACATACACCCCCCAAAATTTGTATGTGAAGTAATTGGGTTGTAACTTTTTTTTTTTGGATCGGTCTTTTAACCTGATTGAAAATTTTAGAATTGAAACTTAGTGGGGTTGGTGTTCCATCGATTTCAGTTTATAAAAAAGGTAAAAACCTGTAGAAAAAGAGAAAAGTGGGTTTATATTTATGTATATTCCATTTCCTTTAAACTTCAGTTGGACTACTCTTAGAGGCCTGTGTCTCTCTCCCTTTCTGAGCTTTGTTTTCCACCTATGTGTGTGTTTAATTTATATTTGTCTTAGTTTTTCACTTGTGTGTTGATCCCTTCTCTTAGTTTTTAGGAGTTTTATTCCGGATCGTAATTAGAGTTTTCATCGTTTTCATCAAGAAGTCCTGATATAATATTTGTCCTTATAATACTATGTCAAAAAATAAAAATGGACTAATCTTTGAAAGAAAAAAAAATTAATGGACTACTCTTATTAAGTATTTACATCTTCACAAAGAGCATTAATCTTATGTTATTGCTAAGTTCACACTTGAATCTAAAGAGATATTATATATATATATATATATCATGTGATTCTTTTAATGCAATTATGAGTGATGACCGTATATTAAAATGAGGAAAAGACTATGTGCAGTAGTGTTAGCATATATAATGAATCATGACCATGTTGACCGTTTCAAAAAATTAAAGTTATTGATCATTGTAGAAATAAAAAAATGCATGAGGGAGCCTCTAGGTGAAACTCATCTTTCAAAATTAACGTATGATTGAAGAAATGGAAGGACCAAAGTCAAAAATAGGGCCATTAATGGGACTTGATTGGAATTGATGCCTAAACATTTTCATGTTGGAAACAAAACCCATAATAAAGTGTTTTGGACACATCTCTCTTCTTCCAAGAAAGCCACTTGTCTATAAGCAACTATTCACATTAGATCTTATATTATGGTACGCCAACTATTAGCTCAAAAAGGAAAAGAATAATACAATGACAAAAATAGCTGGTTTTTTTTTTTAATTAATCATCAACCTAATGTGAGCCTACTCGTGAGTATGTGAGTGTACACTTTTTGAATGTAAATACATTTTTTTTTGAAAGATTGTGACTTCCATTCTTTGGTAGGCCTCTAATGTCTTATCATTTTCGAAATTATAGCTATCATACTTTATGTGATTTAACTGATTACACAGTTATACAATAGCAATGAATGATAAAAAGTATACATAAATATATATAAGAAAAGCACAATTTTTTTCAATATTAATATTTACCTTAAACCTTATATTAAAACATTTTAAACAAATAAAATATTAAAACAAAATAAAAAATTAAGTTTAAAAATATGTACTCTGGCCCTCAGAAGTTGCAAAAAGGTTGTTTACATGTCTATGTATTTAGTGAAGTAGATAAAGCATTTATGATTACAAATGGTCCTAACACCAACTAGTCGCGGGATCATTACATGCACATCAAAGCATATTTGTCAAGTGCTTTGCATTGTTAGAGTTTCAAAAGTAGAACATAAAATGCTTTTGCGGAAGCTTATTCACTCTAGACTACAATGAAGAGTGGGTTTGTGGACCATTCGATGATTTTGGCTTATTTTAAAGCTTCGAGGCGTGTTTGCCGCTACAACTCTCTTTCATATATACATATGTCACGTTATGTACATCGATTGTATACATATACTTAACACAAAAAAAAAAAAAAAAAAAAAAAAAAAAAAAAAAAACAGGCTTGTATTTTAAAATATGTTATGATAATTTATTATATATGAGTAAATTAAATACATATGATTACAATCAATAAATGTGATTACATGTGTCATAATTAATACATATGATCACATTTATTAATTATAATTATAAATGTTTAGGTATAATCATGTATAATAAATTATAACAATATATTTCAGAATGCAATCATATAATTTTTTTGTCAAATATATGTATACACGAGTGCACCATAAAATGCACTATATACATATGCCACTAATGATTGCACACCATTTTTACACATATATCTTATGATGCCATCTAGTTATACCAAATTAATTTATACCAACCCCATTTTAATTTTGGACCTATGTATAAAAAGACTGTTGAAAACTAGCTTATATGATAATATATGGTTTAATTAATAACACCAAGTCACCAACCATATAACATATAAGAGATTAACTAATGTATAGGGTACGTGTTTCTTGTCTTGATTGTGCATTAAAGTTAAGAGAAAATTGAGCAGGCCATCACTAGTCCTTGGGATGTGTCGCGGGTGCCGGGAGGATCCTCAGGAGGTGATTTGGCAAACCTTATTTCTCATAGTTAATCCCCCATTTGATTATGGATGATGTACTTGGATCCAACTCTCCATATCTGCAATGTGTGCTTGTCTTTGTACATATACGGGAGAGAGGGGGAAAATTTTTTGGTTGAAGTCCAAACAAAATCAAGCATTTTAATTTTTAAGCATCTAATCTTTGTTGAAAGATCAAGCATTGAACAAACTTGATAACTATGGGGCCAGCAGGTTTCTTTATCTTTTACATTTACCATAAAGAGTGGACAAGGAAGAGAAATAATGTTTAATTCCACTCTCTCCATTAATAGAATGTATTCTATTCAATTTATTAGTTCCTGTCTAATTTAATTTCTTTCGTAAATTTTAACTTCCTATCTCATTGTTTACATCAATGTTTAGGTACGGAAACCAAGTTACTGCTGAGGAGCTAAACGCACTTTCTGGAGATTCTCGTATGTTCTGAGGTGGCTGTAAGAACTTATTTTGACATATTGGTTCTTGTATTGAATTTTGTAGTATATTTTGTTTGCTTTGTTTCCTTGATATGGAAATTAATTAAATCTTCTACTTGTGTTGTAGTCTATTATGTTTATAGGCGAAATGACAAATGATCCACTGGTAATGTATGTAGGTGATATTATGACTGTAAGCATTTCCCATTTTGCACATTTCAGAGGCAGAAACAGATATAAATATAAGTGTTCCTAATAGTATCTTCTCAACATCAAACTTCCTATGTCTTAAATTCCCTTGTTAATGCTTCTAAATGATATCTCCTCATAAAAATTCAATCTTTATTCTATTTGAACCGCCCTCACTTTATAAAGGCTTGTCTTTTTTTTTTTTGAAATATTATAAAGGCTTGTCTTGGGCGGACATTTTGTAATCCTCAATCATAAACTGCCTTGGAGTTCTTTTTCCTTTTCGAAAGTTATGCAGATAATTCTTTAGCATATATATATGACAAAGCTCCATCTACAACTTGCTTTTGTTTTATGGTTCTCACATTGAGATTTTATATGCTTAAGAATTATAACTACACTTGATCAATGAATGTTCAAGGGCTTTATCTGTGATTATAATTATTTAGCATGAACATTCAAGGGATTTATTTTGTGATTTTATATGCTAACAAATTGGATCTGCTGATAGTTGGTGTGATTAAGCAAGCAGCCTCACCATGGAGCTCCACTTTGTTTTATCTACTGTTTTTATGATTCCAACAAGTTTTAGGTGAAGTTTACTGAACTATTACTTTGATTTGAAAGCAAAAGGAATTATTGAAGTATAAATTGGTAATTGAGCTAAACTAAGAGGCAAAGATGAGAGGATCCTGCTCTGAATTGTATTTAAGGATAGGAATTGAAACTTTATATTAACTATTTTATTGATTTATTTCCCATGATAGTCTGTTTCGAGTAATTGCCAACATTTACCTGAAACAAAGATAAAACATTGTAATTTTATGCTTGCTAATTAGACAAAACCGAAGGGAGTAGTACTGAAACTAACATTTACTTGCTGTTGCTGGTGGCAGACTTTTGCTAATGGTGGTGGATTGGAGAAGTTATAGTCAAAGTTACGTTGAATCTCCGACACTCCCTCCAAGACCTTGATAGGAAGGCCTCTTTGCAAACACCATGCGGCAACCTTCATCATTTTCACCACTTGTTCTCCATTTATTTGCATACCCTCATTGTATTTATCAATCAAATCCTCTAAATGTTCCTCCTCTGCCTTCATCTTGAAAAGCCTTAGCAGATACTTGGCTCTTGTCCTGGTCAATTAGTTTGGACAACCCCAAATCAGAAATTTTAGCCTTGATGTTTTCGTCTAAGAGATTATTTTGGGGCTCAGTGATCTTCTGCCTGCAGTCTTCATGGAGGTAGTTTAGTCCCTTGGCTATTTCAAGGATGATCTTCTTCCTATGCTGCCAATGGAGCACAAACCCATCATAAGATCCATTGGACATGTACTCATAAACAAGAAGCCTATGAGATTTCTCAGAATTGACATGGTGAATGCTTCCAATTGTCTCTACCTCTGCTAAGAAAGATCTCTTGATATGGCCTACTCCATCAAGATGCTTGACTGCAACTTTAGTGCCATCAGTTAAGAGTCCCTTCACAAACTGAGCCAAAACCTCCCTCACCCAGCTTCTTTTCGAAATTTTCAGTGATGACTATAAAATCTTAGTAAATTTGTGGGAAGTCCTGGAACTTGATCTAAATAATCCTCCTCATCAAAATCATTCCAAATATTCATTTTCTTCCAGCAGAAAAAGACCACTGTTCCAATTAAAATAAACAAGCCTGAGATGGATCCAAGGCTGATTGCCACTATTGTTTTGGTCTGGCTATTTTCTTTCAACTATACTTTTGGCCAGGAACCACTGAGCCTGTAGGTGCATGTGGGATGATCAAAAGACTGCCAAATGTTTGATTGTTCTTGTCAAAAAGCACAACAGATTTGCCAGCAGTGTTTGTTGACCAAGCAATAGTGCCATCAACATCTCTCAAGATCGAGTCTCCATCTGAAGTGAGCTCTAAGGTTGCATCAAATTTAACAGGATTGTCACGGTTAGCATACCAGATAACTTGCGGGAGTATAACAAATGTGATCACGGAACCACTATTCCTCTGAACATTAAAATGGCAAAGAGATAAGCGGTACAGTTTCCATTGCAGAAGAAACCACATTCAAACTTTGGTCCAAAGGTGCCCCTGAGAAGGATGGCTCTCAACATCGAACCATATTTGAAACGTACAGAATGGGAAGCTGATGGGGTAATCATAAGGCTGGCACCTCACTAAGCAACAGAAGTAGTGTGTAGAAATATTACAGCTCTAATGGTTCTAGTTGAGATGGGGAGATTAGATGAACAGTAAGGATCTAGAGCCCATGTGAGAAGTTCTTCTCCATAGAAATCGCCAGCCCTGAGATATTCAGAGTTGAAGAAACGAGTTCTTCCACCATTGGTTGTCATAGTCAGTAGCTTGTGAGCATCTCATCTAGTAGAGATGGCGATCAACACCTCAAGTTTCTTGCCATTTGTACTCGTAACGCCTAATCCTTTTTACTCATGTCTCACCAATTACCCTAAAACAAATAAAAAGATTAAATAATTAATATAATTGACTCAAGAATTCATCACAAATATTAGATAAATAGGTACAAAATAATGATATATTTTAGCATCATCAGGCATCAATGTGGTAGTCCTGCTGGGATGGTAAGGCCTCACCTTCAGTATCATCTCCCTACTCCAGTGGTGGTGGAGATGGTGGTCTTTGTGGTGGCGAGCGATGGATGTGCTCATCCCCAAAAGTGCTTGCAGCATCAACATAATCATCATCACCATCATCATTGTTATCCGGATCATCCTCACCATCCAGAGGCCCACCGATATCCATATTTTTTTGTGTCGTTAACAACTCAATTATCTCGCAGCTTTCTATTTGAGACTCCTGCAAAATATATACATATATAGATATCCGGAATATCACCTACATTTTTAAAAACTTACACTTTGTTTGTCATGTTTAAAGACTCCCTCTCTCGGTCCAACTTTGTACTATTACATAATATGTTCACAATTTTTCTATTTATTAAAATGGATATTCATGTAAAATTGGAATAAACTAAGTAATAATATAAGATTCATGGCATTGCTTCTTCATCCTATTTTTTCCATAATAATGAAGGAAGATTCTATTGCACAAAAAAGAATGATCCACAAAAAATAATGTTAAATGATTCATTACAAACTTACGTAAACTCAAAAAGAAATAAGAACAAATTAAAATAATATATACCAACCTCCAGGTTTTCAAAGAAATAGATAACAGTCACCATCCTATAGATGAGCATTAAAATAATGAAGGTAGTTTCCCAAGCAAAATCATGGATCACATCATGATTTTGACCAAATGAACTGGAAAAAAATTAGCTGAGTTTTTTTTAATTAAAAATAAAAAAATCTGATTTAGCAAGTTAGAAATTTCCACCCTAAAGATATTATATTACTGGTTTAGCTAGGTACGAGAAGTCAACATCTTTTGGACACAAAATATCGCACATGTTGCTTCTAAAATATCCATGATAAACTTATTCTTTCCATATTCAATAACCGTAAAAGAACAACTAAAATTATATCAATGATGCTAAACATTCTGCTTATTATATCTCAACCTAATTCAAACTCATGTTGGGTCAATTGATGAGTGAGTATATTTTTAAAATAAAATAAATAATTATCAATGAGTATCCATTCACCAATTGACAGATACACACCTACTCATCAATTGATACACGAGTTAAGATTAAAGTTGGAATGTAAGGTGAGATATATAGTATTACTCAAATTATATAAAATTAGAATGATGCTATAGTGTCCGAACTCAAAAAGAAAATCATATAAGATAAACATCATGCGCAAACCTGAGACTTTGTAAATCCAATCCAAAACTACACAACATTCTCTCTTATAACAACAATGCTCAAAATCTGCCATCTGATGAAAATATAAGTTTGTAAGTTAAAAATACGATAATTTTAATATCACTGTCTAACATTAAATATACCAATAGAAAAATGTAACAGTTGTTCAAGATTACATATGAAAAATTTCATTAACAAATTATAATGAGAATACTAAATTATCACTTTGATACGTATATTCAAGTGAGGCCATGCTAACCGTGCACAACATGGATGTGGCTGTTTCAGGAAGACAAGGTTAGTGGACTTGGTCAGGTAAGTTAGCAGGGCTTCATGGGTTCCTTAAAATAAGCTGTTAGTGCTGTCATGCAGCCTCATTACTATCCGTTAATGTTAGTGGATCTTATTTTCTTGTTTCAATTGTTGATTAGTGACTATAAAATAGTAACAATTATGGGAATAAAGACAGAAAAGAAATATTTACATTACTCTTCGCCTCTCTTCTTATTTCTCCTCTGTTTCTTTTATGCATTTCTACTCTGTTAACAAGTTCTGCTGCTATGTGACACGAAATTCTCTCATAACACACATGATCAACAATAGAAAACTGGAAGTAGATGAAGCAAACTCTTGGATTTGTGCAGACTTGATACATTAACTAATTCTGAATGTACATATGTTCCTTCTACTTAGGCTAATTAATTTTTGCTGCTGGTCAATGAAAATATAATGATTTAGCATTAGCATAACTCAAAGACTTGTGGTCAACTAGCGAAAAATAAAGTAAGTTGTTTTTGTCCTAGTGTGCCAAGTTAGGTCAAGCTTAGAAAGCGTAGCATCATATATGATTCGTTAGTAAGAAAGGTTTCATTTTCTTTTTCAAGACTGCAAATACAAAGATAGGAGTGGACCCCCTATGAAGGGGCCAAATCCAAATGGTCTTCACTCATGGAAGGGACCAGTGGCGGTCAGGCTGAGTAGAAGGAGGAACCCTCTCTTATGTTTTCATTTTATAAAGAAACTAATTTTTTGAATTTTTTCAACTTTCTTTTTTTTTTTTTTTTTTTTTGTGATGTCATTAATTTTTTAATTGCTCAAAAGTTTCCTATTCTATTCAATAACTGTGAAAGAACAACTATATTATTAAATACAAATTTGAATTTGAGATGTTTCCATACTTTTATTAAATACAAAATTTCAGTCAAATTCTCTTACCCTTTTTTCTTTCCAATACCTCCCACACCATATCACATCCACTGCAAGATCCAGGGATTTTGCACTCCCAAATGCTCTGGTTAAGTTAAAAGTATAGTCCAGAGACAATAATGTCAAGATAAAACTAATTGGACAACACAAATCCAAACTACTTAACACTAAAACAACAGCATTAACACTTGAAATGCCAAATTTATTTCATAATAACATCAATAGTCTAACTTGAACAGTCACGAATGGCAAATCCAAACAGCAGATATTTGAAAAAGAAAATACTAATTGGACAACACAAAGCCAAACAACAACTTAACACTAAAACAACACCATTCTTTCAACACTCGAAATGCAAAATTTATTTCATAATAACATCAATAGTCCAACTTGAACAGTCACGAATGGCAAGTCCAAACAGCATATATTTGCAAAAAACAAACAATTTGGACAACACATGGCCGAACAATAACTTAACACTAAAGCAACAGTATTCATGACTCGTACAGCAAATAGCGTGAATAGCAAGTCCAAACAGCAGATATTCAAAAACACAAACTGATTGTACAAGCACGAAGCCAAACATCTTAATACAAAAACGGCAGCATTCAGCATGCGAAACGCTAGATTTCATTTCACATCAATAGTGCAAGTCAAAAGTCCAGAATCGTACACTCGATTGGCAAGTCCAAACGGTAGATATTTAAAAACGCAATCAACGAAGTCAAACTAAGTCAACCACATGCATATATAGATCCAAAAAAGTCATGCAGTAATCTGAAAATAAATCCAAATCCAACACAAAACATGGACATTTCTACAAACATAAACAGATCTGGAAATAAAGAAAATCTAAAAATCAGATCAAATGCCCAGAAACAATCAAAGCATAGCCTTTAATATAATTTAAAAATCTCAAAATACCCATAATCAAAATCACGACCAAACTTGAGAGTTTAAAGTTGTTCGCGTACCTGAGAAACCCCAGATCAAAAAAACAAACGTCGATGTTCTGGTGGACAGAGAGACGGAGATGTTCTGGTGGTCAATGTATCTGAGAAACCACAGATCAAAAAATTAAAAATGAAAGCGAAACAGAGAAATGAGAAATCGAAAGAAAATGAAAGAGCGAGAGACGACGGCAGCGATACCACGGTTTCGAAGCGACGGCGATGGAGAGAGAGAGGCGCAGTCGAGCAGGACAGATGGTGAACGGCGGTAATGAAGAGAGAGAGAGCAAATGTGATGAAGGCTGAGGGTCAGGGATAGAGAGTATTTAAAGACCGGGTCTGTCAATGATGATTGGGGGGGTGGGCGGGTGGGTGGCGCACTGGGGGCGCCGGGCTTATTTAGAGAAGTTGGTAGAACCAAGACTTTCTCCGTTGTTCAGAAGCTTTGTTCGGGTAGTTGTGATAATTCTGTCAAAGTGTGGAAGCTACATATATATATATATATATATATATATTGGTTATATATAGCTGAGCCTGATAAAGATGAGAGTAGATGAGATGGGTGAGGTTTTGTTATATAATGGGGTGCGGAAGATGGATTGCTATCATTGCTAACGTGCCAGAGAGTTAATGGTGACAGACTCAACTCACCTCATGTTTCAGGTGTAAAAACTATACATAAAAGCCATCCAAAGATTGACTGACAACTTAAAAAAGACCCTAACTTGCTGCTAATTAATTTTACATGGAGTGGTTACCAACCACTACTCTCTGACCCCTATAAATTAATAAGCATTGAAATATAAAGACTGATTGCAGGGCGGTGAATTGATGTTTCACAACAACATGCCCTTTACATGCCTTCACTAATATGCACAAATAACAATAATCTTACATCTGCATTTATATTAAAAAAAAAAAAAAACAACAACAACAATAACAACAACTCTACGTGGGCCCGACAAATAACATCAAGTTCCACTGGCAATTCAGAATTGGCTTAGGCCAATATTAGGCCCATTTTAATTTATTTTATTTTATTAATTATTTATAATATTAAAAGTATTTAAAGAATAATATATTAATGTTTTTAAAAAATCAATAATTATTTAAAACACTGATGTTGTTCATTGAACAAACATGAAATGTATCCTTAGGTGAATCAACGGTCCAATCCTTCTCGCACTTCCGAACTTGAATTCCTTCAGGTGTGTGTAAGCCTTGAATCAACCATTGTGTTAATCCCACCTACAAGACTCAACAAAATAATCAAATCCTTATAAATAAATAAATAAATTTATGCTTAAACTTGTGTAATGCCAGCAAATTGGGCAAAATCAAAAGTTGTTTTCTTTTTGCGAAGCTAACTATTTATAGCTTTCAAAAGAAAGGGTTAGGGTTCAATCTTATTGGTTTCCACAATCATAGTCCGACTATGACTGAATAATTTTAATCACATTAAAAATTATAGAAGAGTAAATTAATTAAAGTATGACAATCATCAATTAATTAATTATGTTATAATCCAATTTATAGATTCCAACTCTACCTTAAAGAAAGATGGATATTATTTCCAAAAAGAATAATCTCAGCCCTTTTTCTATTGTGTCACAGTCTACTTTTTATTTCCTGTTGTGTTTTTGTTCAACGTTTTGTCAGCTTTAATTCCTTTCCGTAAAATATCATTTTCATATTGGTAAAAACATGTTAATTGCTTTAATCATCCAATAGCATTAATTTAATAGGATTGGATTAGATTAATTTGATGAGACTAGATTGAATAAATTAATATTTTAATATGTTTGGTGTTGTATAAGATTGAATTAAAAATAATAATATCCACTGTTTGATCTATGATAGGATTGAACAAAAAATAATTATGTGTTATATTATTTTTATAAAATAAAATTAGAAATGTTTTAATATTATTTTGAAAAGTAAAATCTAACTTTTCAAAATTACTTTTTTAAAATAATATTTATTTTATAATTATTATTGAAATATATTATTTTTAGTATTTTAATAAAGTATATAAAAATATTATTAAAAATAAATTTAATGTTTTAAATAATTAACGTGAGAAAGGGGGAAAAAAAACAAAAGAAAAGTACAAAAAATGAATTATCGTATTAATTTTGTGGACTTCGCCAAAAAATGACATTCTACTTAGCATAATTAACTTATTTCATTGATGTGTGAACTGATAAAGTGTTTGCAAATTTTCTTAGTAATTCTCAAGCGTATTTTTTTCTAATATATTTATGAGAGAATTTCAAAAGTTGTCCCTGTTTCAAAACCAAAAATCGTTTTTAATCCGTCTCAAAAGAAAATTTATTTTCAGCTCTTCAAACAAGTGATTTGAACCCAATAATCTCTCATCCCCAAAATATTCATTTGAGTAAATATCCACAATAACTCTCCTGTTATAAACCACCGTGATGGGAGATTCTTTTATCACAGACCACCATAATAGAAGAGTTTCCCGTCATGAATGTACTTGATGGAAAGTCTTCTATCACGGTAAAAGCATTAGTGACAAAAGAGCCTCCCGTTACGATCCATCATGATAGGAATTTAAAGTCTTTTACTTAAGGATATTTTTGTCATTAGGAATTACTAGGTGCAATTAATTCGTATGAGAGAATAAAAACAAATTTTTCCTTAAAATTGGCTAAAAACAAAATTTTCTTTTGAATTTGGATAGTTTTGAATTTTCCTTTTAATTTATTTTTGTTTTATAACTCATCATTCTTCACCATCTATTACTTTGATTTCATCCATTACTTCTATTGATATTCGTCTCAAACCCCTCCTGACGAAGAACTCAATCCAATTCAGGAGAAGTCAATCGCCCAAACAAAACTTTAACAAAGGCACCGAGAAAGACCTCTCCCAAAGGCATGGTTTTTAGTTTTGTTGGTTCGAAAGAAATGAATTGAGTACAGGATTGTCAAACACAACACAAGCAAGCAGTAAGAGCAAACAAAGAGATCAGAGAGACTAATTTTTTCGCTTGTCTGAAAAGAGTGTAAATTTATATATATTTATATAAAAGTTCGATTAGAAGTTTGCTTGACTATGATTCGTCAACCATTTTGTTGAACATTAAATATAATGAAAATTCTTTTTACATAATATTTTTTCAAATGTACTTTTTGTTACTATCATACAATATATTTTCATTGCAATCAAGTTTTTGCCTACTAAGCATGCACCGATAAAGAATCGGAATGCTATTATTGAAAATTGATGGTTTGGCTCTTCTCCAAACTGTGTGGACTCCGCCTTTTCTCTGTAATTGTCCAACTCCACGTTACAATTAAAACAATGTGTGGACTCCATCAATCATTCAACAATTTAAGAAAGGTCTTCTTATCAATACTCAACGAAGATGGACAATACACAAATTGAAGAAATCATTTGCGTGTAATTGTTTTCTCTTTTGTTTAGCAAATTAGAGACAAATTTATTTAAACACTACTCTAGAGTCTAAATAATTTTAAAAATAATTTTATGACAATTTCAGGATTATAAAGTTTTGATTTGTTAAGTAGTTTTAAAATAAGTTGGATCTATTTGTATTTCTGTTAAATATCAATAGGAACTACAAGAGATTTCCTCATTGTATATTCATGAGTCCTGTTTTATTTTAGTTATATTTTGATTATTGTGGAAAAAAAATGAACTTCATGCGGAACTAATACAAAGTTCATGATCTAATTTGGTGTCTTTAATGATCCTATTTAATTATGAAAGTGTTATAGAAAAATGTCGAACATTTAACCAAGCATATATAGTATCTATTTGAGCTAATTCATAGTTAGATAATTTTTTTCTATAGACCATGCATATCTCAATCAGCCTGATCAGCAATTATTAATAACCATTTTGGACCACAAAAAATGCAGAAATTTAGGTGGTGTTTGATTCCATTTTCAAAAATGGTTTTTCATTTTTGAAAATAAAAAATGTATAAAAATGTGTTTGATAGTCTATTTTCAAAAACATATTTTTGAAAATGAAAAACATGTTTTCAAAAATGAACACATGGTTGTGTTTGGATGTATTCTTAGAAATGATTTTTTATTTTTGAAAATGAAAAATTAGAGAATGTTATTTGATAAGTTGTTTTTGAAAATGTGTTTTAGAAAATAGAAAACATTTTTTTTAATGATAACAAAAAAGTGGTAAACAACTTTTTTATGTTTTTCACCATTTTCAAAATATATTTTCAAAATAAATCATTACTTTTCTCTCAAAACAACTATTTTATTTTTTTTCAAAAATAATATCAAATGCATTTATATCATTTTCTGTTTTTGAGAATAACTTTTAAACAATCTTATCAAACATATTACATTTTCGCAAATATCATTTTTGATACATGTTTTTTATTTTTAAAAATAGTTTTTAAAAACGATTCAAAACACCATTTTATCTTCTTTTTTTTTTTGTTTTCGAAATGTATTTTAAAAAATGCTATCAAATGAATTATCATTTTTGAAAATCATTTTCAAAACATGTTTTTTGTTTTCGAAAACGCTTTTCAAAAACACTATTTTAAATATATATCCAAATGATTGTGGCTTACCCCACGATAGGTAATAATCAACTCAGCCTTTGAAAAATTTGGTAGATTGATAAGAGCAATAAGTGTGAGTACACAAATTATCTTGCTTTCATAAAAATTAGACAACAATCATTCTAAAATTAAGTTATAAGAAGTTATTTGCATTTTTGAAAACATGTTTTTTATTTCAAAAAATATGTTTTTGAAATCAGGCTATGAAACACATTTTCATTCATTTTTTCCTTTTAAAAACGAAAAATCATTTTTGAGAATAAAACCAAATACCACAAGGTTTTTAAAACAAACAAATATATAACATCTTGAGAAAGATAACAAAGAATCCATGTGTTTATGCGGGGTCTCTCTCTCACTCTAGATGTATATTCGCTCTAGGAAAAAGTTGCTAGGAACAGAGAGAAGAGACTTCGTGTCGTGGAAGATGAGTAGACCATAGAGTAGTGGGAGAGGCACATAATATGTATTGTGTAGACTTCTATTTACACCCCACAAAAATTCCTTTTTACACCCGATTTTTCCTTATTTTTGTTTTTATATTTGATAAATTAATTATTTATTCATAAATTGATCTAAGTAGCATTCATTATTTTATTGTGGAAACAATAGAAAATCTTGTTAGATATATTTTATAGTCTTTTTATATAATAAATAATCGAAGACCGAAATACTGGATGTTGATTCATTGATTTGTTGGTAAAAATTATTTAAATGACATTTTTCAATAAAATTACAATCAAATAATTTCCCCCAACTCTAATTATATTGTAATCATTAAAAATTACTTTTTACCAACAAATCAATGAATAAATATTCAATATTTCTGTAGAGGCAAATTTTGATTGCAATTAGTAGGTTTTATATTAAAAAAAAAAACTAAACAGGAAAATAATAGAAATTAATTATTGTTCATAATAATTTTAATGTTTATAATATAAATTTGAGTTACAAAAAATTATTTAAATATAATTTTATTAGAACCCATTTTTCCAACATTTTTTCTTCTTATATTTACTTTTTGAAGATGGAATTTTATTTTACTTATGATTTCAAACTAAAATGGAAATTCAAGTAAAATGTAGCTAGCAAATTTTAGATGATTCATACTCTAATATTTTTGGACAATAATTATGATGTGAAAAGATAAAATTATTCAAATATGATGAAATCCACACGGATTTAAAATGAGTGGAGCCATCAACTGATAATAAATTTTTTATTCTTTCTAGGTGCACGTTCATAAGAAAAAGACATGGGTGCAATGAAAATAAGTCATCTGTTGTGTTATTGAAAATATTGGCAAGAGTAACCATACTGGAGTGATACTAATTTTAGTAGAGAAAGATAAATAAATGCATTTACCTGTACGAAATTAAAGCACCAATTAATTGTTTTCTTCAGTTTCAATGTACTGTCCCCACACTAGTGGGTAAACGCTATTAGTGTATTGTTTTAAAAGACGCGTCATGTTCTTAGTTCCTACAATAATGACTTGACTTTGATTTACTAATAAGTTATAGGCAGAGTCCACACAGTTTTGTACACGAAATGGACTGGTTCCACATCAAATATTTTATTTAAAACAACAATTCTGAAGATTAATATTTTCAATGCACTTTATTGTTCTTCCAGCTAAAACCCCCCCATTTTTTTTTCCATCAACTGGGTTCCCAGTAGATTCTTCAGTCCCCACATATATGAAATTTAGGGATGTACGCAAGGGTTAAAAATGACATTTGGATGGGATAAAAAGGGGGATGACGGAACAGTAATCTAAAAGAGTGAATGACTTTTGACGTTTGCTTGCACCATAAAGCACTTCACAGAGTCTGGGGGTTGCAACTTTTATACTTTCTGCTTATTGGCTTACGTACAAGGTTTGGTTTTAGTTTTGGAATTTTTTGAGATTTGAATGATGATGTTGCTTTAGTAACATTTGGTCCTCCTGAACTATCATTTAAAAGCATTGAAAATTATTTCACTCCATCCAAACTCGAAAAAGAACAACAGAGTGAAAAGGAAGTAGTTTGAACTTTGAAAATGTGTTTCCGTGCATTAATAACGTGCCGTGTTTTCTATTGTATTGGCAATGTTTAAAGAACAAAAATGTATTTCTATACATAAATAAGGTAGCATTTTTTTTTTTTATATTTGTGTTTCTATTCATAATCAGGGTGCCATTTCGATTAAAACTCAAATAATTAATGGGATGATAAAAGCACAAAAAGAGATTACAAAAGTGCTAAAAAACCAAGGATCACTTTTGTCACCTCTGGTGGCATACTTATCGGCCATTCATTCTTACCCAGAACCATCATCTAGTGGGAAAAAAACTTATGTGGAATGATTTTAAAACACTAATGGTGAGAATGTTCGATAAAATGGGGTTATGTCCCATTAATTTACATTGGAATTGGGTACTTTCAATGTAAATTATGATATTAGGAGGTAGCAAAGCTCTCATCGCATCCATTGTAATAATATATCCCAACAAAATTTTCTCCACCCAATGAATTTGACCTATTCCTTTCCAACCGAGCATATTTATACAAATTTATATATGCCACCTAAAAATTGTTAAATGTTATACAAACTAACAGTGAGAACGTCCAATAAAATGGGTCATGTCCCAGTAATTTAGGTCTGAGTTGGTCATTTTTCAAGGTAAATTATGAGATTGGAAAGTAGCATGCTATTATTAAACTATTTCACCACATCAAGCGTGAGAATATTCCAACAAAGTTTTCTCCACCCAATGAATGTTTTGACGGATTCCATTTCAACATGCATTTTATACAAGTTTATATATGTCACCTGAAAGTTGTTATATGTTATACACAAGTTAGGATCTTTTCTAACTATTTTTTTTCTTCAGATTTTTTATAATCAAGTAACACATTAACTTTAAAAAAAAGGTCAAGAATATTGTTACGTTTTCTCTTTGTCATACATTATTTAAGCTCAAACTTTTCTTATAAAAAATTAAGATAAAAAATAAGGGTAGAAGAGGATCCGAATTTTATGTACATACCTTTAATCACTTTTATAGTTTTCCTACACTACATGAATCATACTTTCTCACTTATGAAAATAGTTATCAAGATCATATTTTCAAATTTTATTTCAAATGATTCCAATAGTACTTTGATTTGGTGTTAATAATAATTAAAAAAAAAAAACACTTTTAGACCAATCATGTAAATGTGAGAAGTGCAAAATTTATTAAATTTTGAGAGCCACCTAATCCGCTTCAATCTCTATGAAAGTAATTCTAAAAATCATTTGAAGTCAAAATGTCAAACTAATCATAATAAGAAATCTTGGGATTTGAAGTCAAATTAATCACAATAATAAATCTTTAGAAATCACCCTCATATTTCTTTTGATGATGTTATTATGTAGTAATCAGCTTCCGGTACAAGTAGGGATAGAAATATTTGAATAACAACTTGGAAATAAAAGTCCCGTCTGTCGTTCTCTGTATTCTCTCATAAGAGCCAGCAGTGTTTTTCTCCAAGAAAAAGTCTTGTACACATGATACGAAAATTGTTTCACCTCTCACCTTTGTCTTTTGTGTGCTGTGTTTTCATGATTGACCACAACTTGTGGTTATTCTTTCAAGCGCACATGTGGCTTTTAAAAGAGCCACATATGAACTCCCAACATGATAGAAAAGAACAAGAGGGACCTTTAAAGGTATCACGCCAAATTTTAATAGAAGGTATGCGTCAGGTCTGGCAGGCCCACCATTACCTTTGATTTGAAGACTATTATTTCTCAATAAAAGCTTGGATGAGCCCTCGTTAATAATTAATAATTAGTTCAGCCTAGCAATGATTTATAAATCTCATAATTTCATTTGTAATATCAAATCTAGCAAATTAAATCAATACTATTTGAGTAACACAATGAAATACAGACTCAAACTTAGCAGCAGTACTAAGTATTAACATCAACCTCAGAGTTACACATAAGGGAAACAAATGACTAAAAACCAAAATCAGAATGGTATATGAAACATAAACTTTTCAGAAGAAGCCAAATCAAAGCTGAGCAAGCACATTAGAAAGTGCTTTGCGAGGTCGAAATACAATCTCAACAGATTTCTTCTTCTCCGGATTGTTCAGGTTGGTTTTCGCATCTTCCCAGTCAAAGCACTGTATCAATGTCCCAAGCGACAGTGCCATGACTCTCATGCCCAAGCCTTCCCCGGGGCATATCCTTCTGCCTACACCAAATGGAATGAATTTAATCTTCCCCTTCTCTTCTACGCTACTCTCTAGGAATCGCTCAGGCTTGAACCTATCGGGCTCTGGCCATAATTCAGGGTCCCTATGCAGGGCCTTTGCGTTCACGAACAACTGTGTGCCCCGCGGGATGTGGTATCCTCCTACTGTGCAATCCTCAGACGACTCACGTGGTGGTAGAACTCCTCCACGACTCAATCTAAGTGTTTCATTTATAATACAATAAAGGTATGGAAGCTTAGCAAGATCAGTATCATTTATCAGCCTCAAGTTTCCAACATGCTCGTCAATCTCGTCCCTTGCCTTTTGGAAGACATCCGGATGTGACATCAGCTGTGAGACAACCTGTTCGCTCGTGTCTGTTGTGGTGTGTGTCCCTGCTAATAACATGACCTAAAGCACCGATGGTTAATATTTATGTTATGTACTTAGCACCTCTATATATCTAGTTTTAAATTGATTTTGATGATAAACTAACTCTTCCTATAAACTTACTCGCATAATTCCTTTAATTGTATCATTTGTGTAAAATTCAGGTTCGGATCCTTGCAGCTTCAACATAACATCAACAATAGTTTGGGTAGTCTTCAGACCGTCAGCTGAATTATTTTGATGATGAGCATCAAGGAGAGCCTGCATGAATGCATCCGCTCTTCTGTGCAGTTTACGGAGCCTCCTCTCCTCACCATAATAGGTCAACCACCTCAGAAACGGAAAGTAGTCACCCAAAGCCACGGTCATTATAGGACTAAACATCTCGACAAGATCATCCAGCTTGCTTTTTGTTATTTCTGAGTCCACTTCCTCATCTTCAAAATACCTTTTACCTGCAACCATCTGTAATACAATATTAAAAGACAACAAATAAAAAAATGTCTTCACTTCAACCTTTTTAACCCCTTTTAAACAACTTTTGAACAAGTGCTTGATCATGAATCTAATTTCTTCGGCGCGAAGTTCTGAAGACATTTGAAGACGCCTTGCTGAAAATATTTCAATGACAGAGAAACGGCGAATGTTACGCCACTCGTTGCCATAGGGAGCTCCTAGACGAATTTTATTGAACTCTAAAGGCTTTCTAGATGGCAAGAGTGGTCTGTTGGAAAAGATGATATCATTGCTTGGGAAGCACCCTTCAATGGCTGAACGAGAGGACAGTACAAGTGTTGGGCGTGAACCTAAGCGGAGAAACAAAATTGGACCATACTTATTAGAGAGATCGTTCAGAGCTTGGTGCAAGGGCATTTTCAAGAGATGGAAATGACCTATTATAGGAAGACTGGGTGGACTTGGAGGCAGGTTTTTGTGTTGATTCCTTCTATTTGAGGTGAATTGGTAGACCATGAGAAGGATAGAGACCACTAGACCAAACAAGTGCAGAGAATCCATGGTGAACACTTTCTTGCTTGTTTGTCAAGATTGAAGAACAAGAAGAAGATTCAAGAAGGAAGAAGAAGAAGATTGATCACAATCTTGAATGATTTCATTCTGTTTTCTTGCTTGGTTGGTTATAGGAGCTGATCAGTATGCGTTGACTGTCGCTAACCATAATTATTCACTCACTTAACCATGGTTTGTTTTTAACCCTTCGCTAACTTCTTAACTACCAGTCTATATTAACCTTTTGGCTTAATACTCCCCCTCAAACATAACTGATTGAGATCAGTAAGTTTGAACTTTGTCTTAGAGAATGTGTTACTGCCTGAGAGGTGTGCATCAAGATGCTTGGCATTGCCACTGCCGGAGAATTGCACACCAGCTTGAAGTCCTGCTGCATGACGCTTAGCATTGTCACTACTCTCACTCCCCCTCAAACGAACATATCGAATCTCCAATTGACCAGAAGCAACCATATCTCTGAGGAAATGTAAATCGATTTACTTAAAAAGATTAAACAACACTAATTAAATAGCTTGAACCATGTTGTTTATTTTATAAATTTCATATTTAGAAGTTGTGATTCTTGGGCCAACAATTCGGTGGTCATAATCAAGATTTCACTTTCTTTATCTAATTGGAATTAATCACTCACATGCTAAAAAGAAACTCATCTTTTTAGTGTATGTTTAATTAAAAAGATTTTAAATAACGGAATCTTTTGTAGGTTTGATGGAGACCCGTATCCTATCTATTGTTAATGAGGGTTTTACAAAACCGTACTTTTAAGGGTCTGAAAAACATAGACCTGAACTATTATACTTCTATAATATTTTTGAGTGGATTTTGACAATTTAATTTTAATTTTTTTGATTGTCATTGTTTATTACTATAGTTATAGGAGTGGTGATTGGGATGTGGTGCTTTTGGTGGAGACCCTAAGATCCATAATTCAATGGGTTGCAGGTAATGGGTAGTATTGATTCAATATTGGTTTTTATACTTAATTCTTGTTTCGCATTTAACATTAATATGAAGAAATCTCAAGAAATCATAATTTCTGTGTAAGTGAAATGTTACTGTTTCTATTTCAAAAGAGAAAAAATGCTACTGTTCATGTTTGAGTTGATTACAACTGAGCGTATGTAGTACACAACTTACTTTTCGTCTCTTTATGTATTTGTTTCATCTTGGAAAAACTTTACCAAATGGATGGAATTTATGATGCTACTCAAATTGCCAATTAATAATATGTACGCGAAAATAGGAAAAACAAATAACACATTATTATTTGATATTATTATGGTAGTCCATATAACTCTCTGTAACACTATTATTATTATTTTCACATATCATTTATGTGGAAAATTTTGAATATGATTTACTGTGAAGTTGAATGGCAAATTATTATTTTTATGTACGACTTTTTTTTTTTTTTTAAAGTAATATTTTTATGAACAACTTGACCTATAAAGAAGTCCTAATGGGCTAATTCAAGTGTCGACAATAATGACTTCAGCAAATGCAAGTTGGAAATATAGTATTGTACAAAAATTATGATATATAAAGCTGGTTGACAATATTTAGACCTTTGACTCTAACTAATTGTAAGACACTCGCACTATATTGAGCATGATCAAATAAACTAAAGTCTCATTTTAGTTTAATATAAGAATAAAACCTTATATAATTAGTCTAAAATCTTTTAAAAGACGAGAAAAAAGAAGCGCATATTTTTCTTTATACGGTCGGTTGGACATATTCCCATCTACTAATGCGTTAAGAATTATACTTTGACTTGTGAGGATAGTTTATTAATATTGTCTATGAGAATATATATTCGGACTGCATAATTAGTGGAAGCTATTGTCTTTCGTGTAAGGGAGTAGAGATCCAGATTATGTCATTACTAATTGATCTTAATAGCTTTAATAATATTTGACTTGTAAAAGAGAGAGAAAAGGAGGGAGTTGCCAATAAGTTAAAAATTATTCATTGTTTGAAAATCTATTTAACTTTCATAATAACCAAAGAAAAATTATTCTACTCGATATTATTGTAGTCCTTAACTCTAGCACAATTTGATATTATTCTAGTCCATAACTATTAAGAGTTATGCTGATAAATTGTTAAGAGCTAGACATGAGAAAGAAATGTTAGAAAATTAGGACATGTAATTAAGAGCGAGTTGAGCTAGGAAACGAGCTTGCAAATAGCGAGCTAGACAATGTTTGCTTCTGTTCGAGCTGAGCTGAAAGAGGTTGTAGCTCGCTGATGAAGGGAAACTGGACGAGCTGCTAGGAGCTCGTAGCACGAGTAGGACTAGCAGTGTGGTGGTCCAATAGTCTATGTGAAGTGATAAAGGGCAATGATGGGATAGAATGGACTAGGACGCGAGGTGTTTTATATGTTGTGTTCTAAGCGAGTTCGTTACTTAATGTAAAATGTAGGTGATTAGCGATCTGACATGAAATGCTGAATAAGCTGATTTTGAGCGAGCTGGGCTATAAATAATGAGTGTGAAAATAGTTCATTTCTATTAAATATATTTTATTTATTTAAGCTTATATTGCAAATATATTTTTAAATTCTTTTAGTTTATAAATGTTTTTCTGTTATAGTTGAAAAGAAATATATTTTCATATTTTATGATTAGCAAACGAGAGAGAATGAGACTTATAGAAAGAAATGACAATGTTTTCAAAGGTTAATGGATTACCCAAGATTTATAGAAACTCAATTTATAGCTTTATAGATTCAGATCCGACTGGTATATTCCGCAGTGTATGACAAGTGTTGGGAGGGTTAATCCTACTGACTTTGGGGGGTAGAGTCTGTTGTGTCGGTCGTATCGCTCTCTACACTTGTCGGGTATTATCTCATTATGCGTTTGCGATGTAGCTTTTTGCGGCACAATAGTGGGATGTCTTTATAGCATTGTCACGTTGTGCGCTGATAGCATACTCGCCACGTGACTAATATCTCACATTGTGCGACAATTTGGGTCGGTCGCCATGTGATTATAACATTCCCTTAGGTTCCCATTAGTGTATTTCTAGAAAGAAAATGCATTTTCTGAAAAAGTGCATTTCGGATGAAAATATTTTAGAAAATGTTTTAACAAATTTTATAAAACTTCAATTTCTAGAAATTAAAGATGTTTTAAGAAGAAATGTTTTCTTTTTTAAAATGATTTTCGGGAGGAAAATCTTTAAAAGGTTTTTGCTCAAATAAGAACCATACACTCACTGAACTTCTTAAGCTTACACTCTTTTTTTTTTTTTGTTACAAAAACCTCCCAAGTGCAAGATCAAGCGATCAGTGTACGCGCTCTCCTTGTTCAAAATAGGTGGGACAAGAAGATCGCCTTATCCGTGGAACAATGATGCAATATTTTGGGTTTAAAATTTATTCGTATGCATGTGTATTTTCAGACTTAGCAGAACTTGTATTACATTCATGGTTTTGTAAACATGATACGTACGTTTTGAGATCTTAGAGATATTTTAGATCATGATTTCTAGAAATTCATTATAAATTCATTATAAATTTAGTTTTGAAAGCGTTTAGCAAAAGATTTAGATTAAGGGTTCACTCCACGACATCTTCTTGAGCCTCGGTAGCAAGACCATAGGAGGATTTCGTGGGGTGTCCGACAGGACCGCGAGATTCGATAGAGGGAATTTGGGATTGGTCTTGTCATCTACTCTCCGTCGAAGTTGATTATGATAATCTTTTAAGTCATTCCTATAATATTCAAAGAATGTTATTAATAAATTAGTCTTACTCCAATAGGTCAACATTACAAAATACAATCATATCGAACCAAATATAACACTATAAATCAATACCCAACATAAAAAACTTAAGAAATATTTAAATTATGTTACCACTGCCTAACTCGATTTTTTTAGTAGACCAAAAAACTAATACTGGCTTTTTGGTTCACTAAAAACCGAGTTAGATGGATTTATTGTGCACTCACAATACTCTTTAACCAAATATAGCCAAATAGAATAAAATATGATCATATTTAATTGTATATAACACTAAAATTCAATACACAACATCCAAAACAAAACAAATATAAAACATATGAAAAATTGGTTATTTCAATTTTTCATTGAAATGAAAAACCGATATCGGTTTTTCATCCCATTGAAAACTGATATGATACTTAAATCGGTTTTCACTTGTATGAAAAACCGATATTGGTTTTTTAGTAAAATGAAAGACCGATTTCATCACAAATTTTATAAAAATGACAAATCTACCTTATGGATACCATATATCACAAGCAAATCATTTTTTAAGCCTTTAGCTTGCAATATGAATAAAACAATCTAAAAACCAACAAATAAAATATATATATTACCTTTAAAACTCAAATTACTTTAAATGGAAGAAGAAACTTTAAAATTTTCAATGGATGAAACCTAAATGGATAAAAAACCTTCAATAGACAAAGAAGCTTCAATAGAAAATCCCTTGCTAAGAGGTTCGTTTTTCGCCTGCAATGGTGAATGAAAGAGAAAAAACCATGAATGGAGAAAAGATGTTAGGATATTGTTAGGAAGAAAAAGGTTATTTTGGTGATTTCAAGTTTGAGCAATTGGGTAATTCTAACTTGAAGGTAATTTAGTAATCTTGGGTATGGAATGAAAATATTTTGTTTGAGAGGTCAAAGATATTTAAAAAAAAAAAAACTAGATAAAAATAAAATTTTCTTTTCATTTGACTAAAAACAATAAATCTCCCAAAAAAAAGTCATTGACAGAGTTTAATGGGAAAAAAAAAAAAAGAGTGATTGAGAGATTTTTTTTTTTTTTTTAAAAAAAGAGTGATTGAGAATTTTAAAAAAAAAAAAATCATTGGAAGTGTTAAAAAAAAAAAAAAAAAAAAAAAAAAAAAAAACCTTCATTGAGAGCTTTAGCAAAAAAAAAAAAAAAAAGTTGAGAGCATAGGCATAAAAGAGTATTATTTATCAAATATAAATCAATTTTCTCATTCATTCAATTTACTCCATAATTTTAGAATTTCAAAATCACCAAAATGTAAATCAATTGAAACAACATTACAATACTAAAAGTGAATATATATATATATATTTATAAATCAATTGAAACAATATTACAGTACTAAAAGTGAATATATATATATAGGTATAAAATATATGAATTTGTTGAAAATTGTTTGAAAATGATTACAAACTAAAATAGGGTCCCAGTTCTTCTATTAGATCAGTCTAATGGTGGACCCCACAAAAAGAGTTATTTTCTTATTCACTTGACAACCAATAGAAGAGAGAATCTCGTCGTGAACTTAATTCACTTGGTGTGATATGAATATGTTTTTTACTTGTATCATGTCATGTGGTTTAGTCAATAAAAAATATGATGAATTTATGTCATATAATATGATATTAATGTATTATTTTATAATAGATATAAATGAGTGTTACATAATGTAAATATTTTAATTTAATTTTTTATTATCTTTTAATTTACCTATCAATTGTTAAATGTCATTTTCAATAATTGAAATTTGTAAAATATTCTGCAAGGCTAGGAAACCAGTTTTTGATATTTGTTAGAAATCTCCAATTATGGACAATCTAGATGAAAACACTAAATTTTCATACCCGCTTATCACTGACAGTCCTTACAAGTTTAATTCACATTCAAATCATCAATTCATACCCAAAATAAGACTTAATGATCAGCTATCATGTATAAAACTAAGACCACTTAAACCCTCTAATCTAAATCAAAATTCACCATACCATGAACTCATCTTCAACCCATGCAATGCAATGCACGGGTGGTATCCAAAACTACCAAACAAAACACCAAAAAAATTGACCCTCATCCAAAACACCATACAATGCCCCCTACCACTCCCTATCCATTTCAGCCTTGTTCACATTTTCTCAGCCCATTAGGCCTCACCTCAACTCCAATACCATCTCCCTACAGGCTATTGGTGATTATTATTGATGTTTACTGCCTCATAAGAATGAAATTTATAATGTGTCACAAGTGTTTCTTTGTATGTGGATGTTATTTTGATGTGATAACAATTAGCAAATATATATACATTAAACAGATATGAGGGTAACTTTGGTGAGGAATTCTTTTTTTTTTTTTTCAACTAAACTTAAATTCATTCAACATAACAAAATTTTATACAGTCTAGGTTTACAACTTCCTAAATCTAATCTCCTCTTGAGGAGAAAGTTAAAGCTGCCAGGCGATGTGCCACACTATTCCCTTTGCAAGAGACTACATGATACTTACAATTGTCTACAGCTTTACATAAGACTATTACATCATTTTTTATAAAATTGACAGAACTAAACTACTTGTGTCTCGATAGCAAATAATTTTATTCTTTATAGTAAACCAAGGCAAAGCAAAACAACTGGACTAAAACTTAAAATTGCAACAGAGAAATTGGAAAGAATTCAAACGAAAGAACTAAGATTAAACGACGCCATCATTTTGGCAAGTTCTTGAGAGATTTGCATCTGAAGTTGAAGTGCTTGCAATTCAGCTTTAAGAACTGGATCTTCTATTTCTGTCTTCTCAGATTGATTTTGAACGGACCCAGATGGCCTTTATCCACTTTCTTCTTCACGAGCTTCGGACTCTGGCTTTGGCTTGGTTGCTGCGCGCTTCTGCTCGCACACACAAGAAGCATGCACCTGGAAGTTACAAGTAAAACAATTATAGGACCAAAGCTTCTTATCCAGCAGTTTGTAACAAATAACACACGAATACGAGGAGGCATAGTAGTCTGGAAGACCATATACAAGGCTAAGACCATGGAAATGAGAGTGTTGGTTTAGAATTGGAGGCAAGGAACCGCAGTGGACATGAAGATCGAAGTCACACAAAGGGCAGCAGAATGAAAATGCAGTTCCACCTTGGCGACAGGCGTTGCAAAGGGATGGTAGGGCCTCAGCTCCAGTACCATCTCCCTACTCCGGTGCTGGTGGAGATGGTGGTCTTTGTGGTGGTGAGCCATGGATGTGCTCTTCCCCAAAAGTGCTCGCAGCATCGACATAATCATCATCTAAATCATCCCCACCATCTGGAGGCTCACTAATACTTAGATGAGCTTCAACCGTATCCATCCTCCTGTCCAACCTCCTCAAAAAGTCAATCATCTCGGGGTTTTCTATCCTATACTCCTACAAAATATACACAGATATTGAGTATCCGGAAAATATCACCTGCATTTTTTAAAAATTACATTTCTTTTATCATGTTTAGAGCCTCCGTCTCTTTATCCAACTCCACACAATTTTTCTATTTATTAAAATAGATATTCATGTAAAAATGGAATAAATTAAGTAATAATATAAGATTCATAACATTGCTTCTTCATGCTGTCTCTTCCATAACGACAAAGGAAGATTCTATTTCACAAAAAAGTATGGTGCACAGAAAATAAAGTTAAATTATTCATCTCAAACTTATATAAACTCAAAAAGAAATAAGAACAAATTAAAATAACATATACCAACCTCTGGCTTTCCAAAGAAATAGGTAATAGTCACCAAACCATAGATGATCATTAAAATAACGAAGGCTGTTTCCCAGTCAGATTCATGGACCACGTCAAAACCTTGGCCAAACAAACTGAAAAAAAAAAAAAAAAAAAAAAAAAAACACTAATTCTACAAGTTAGAAAATTCCACCCTAAAGATATTATATTACTAGTTTAGTTAGGTAGGAGAAGTTCATATCTTTTCAACACAAAATCTCACATGAGTTGCTCTTGAAATTTTGCAATATCCATGATAAACTTATTCTTTCTGTATTCAATAACCGTAAAAGAATAACTAAAATTATATCAATAACGCTAAACATTATGTTTATTAATTGTACCTCAATCTGATTCAAACTCATATTATGTCAATTGATAAATAAATATATTTTTAAGATATAACAAATAATTATTAGGGAGTATCCATTCATCAATTGACAGATATGCATCTACTCATCAATTGATACACATGAGTTAAAATTAAAATTGGAATGTTAGGTGAGATATATGGTATTACTCAAATTATATAGAATTAGAATTATGCTACAATGTTAGAACTTAATTCAATCAACTTATACGTGGGAATGAAGATAATATAAGATAATCATCTTGCACAAACCTGAGACTTTGTAAGCTCAGTCTGAAACTACGTAACATTCTCTCCCATAAATTTTTGTTCTCAACAATACGAGCCTCAAAAGCTTTTTTAAATAACCCCGAGCCTTGCTCTAAGTTCACCGAACAAAAGTGATGGATGAACCGATTATCATTATAACCAGCAATAAAGCGGTGTCTTGTAAATCGACATCCAATTCGAAGTTGGCATGCTTGTCTCCAGCATCTCATCTCTTTTAAGACGGTAAGGAAATACCACATCCCACCAAATAGCTGTGAAGGCAAAGTCACAATGTAACTTTTTGAACGTAAAGATAAAAACAATGGAGATATCAGTTGAACACTTTAGATCAACATATAAATGAAATATTTACTTACATGACCTCCCAACAAGAATAGTAGGATAGTGATCACTTTTTTTAGTATAACTTTATCTTGATGGTGTGGAGTTCCCATGACTTCATCCACACAAAATTTCTTAAACGCAACGATCCTCACTAAATGTGCAATAAAAACTATGAATATTAAAAATACACTATATGGACTTGGGACATTAATTGTTGGATTAAAATTCATTACGTATAGCTCCATCTGCACAAAGTACAACAATAAATATTAAAATCAATATAAAATGACAACACTATTGGCAAAATGTCCTACTCTAAAGCAAAATTGAATATATATATATATATATATAGACACACACACACACATACTATGAGTGTTTGTTAGAGTTTGTAGCCTTACAATATGATTGCAGAAAAGTAGAGTTAGTTCCGCTGAGATGATTATCAGCCTTTGATCTTTACGTAAAAAAATTGTTGTATAGACTCTATAAGCCATAAGAGGCCAATATAGAGCTATAATAGTAATCATTAACGGCTTGTTGATGTCAAGTTGCTTTTCTTCATCATTAAGGGTTGGAACATAGCACATAAATGAATCCATAATGATTAATATGATCCATAGAATAGAGATCTGAATCTGAGACCTGATGAAAATATAAGTTTGTAAATAAAAAGTATGATAATTTTAATGTCACTGTATAACATTAAACATATCAATACAAAAATGTAACACAGTTGTTCAAGATTACATATGAAAAATTTCATTAACAAATTATAATGAGAATACTAAATTATCACTTTGATACGTATATTCCAGTGAGGCCATGCTAGCCGTGCACAACTTGGCTGTTTCAGGAAGTCAAGGTTAGTGGACTTGGTCAAGTTAGCTAAGATTGATCGAGTAAGTCAGTGGGGCTTAATGGGTTCCTTAAAATAAGTAAGTTCTAGGCTCCTCTGAATGTATATATGTTCCTTCTGCTTAGGCTAATCAATTTTTGTCGTTGGTCAATGAAAGTATAATGATGTAGCATAACTCAAAGACTTACGATCAACTAGAGAAAAATAATTTAAATTATTTTTGTTCTAGTGAGCCAAGTTAGCATCATTTTCGTTTTTCAGGACTGCAAATACAAAACTAGGAGTGGACCCCCTACGAATGGGACTTCACTCATGGAAGGGACCAGTGGCGGTCAGGCGGAGTTGAAGGAGGAACCTCTCCTTATGTTTTCATTTTATAAAGATAGTCATTTTTTGAATTTTATTAAGTTCCATTTTTTTATGTCATTAATTTTTTTTTTCTTGTTTACATTAATTGATCTCCACTATCCATCTCCATCTATTTTTTTAATAAATATTTTCTTTTGTATTTTTTCTATTTTTAATTAGTTTTCTTTTTTAAAATAAAAATGTGAGGACATTTTCGTTATTGTATAAAAAATTAAAGTCAACCGTTAGTTTTAATACCTTTGACCGTTAAAGCGAGGGATTTTTTTGGTATAAAAACGAAACTTAATCTTGGCCTATTTAAGGCCTTATCTCAGTGTGGTGGGGTATAATTAGCTTGTATGAGAATTGCTCTATGAACATTGTTATATAGAAATGACTATTTTTTTTTGGATATTTTACATTTAAAAGTAAGTTTAATATCGTTAAACTTATATTTTGGTATCTTATTTTACATGATCTTCCTTCTAACTTTCTTACTTGCAACCTAAAGTTTACAAATAAAAATTAAAACTAAAAGTTACAAATTTCAAATGGAACCAGAAATTCTATAATCTCAATTTAATTAGAATAAGAAATTCTATATTCTTAATTTAATTAGAACTAAAAACTCTAAATTCTCAAATTAATTAGAACTAGAAATTCTACATTTCTAATTTAATTATAATTAAAAATTCTAATACTCGATTTATCTATTAGAACTAAAAGTTTTATAGTCTTCATTCATTTAAGACTAAAAATTCTAGTTAAATTCTAATTAAATTTTGTTGGTTTTCACGCTCAATATGGGCAATTGTATATATCAAATAATTATAGTTTTCTAAAACAACATAATTGGCCCTAACTTATTTTATAGAAAAAGTGTGTCTTTGATCGTGAGTCTAAAACATAAAGGCAATAAAATACATTCGATTGTGTTTTATGTTTGAAGCCAAAGTTATGCATTTATATATATATGCACAAAAAACAATGTAGCTCTCTCGACTTATGAAAAATTAAATAAACAAAGATTGAAATTTGATTTTGTGATGTTATGTTCTTACTTTTTGTATATGACATAATAGTTTCATCAAATTAATTTTAATTAATTGGATTCTCGATAAACGGTTCATGAATTTTTATTTTTTAAATTCATAACCAAAAGTTCTAGATTTTTAATAAATTTATTCTCAATTTTATATGAATATTAAAACTTGAAGTTTTGGATATCTACTACCAAATTGCAATTTAGTTGGATCTAGGTTTTTTCTATAAATATCCAACAAATAAAAAAGATTGAGAAACTTAAATCAATTTGAATTTGATATAAAAACAACTCATCTCGAACTCAAGTCTCCAGAATTAGAAACTTGTCTCCCCATTAATTGGACAATCTGCAAAAGGGTGAGTAAAGTGTAGTAGATCTCTTATACTAATAATTTTGTTTATGATTTTAGGATTTATAAATTGTGGCTTAAGGTACGTTACGAGATTTCTAATTTAAACATGTTAATCATGATTAGTAAATATGCATAATGCTCATGCATCTTTAATTTTGTAATGTCATGAACTGGATCATTTAATTGAGGAATGAGACTAAATTTATTGTTGGAAAAAAAAAAATTTTAAAAAAAAATTGGTTCATTAATTCAATATTATGTATGTTTATGTTACCGTATTTGTTATTTACGATTTTTGTTGCATTGGAACTAAATTGATTGACCTCGTATATTGTGCTTTAAGTCTTGAACCCATGTTTGTGTTAAATTTAAACATGTTTAAAACTATTCCAAAGAGGCAGTAGATTTATTGAGAAAATCTGTTCAAAACTATTAGAAAATCTTTTTTACCTTGTTTGTTATTATTACATTATGCAATAACTTATTTTGTTGTTAATTTTTTATGAAAATAATCCTCTCAATTTGCTTATATGTAGTCATATTTTGTAATCATTTAAAGTATTCTATCAATGAAATTACATTAATTGTTTCTCTTTTATTTTCTCTCTTTCTCTCTTATTTTTAGTTAGTATTTTATATTCATTACTTGTAGGTTTTATTTTATAACAATGATAATATTTTAGTGATTTTCCTATAATGCTCCTACTTGAATTTGTTCCCATTCTAAATTCTAGATGGTAGACCTATATTACCATCCTCTAAACTCAAAGCGGCCCGAGCCCTGAACAAACAGAAGTACTAAAAAAATGATGATTCCATAGTGCTTTCTAAGACAAAATTATGTGCCGCATCATGTAGAACATGTAGTAAATCAAAACAACACAGTCAATCACAATATCATAATAAATTATAAAGATAATACAAAAGAGTCACGTACATGATGATGGAGAACTCCGAGTAGGCTCCCTAATGCTCTTTTTATCCTTCACACAATCAATTCTTATCAAATTCTTGCATGCCGCAATCAAGATTAAACCAAAATTTATCCTTAATTTACATCCCAAAATTACAAAAAAATAAAAATAAAAATAAAAACTAGTATTTATCAAATGTAAATCAATTTTCTCAGTCATTCAATTTTCTCCATAATTTTTGAATTTCAAAAATCATCAAAATGCAAATAAATTGCAACAACATTACAATGCTAAAAGTGAAAATTTATATTATATATATTCTTCAATATATTAATGCATATTTTTATATATTTTAAAAAATATTAAATATAAACTTTATATTTATACTCCCAATCCTTAATATATAATTTCTTCGACCGAAATGTAAGTTAATACAATGCAACATTCAATACTACCTACTTATAATTTTATCTTTACTAATATATATATATATATATATATAGACACACGCACACATTGCAAACTCAAAATTTCCAGAAGAGTGGTGATATTGACACCCCAAAATACTGTATGTACACCCCTTTTTACATGTTCACCTATTATTATTATTATTATTACTATTTTAAATATTAACAGTTTGTGATCACACCTTATAAATTACTGATATATAATTTTCTTCTTCCTAATCTCCACTACCATCATCATCATGCTCTCCATCAAAATTTTATTTAAAAAAAAAAAAAATAGATCTCTTTCCAAAATTTCTTCATCAACAACACAAATCACTTCATATTCTTCATTACAAACCATACAATCATTTCATCTTTTTTATTAAGATACAAATCAAATCCAAAACTTCTTCACAATAATACAAACCCATGAAAATCAAATCATTCAAACACAATAAAATAGTTTAAAGACTAAGTTTTTATTTAATATCATCCAAACAACAAACAATTTTCTATGTGCAGATCTCTTTGCCTCTCATTAATAACACCAATGAACCTCAAAGCATTTTTTTCTTATTTTCACTATTGACTGTACTCACTCTCTACACTAAACAATTCATGAAAAATGTTTGTTTCTGAATTAAACAAAAGCGAATAAAGGAATATTAATCATTGTCTGACAAATAATCAACATATTCATTGCTTATTCTCTGTACCTCTTTAGTGCCCTTCACCAGGACTAGGGCCAGAATTCTTTTCCTCTCGCAAAGGTTGAATATTTTCAACACATGATTTATGGCCTACACCAAGGCTTGGTCCGATCCTAAACTCTTAATGACCCACACATACAATTTTTCACATCTCAAGCTGCCAGCAATCAACCTGAACCAAGTAATGGCCATGCTTTTGCTACATAAATTGTAGTAGCAGAAACAACAACAATAATGCAGATGAAACCTTATTTTCTTCAACAATGTTATCAAAGATAATGTTGGAATTTTAAAAATAATTATAGTTTGGGGTGTATGTACAGTTTTAGAGGAGTGGAAATATCATCACTTTTTCCAGAAACATCTCTAACCCATGCAATGCAATGCAATGCAGGCGTGGTAACCAAAGCTACCAAACAAAACACCAAAAAAAAAAAAAAAAAAAAATCATCCAAAACACCATAAAATGCCCCCTGCCACTCCTTATCCATTTCAGGCTTTTTGACATTCTCTCAACCTATAAGACCTCACCTCACCTCCAGCACCATCTCCCTACAGGCTACTTGTGATTATTATTGATGCTTACCGCCTCATAAGAATGAAATTTATAATGTGTCATAAGTGTAAAAAAAGAAAAAGAAAATATTAGTGAGAGTGCGTTTGTTAGTGTTCGAGTGCGTAATAAGATAACTCACCGAGAAAGCGAGACACCCCAGTTGAACTCACGAGCCTTGTAACTTGCTCAAGGAAGAGTGTGTAATGTGCAGTACGTGGTAGGTTGGTCGTAGTTGTTAGTTATAGGTTTTAATGGTGAGGAGAGGGATAAAATGGTAAATGTAAATTGTAGCTGGGTTCAGAATTGGTTGAGAGTCGAACACAAAAAAATTGAGTTTAGAACTGAACCCGAAAATCTAGGTTTGAATATATGAAGAAGAAGAGAAGAAGAGAAGAAGAAGAAGAAAAGAGAGAGAGAGAGATTTGGTTGAGAAAGAAAACAAATGGAAGAGAGAGAGAGAAAGTGTGTTTTTACCTGGTGGGAAGCTGATTTTTCCTTTAATTAAATGTTAGGGAAACAAAGAGCTTTTTATGAAATTAGGAGAGGTTTCAGACTTGGACCAAACATTGGAGGAAAATTATAAATGAGACACTGTTAGAAATTTTGGGGTGTAATCAATTTCTTACAGTTTCATAAATACAAATTCAGAAATTGATGTGCAACTAACATCATACTTATATCGAGAGATCAATGTGCGAAAATCTGGGTTTGAATATATGAAGAGAAGAGAAGGAGAAGAAGAGAAGAAGAAAAGAAGAAGAAGAAGAAAGAGAGAAGAAAAAGAAAAAAAAAAAAAAAAAAAGAGAGAGAGAAAGTATGTTTTTATCTGGTGGGAAGCTGATTCTTCCTTTAATTAAATGTTAGGGAAACAAATAGCTTTTTACGAAATTAGGAGAGGTTTCAGACTTGGACCAAACATTGGAGGAAAATTATAAATGAGACACTGTTAGAAATTTTGGGGTGTAATCAATTTCTTACAGTTTCATAAATACAAATTCAGAAATTGATGTGCAACTAACATCATACTTATATCGAGAGATCAATGTGCGGAAATCTGGGTTTGAATATATGAAGAAGAAGAGAAGGAGAAGAAGAGAAGAAGAAGAAGAAGAAGAAGAATAAGAGAGAGAGAAAGATTTGGTTGAGAGAGAAAACAAATGGAAGAGAGAGAGAAAATGTGTTTTTACTTAGTGGGAAGCTGATTTTTCATTTAATTAAATGTTAGGGAAACAAAGAGCTTTTTACGAAATTAGGAGAGGTTTCAGACTTGGACCAAACATTGGAGGAAAATTATAAATGAGACACTGTTAGAAATTTTGGGGTGTAATCAATTTCTTACAGTTTCATAAATAGAAATTCAGAAATTGATGTGCAACTAACATCATACTTATATCGAGAGATCAATGTGCGGAAATCTGGGTTTGAATATATGAAGAAGAAGAGAAAGAAGAAGAGAAGAAGAAAAAGAAGAATAAGAGAGAGAGAGAGATTTGGTTGAGAGAGAAAACAAATGGAAGAGAGAGAGAAAGTGTGTTTTTATCTGGTGGGAAGCTGATTCTTCCTTTAATTAAATGTTAGGGAAACAAAGAGCTTTTTACGAAATTAGGAGAGGTTTCAGACTTGGACCAAACATTGGAGGAAAATTATAAATGAGACACTGTTAGAAATTTTGGGGTGTAATCAATTTCTTACAGTTTCATAAATACAAATTCAGAAATTGATGTGCAACTAATATCATACTTATATCGAGAGATCAATGTGTGGAAATCTGGATTTGAATATATGAAGAAGAAGAGAAGAAAAAGAGAAGAAGAAGAAGAATAAGAGAGAGAGAAAGATTTGGTTGAGAGAGAAAACAAATGGAAGAGAGAGAGAAAATGTGTTTTTACTTAGTGGGAAGTTGATTCTTCATTTAATTAAATGTTAGGGAAACAAAGAGCTTTTTACGAAATTAGGAGAGGTTTCAGACTTGGACCAAACATTGGAGGAAAATTATAAATGAGACACTGTTAGAAATTTTGGGGTGTAATCAATTTCTTACAGTTTCATAAATAGAAATTCAGAAATTGATGTGCAACTAACATCATACTTATATCGAGAGATCAATGTGCGGAAATCTGGGTTTGAATATATGAAGAAGAAGAGAAGGAGAAGAGAAGAAGAAGAAGAAGAAGAAGAATAAGAGAGAGAGAGAGGTTTGGTTGAGAGAGAAAAAAATGGAAGAGAGAGAGAAAGTGTGTTTTTATCTGGTGGGAAGCTGATTCTTCCTTTAATTAAATGTTAGGGAAACAAAGAGCTTTTTACGAAATTAGGAGAGGTTTCAGACTTTGACCAAATATTGGAGGAAAATTATAAATGAGATACTGTTAAAAATTTTGGGGTGTAATCAATATCTTACAGTTTCATAAATAGAAATTCAGAAATTGATGTGCAACTAACATCATACTTATATCGAGAGATCAATGTGCGGAAATCTGGGTTTGAATATATGAAGAAGAAGAGAAGGAGAAGAAGAGAAGAAGAAGAAGC
The DNA here is from genome assembly GCA_019925255.1 of Litchi chinensis. Taxonomy (NCBI): domain Eukaryota; kingdom Viridiplantae; phylum Streptophyta; class Magnoliopsida; order Sapindales; family Sapindaceae; genus Litchi; species Litchi chinensis. Next base: position 30,375,739 of record CM034467.1, read on the forward strand.
GGAATAAGAGAGAGAGAGATTTGGTTGAGAGAGAAAACAAATGGAAGAGAGAGAGAAAATGTGTTTTTATCCGGTGGGAAGCTGATTCTTCCTTTAATTAAATGTTAGGGAAACAAAGAGCTTTTTACGAAATTAGGAGAGGTTTCAGACTTGGACCAAACATTGGAGGAAAATTATAAATGAGACACTGTTAGAAATTTTGGGGTGTAATCAATTTCTTACAGTTTCATAAATAGAAATTCAGAAATTGATGTGCAACTAACATCATACTTATATCAAGAGATCAATGTGTGGAAATCTGGGTTTGAATATATGAAGAAGAAGAGAAGGAGAAGAAGAAGAATAAGAAGAGAGAGAGAGAGAGATTTCGTTGAGGGAGAAAACAAATGGAAGAGAGAGAGAAAGTGTGTTTTTACCTGATGGGAAGCTGATTCTTCTTTTAATTAAATGTTAGGGAAACAAAGAGCTTTTTACGAAATTAGGAGAGGTTTCAGACTCGGATCAAACATTGGAGGAAAATTATAAATGAGACACTGTTAGAAATTTTGGAGTGTAATCAATTTCTTACAGTTTCATAAATACAAATTCAGAAATTGATGTGCAATTAACATCATACTTATATCCAGAGATCGATGTACGGGAATCTGGGTTTGAATAAATGAAGAAGAAGAGAATGAGAAGAAGAGAGAAGAAGAAGAAGAATAAGAGAGAGAGAGAGAGATTTGGTTGAGAGAGAAAACAAATGGAAGAGAGAGAGAAAGTGTGTTTTTATCTAGTGGGAAGCTGATTCTTCCTTTAATTAAATGTTAGGGAAACAAATAGCTTTTTACGAAATTAGGAGAGGTTTCAGACTGGAACCAAATATTGGAGGAAAATTATAAATGAGACACTGTTAGAAATTTTGGGGTGTAATTAATTTCTTACAGTTTCATAAATACAAATTCAGAAATTGATGTGCAACTAATATCATACTTATATTGAGAGATCAATGTGGGCCCTATAAACAATATTTTTCAATGAATAAAATAATCTAAAAACCTTGGAATGGAAAAAACTTCAAGCATAAGCTAAGTTGATGTGGATGGCTTCTAAAATTGGAAAATGTTTGTACAAAAGGCAAAAGTAAGGTTTTCAAAACAAACAAATATACTGTTGTAAACAGTGGTGGATTTCACCACTATTTAATTTGCACCCCATGAAAATTCTTTTTTTTTTTACACCCATTATTCTTTACATTTATTTTTATATTTTATAAATTAAATCTGGGTTTGAATATATGAAGAAGAAGAGAAGGAGAAAAAGGGAAGAAGAAGAAGAAGAATAAGAGAGAGAGAGAGAGAGAGATTTCGTTGAGGGAGAAAACAAATGGAAGAGAGAGAGAAAGTGTGTTTTTACCTGATGGGAAGCTGATTCTTCTTTTAATTAAATGTTAGGGAAACAAAGAGCTTTTTACGAAATTAGGAGAGGTTTCAGACTCGGACCAAACATTGGAGGAAAATTATAAATGAGACACTGTTAGAAATTTTGGAGTGTAATCAATTTCTTACAGTTTCATAAATACAAATTCAGAAATTGATGTGCAATTAACATCATACTTATATCCAGAGATCGATGTACGGGAATCTGAGTTTGAATAAATGAAGAAGAAGAGAAGGAGAAGAAGAGAAGAAGAAGAAGAAGAATAAGAGAGAGAGAGAGATTTGGTTGAGAGAGAAAACAAATGGAAGAGAGAGAGAAAGTGTGTTTTTATCTTGTGGGAAGCTGATTCTTCCTTTAATTAAATGTTAGGGAAACAAATAGCTTTTTACGAAATTAGGAGAGGTTTCAGACTTTGACCAAATATTGGAGGAAAATTATAAATGAGACACTGTTAGAAATTTTGGGGTGTAATTAATTTCTTACAGTTTCATAAATACAAATTCAGAAATTGATGTGCAACTAATATCATACTTATATTGAGAGATCAATGTGGGCCCTATAAACAATATTTTTCAATGAATAAAATAATCTAAAAACCTTGGAATGGAAAAAACTTCAAGCATAAGCTAAGTTGATGTGGATGGCTTCTAAAATTGGAAAATGTTTGTACAAAAGGCAAAAGTAAGGTTTTCAAAACAAACAAATATACTGTTGTAAACAGTGGTGGATTTCACCACTATTTAATTTGCACCCCATGAAAATTCTTTTTTTTTTTACACCCATTATTCTTTACATTTATTTTTATATTTTATAAATTAAATCTGGGTTTGAGTATATGAAGAAGAAGAGAAGGAGAAAAAGAAAAGAAGAAGAAGAAGAATAAGAGAGAGAGAGAGAGAGATTTCGTTGAGGGAGAAAACAAATGGAAGAGAGAGAGAAAGTGTGTTTTTACCTGATGGGAAGCTGATTCTTCTTTTAATTAAATGTTAGGGAAACAAAGAGCTTTTTACGAAATCAGGAGAGGTTTCAGACTCGGATCAAACATTGGAGGAAAATTATAAATGAGACACTGTTAGAAATTTTGGAGTGTAATCAATTTCTTACAGTTTCATAAATACAAATTCAGAAATTGATGTGCAATTAACATCATACTTATATCCAGAGATCGATGTATGAAAATCTGGGTTTGAATAAATGAAGAAGAAGAGAAGGAGAAGAAGAGAAGAAGAAGAAGAAGAATAAGAGAGAGAGAGAGATTTGGTTGAGAGAGAAAACAAATGGAAGAGAGAGAGAAAGTGTGTTTTTATCTGGTGGGAAGCTGATTCTTCCTTTAATTAAATGTTAGGGAAACAAATAGCTTTTTATGAAATTAGGAGAGGTTTCAGACTCGGACCAAACATTGGAGGAAAATTATAAATGAGACACTGTTAGAAATTTTGGGGTGTAATTAATTTCTTACAGTTTCATAAATACAAATTCAGAAATTGATGTGCAACTAATATCATACTTATATTGAGAGATCAATGTGGGCCCTATAAACAATATTTTTCAATGAATAAAATAATCTAAAAACCTTGGAATGGAAAAAACTTCAAGCATAAGCTAAGTTGATGTGGATGGCTTCTAAAATTGGAAAATGTTTGTACAAAAGGCAAAAGTAAGGTTTTCAAAACAAACAAATATACTGTTGTAAACAGTGGTGGATTTCACCACTATTTAATTTGCACCCCATGAAAATTCTTTTTTTTTTACACCCATTATTCTTTACATTTATTTTTATATTTTATAAATTAAATCTGGGTTTGAATATATGAAGAAGAAGAGAAGGAGAAAAAGAGAAGAAGAAGAAGAAGAATAAGAGAGAGAGAGAGAGAGATTTCGTTGAGGGAGAAAACAAATGGAAGAGAGAGAGAAAGTGTGTTTTTACCTGATGGGAAGCTGATTCTTCTTTTAATTAAATGTTAGGGAAACAAAGAGCTTTTTACGAAATTAGGAGAGGTTTCAGACTCGGACCAAACATTGGAGGAAAATTATAAATGAGACACTGTTAGAAATTTTGGAGTGTAATCAATTTCTTACAGTTTCATAAATACAAATTCAGAAATTGATGTGCAATTAACATCATACTTATATCCAGAGATCGATGTATGAAAATCTGGGTTTGAATAAATGAAGAAGAAGAGAAGGAGAAGAAGAGAGGAAGAAGAAGAAGAATAAGAGAGAGAGAGAGATTTGGTTGAGAGAGAAAACAAATGGAAGAGAGAGAGAAAGTGTGTTTTTATCTGGTGGGAAGCTGATTCTTCCTTTAATTAAATGTTAGGGAAACAAATAGCTTTTTACGAAATTAGGAGAGGTTTCAGACTGGAACCAAATATTGGAGGAAAATTATAAATGAGACACTGTTAGAAATTTTGGGGTGTAATTAATTTCTTACAGTTTCATAAATATAAATTCAGAAATTGTTATGCCTATTTTTTGGACTCAGTAATTGGGCTGGTACAAGTCCAAATTAGGTCCATTTGAGACCCGATAAGAAGGCCCAATAAGGTCAACGTAGTCAAAGCCCATCAGACGAGGCCCAGTGTTGACTCCAAGACCATCAAGACTTCCAGCTGGCATCAGCAGACCCATAAATACAGCCAGGTCGCAGCTCGCCGCTTGCGCAGCTCGCTTCTAAGCGAGCTCGAGCTCGAAACCACCATAACGCGTCAGCTCGCTCAGACACGTGATAAGCACAAAATCTTCCAGAAAAGGCAGTTACCAAGTTCAATAGTGATTCTCTCTCCAAATATGGCAATTGCCCAATCAAACCATGATTTCTTCTCGTCAGACATGGAGATTAATTCAAATTCAAATTCAAGTCATCATTATCTTGAGATAAATATAGCAATTCCCTAATATTATCTAAATATATTAGGAAGCATAATTAATTTATAATTCTTTTCCTTATTTTTCCCAATTGTTTAGGGAATGTATTTAATTCAGGATTCTTTTCCTGATTTACTTCAACTAGAATTGCAACTCTTCTTCCCCTATAAATAGGGATCGAAAACATTGTAACAGGGATATACAATATTTAATAATATACTGTCACTCTGCAGAATTTAAGAGATAGACAGTCGTGGACGTAGGCCTTTCTATTGCCGAACCACGTAAAAGCTTGGTGTCCTTCGTTCGATCCTGTATTTCTATCTTTGTCTTTCCTTGGTTTTCGTGTTTTCTCACATTGATTGCAGGTATTGGGCATTGATTGCTCGTCGACTGAAAATCAACGTCGACATTTTGGCGCTAGAAGGAGGGCCCCAGACTGCAATCTTGTTCATCTTAGTTCATTAACCTTTGACGAGATGGCAAAGACTAGATCAAACAGGTTCCTTGGAGATGACGATCAGGCGGAAAGTCACGTGAATCAATCCCAACAGAACTTACAGCTTGGGCAAGACGCAACCACGCATGCCGCAGGCCCGTCTCATGGACAAGTTCTCGGGGCTACAACAGGCATTCCTCCTCTGCCTCACCGTCAAACGGTCCCAGTTGCCCCGACGGCCGAAGGACAGAATGCATTACTGCAGAGGCAGGAAGCGTTGGAAGATACGGTCAGACAGCTCACGGAAGCCGTCAATATGTTGGTGCAGGCCCAGGTTCAGAACGTGACTAGGGTGGAAGTTCAGGCACCAAGGGAGTGCCCCAGCCTCCCGAACCAGCACGAGGACTTGAAAGGCTGGCAAGAGAAGTCCCGCGACCTGCAGACTCGGCTCGCTCATCCAATGCGCGTTCGAGGGCTGGAAGACACCCTGTTCAGCACGGAAGGGAGGTCGCACGACCTGATAGCCTGGTAGTAAGACTGAGCCAGGAGGGAAACAGGCGGATGGAAATTGGTCAAGGTAGAGTCCGAGCCGCAGCTCGTTATATCGACGAGGTGGATGGGCAGCAGGTAAGATCCCATCATCATGAGGGTCAAGTTCGAGGAAGACGAAAGGTATGACCCTGAACATCCTGCTCCAAGTCATGATCACAGGAGGAGATACGAGCTCCGAGACCCCCAACTAGAGGAGCTCCTCCAAAGGGTCCAGCAGTTGGAAGCACGACCCGGAGTTCCGGAGCAACGTGAGCTCTACGGAGGCAGAACCCCATTTACAAGGGAGATTGAAACGCAACCTCTTCCTCCGAGGTTCAAGATGCCAAGCATTCAGCAATACAATGGGGACAGTGACCCATACGACCATCTAGACGCTTTCAACGTTCAGATGGATCTGCAAACAGGAAATCCGATGGTGAAGTGCCGAGTATTCCCCGCTACATTGGGGGATATTCCAAGAACGTGGTTCAGGAATCTCCCAGCTCGCAGCATAGGAAGTTGGGAGCAATGCCAACAGAAGTTCGTTGGTCAATACAGGGCACTGAGAAGGCAGCTCGCTCCATCCTGCCACCTAGCCACCATCTTTCAGCGTCAGGGTGAGTCGTTGAAGGAATACATCACCAGATTTAGACGCGAGGTCGCGAATGTCGAGCACCCGTCAGATGAAAGCATTCTGACAGCGATCTCAGCTGGACTGCGCAAGGATGGAAAGCTATATGAAAGCATTTACAAGTCCCCAGTGAAGGATCTGGGAGAGTTTTACGAGCGAGCTGCGAAAGAGATCAGGTGGGAAGAAACCTTCGGCCCGAAAAAGCAGAATCAGAAGAATGAAGCGGGCAGTTCCAGCCAGCCAAAGAGGAGAAACAATGGCCGGAACGAAGAAGGAAGAAACAACGGCTCAAGTAATCAGATCGCTAAGAAAGCGAGAAGAGAGCCAAGGTATGAGCGACCTCAGCGTTGGGGTCGCCAGGAAGGATACAGCGTCCTGACGGCATCACCGGACAGGATTTACGCTGCGGAGCGTAACAAGGAGGACTTCGGGAGGCCCAATCCTATAAGGGCTCCCATTCAGCACAGAGATCATAACAAGTTCTGTGCCTACCATAATGAGGTCGGGCACAGTACTTCGGACTGTTGGGCGTTGAAGAACGCCATTGAGAAATTAATAAGGCGAGGTCGCTTGGGAGAATATGTGGCAAGACCTGCTGATCAGCGACCTCACCACCAGCGACCTCAACAGCAACAGCCAGGACACCAGCAGCAGCCCCATCGAGCTCCCGAACAAGGTCAGGAACCTGCGGTAAGAACCATCTTTACTATCTATGGTGGCCCCCATATCGCAGGTGATTCCAACAGATCGCATGAGAGGTACGTCCGGGAGGCGAATCATTCATTCCAGCTCAATGGGTCGGAGGGACCTACCAAAAGAGCGAAACCGACCTCGGACGAGATCGTATTTACCGAGGAAGATGCCAGAGGAGTGATCAGTCCTCATAATGATGCGCTGGTTATACGAGCTAAAATCAGCAATATGGAAGTTAGGCGCATCATGATCGATACCGGCAGCTCAGTGAACGTGATGTATAGGAGCTGTTTTGACCAGATGGGGCTGCGAGCAGAACAGATGAGGCCATCCCCGGAGCCTTTGTTTGGATTCACTGGAGATGCTGTAGTGCCAGTGGGGCAGATCAAACTGCCTTTGACTCTGGGGGAGGCAGGTCGTCAAGCCACAACCCTGACGGACTTCTTGATAATCGACTGCCCATCAGCGTATAACGTGGTCCTCGGAAGACCTGCTATGAACGAGTTGGACATGGTTACTTCAACCAGAACTCTGACAGTGAAGTTCCCAACTCCTAATGGCGTCGGATGTGTTCGAGGAGAACAGCACCTAGCTCGTCGTTGCTACGAAGATGCAGTGAAGATGGGTGTAAGAGGAAAGAAGGTGAACGTGGTCTCAGGGGGCGAGCCACGAGCTATGACTGAGAAGGGAGTCAGTCACGACCTGGACCCTCGCGAGGTAGATGCAGACCGAGCTACCGGTCCAATTGAGGAGTTAGAAGATGTACCAGTCAGCGAGGTAGATCCTGAGCGATGCTTAAAGCTAGGAAGAGGATTAACTCCAGAGCTGAGAATCCAGCTCGCTGACTTCTTAAAGGCGAATCTGGATGTGTTTGCATGGAACCATGAGGACATGGTGGGAATAGATCCAAAGGTGATGTCTCACAGGCTGAACATTGATCCTCATTTCAAACCAGTTCGCCAGAAAAGAAGGGCAATGACAGGGGAACGATACCTAGCACTAAAAGAAGAGATAGACAAGCTTCTGGTTAACAAGTTCATCAGAGAAGCTTACTACCCGACCTGGGTTGCCAACCCTGTGCTAGTGAAAAAGAAGAATGGGAAGTGGAGGACTTGCATCGACTTCACCGACCTAAACAAAGCATGCCCCAAAGATAGTTTTCCCCTGCCAAGGATAGATCAGCTCGTGGATGCTACTGCTGGCCACGAGCTCCTAAGCTTCATGGATGCATATTCGGGATATAATCAAATCCCAATGAAGCCTGAAGATGAAGAGCACACCTCGTTCATGACTGATCGGGGACTATATTGCTACAAGGTGATGCCCTTCGGTTTGAAGAATGCTGGAGCGACATATCAACGCTTGGTGAACATGATGTTCAAAGAGCAAATCGGAAAGACCATGGAGGTCTATGTGGACGATATGTTAGTAAAGTCCAAGCAGATAGGTGATCATGTTGGCGACCTAAGAGAGATGTTCCAAATCCTGAGAAGCTACCAGATGAAGTTAAATCCACTCAAATGTGCATTCGGAGTAGCTTCCGGAAAGTTCCTGGGCTTCATGGTCAACAATAGGGGGATTGAAGCAAACCCTGAAAAGATCAAAGCACTGATTGACATGAGGTCGCCCACCAGGGTGAAGGATGTCCAGAGTCTCAATGGCCAGGTCGCAGCATTGAGTCGGTTCATATCAAAAGCTTCGGACAAATGTGTCCCTTTCTTTAACATTCTGAAGAAAGCGAAGAGTTTCGAGTGGACTGAGCAGTGTGAAATAGCCTTCCAGCAGTTGAAGGAGTATATGGGACGAGCTCCACTTCTTTCCAAGCCCAAAGAGGGAGAAAAACTGATTCTATACTTGGGAGTGTCGCAGCAAGCTCTGAGTGCCGCGCTGGTAAGGGAAGAAGAAAAGACGCAGCTTCCAGTCTATTATGTGAGCAAAAGATTACAGGATGCTGAAACCAGATATTCGCAGATGGAGAAACTGGCTTACTGCCTGGTGATTGCGTCAAGGAAGCTGCGACCTTACTTCCAAGCTCATACTATCGAAGTCCTCACCCAGTATCCGTTGAAACAAGTTTTGCAGAAAGCAGACACCTCAGGTCGTTTGTTAAAATGGGCAGTGGAGCTCGCGCAGTTTGATATCCAATACAAACCGAGGACAGCTATCAAGGCTCAGGCTCTTGCAGATTTCATTGCGGAATTTACAGGACCTGTAGATGATGAAGCTGAATGTTCTAAAGGTCCGGCCTGGGAACTTTTTGTTGATGGATCATCCAGCGAGCAGAGAGCTGGAGCTGGAGTTCTACTGATCAGTCCTGAGGGCCATAAAATTCTTTGTGCTCTAAGGTTTGGCTTTCAGGCGACAAACAATGAAGCTGAGTATGAAGCTCTGCTCGCAGGACTGCGTTTGGCTAAGGAGATGCGAGCTGAACACTTGAAGATTTTCAGTGACTCACAGCTCGTCGTCAGCCACGTAATGGGAGAATATCAGGCTAGGGGACCGAAAATGGCCCTCTACCTCCAAAAAGTACACGAACTGCTGGGTGCGTTCCAGAGGTACGAGATGAAGCAGATCCCACGAGCTCAGAACTCGCATGCTGATGCACTAGCTCGCCTCGCAACCACGCGAGATGCAGACTTCCTTGGGGCAATCCCAGTTGAGTTCCTACCAGCTCCAAGCACAGAAGAAAAGAATGTGACGATGGTCATATCCGTGCAGCCTGATTCTTGGATGAGCCCTATTCTCGAATACTTGCAGGATGGAAAGCTGCCCAAGTAACAAGCTAGAAGCACGACGTCTGCGAGCTAGAGCAGCCAGGTATTGCGTCTATGATGACGCACTGTACAAGAAGGGGTTCACAGCACCGTTATTGAGATGCATTGATGGCCACGAATGCGAAACAGTACTAAGGCAGATACACGAAGGCCACTGTGGGAATCATGCTGGGGGGCTGTCTCTAGCTCAGAAGGCACTTCGCCAAGGCTTCTACTGGCCCACCATGAGGCAGGATGCCCTCAACTTAGTAAAGAAATGCGACAAATGTCAAAGGTTTGCTCATATTCCACGAGCTCCACCAGCTTACCTCCAACAGATGGTGAGCCCGTGGCCCTTTGCGATCTGGGGGATGGACCTGATCGGACCCCTACCGATGGCACGTGGAAGATGCAAGCATGCAGTAGTCGCAGTGGATTATTTCACTAAGTGGGCTGAGGCAAAAGAATTAGCTGAAATCTCCACGACAAAGATTGAGAAATTTATGTGGAGCAACATTATTAGCAGATTTGGGGTCCCACAGCAGATTGTGACAGACAATGGGACCCAGTTCGCCAGTGACCAGTTTCTTAGGTTCTGTAACGACCTCAAAATTGTTAAAAGTTTCTCAGCAGTAGACCACCCACAAGCCAATGGCCAAGTGGAAGCTGTAAACAAGATTATCAAGCAGACCCTAAAGATGAAACTGGAAGCAAAAAGGGAGCGTGGGTAGACGAGCTCCAAAAAGTATTATGGTCCTATAGAACCACAGCTCGCAGCTCAACTGGCGAGACCCCATTTTCAATGGTGTACGGATCGGAGGCTATGATCCCAGCTGAGTTTGAGGTCACCTCGCAAAGAAGAGCGACCTTCAATCCAAATGACAATAATCAGCTACTTGCAACAAATCTGGACCTGCTCGAAGAACACAGGGAAACCGCCAGGTTAAGGGTAGCTGTCTATCAACAGAGAATAGCGAGGTACTATAACAAGTATGCTCGCATTCGCAGATTCAACGTAGGAGACTTAGTCCTACGCCTTATTCTACCTGGAGCCCGCAAGCCAAGTGACGGATCCTTAGGCCCGAACTGGGAAGGACCGTATGTTGTCAAAGCAGCCTTGGGAAATGGAGCTTATCGCTTAGTGAATGTAAATGGAGCCGAAGTTCTCCGAGCGTGGAATGCCGAGCATCTCCGCCCCTATTATCAATAAGTTTGCCATTATCTGTAATATGGATTGATTATAAATAAAAGCTCCATTCTCCCCCTGTTTTTGATTCAACACACCAGGCTAACGGGCTCCGAGCTCAACAGCGTAAGAACAAATTAATGAGCCTAAAAAGCAGGCGAGGTGACGACCCCTGCATAGCTCGCTATAAATAAAAAGAGCCTAAAAAGCAAGTGACTAAGTGTCCTTGCATAGCTCGCCTAATGAGCCTAAAAAGCAGGCGAGGTGACGACCCCTGCATAGCTCGCTATAAATAAAAAGAGCCTAAAAAGCAAGTGACTAAGTGTCCTTGCATAGCTCGCCTAATGAGCCTAAAAAGCAGGCGAGGTGACGACCCCTGCATAGCTCGCTATAAATAAAAGAGCCTAAAAAGCAAGTGACTAAGTGTCCTTGCATAGCTCGCCTAATGAGCCTAAAAAGCAGGCGAGGTGACGACCCCTGCATAGCTCGCTATAAATAAAAAGAGCCTAAAAAGCAAGTGACTAAGTGTCCTTGCATAGCTCGCCTAATGAGCCTAAAAAGCAGGCGAGGTGACGACCCCTGCATAGCTCGCTATAAATAAAAAGAGCCTAAAAAGCAAGTGACTAAGTGTCCTTGCATAGCTCGCCTAATGAGCCTAAAAAGCAGGCGAGGTGACAACCCCTGCATAGCTCGCCAAATATTCTAGAAAACCCGTAATTTATACTTACAAAAATTTTGTTAAGTGTCGCTTTTATTATTAACAAGTTTTGGGTTCATTGATTATTAGCCCGCAGGAAAAATGAAGAGCATTGGCCTGAGAAATATTCAATACAGAAGAAATGATGAAAGGAATTTTCATTAAGTAATTGTAACTGATTACAAATTAAAAAATTAAAAGAAATACATAAGAAAGAAAACAAATTGCTAGTTCGCAGCAGGAGGATCTGGATCAGCCGGGGGTTCGGGATCAACGGTGGATGGGGCAGCTTTTGATTTGAAATCCTCAATAGTTTCGAGCCCTATGTCCCCGAAGATAGAAAAATCCATGTCTGGATGGGACATCCACAGTGTGTAGAGGAAATCACGACCTGTTCTTTCCTCAGCCTCATCCCTTGCATCCGCGACCCGCACTTCCAGTTCCTGAGCAGCTTGATTTCTGAAGGCCGTTAGATCCTCGAAGGCATTATCAGCGAGACGGTTGACAACCTCAGCCTCTTTTTTCATGTCTACAACTTGCTGCTCCGCAGCCTCAGCTCGCTGAATAGCCTCCCCCACTTGTTGCCTAAGCACCTCAGCTCGATGCTCAGCTTCCTTGCACGGTTATCCGCGGTTGCAGCCTCCTCAGCCCGTTTGGTTGCGGCCTCCTCAGCACCTTTAGCGGCAACTTCCATCTCACCAGCCCGCTTATTGGCCTCCTCGGCCTGCTTCTCGGCAGTTTCAGCTCGCGCCAGAGCAGCATCAATCTGACGATGAAGCACTTCAGTCTTCTCTTCTGCAGCTGAAGCTCGCTGTTCGTCCAGTGCGGCCTGTTGCTCAGACTGCCTCAGATCTTCTTTCACCTTGAGCAACTCATCCTTTAGCGAAGCATGTTCATTCTCTATTTTCTTCAGGGCTTCCTCAGCTACTTGCCTTGCAGCGTTTGCCTCAGCAATCTGAGCTTCCTGACCCTCTATTCTGCCCGAGGTCATGCGAGCTAAGTCATCAGTAGCCGCCTCCAGGTCGAACTCCAGCTTCCTGATCTCATCCTGGGTAGCCCTTGTCTCCCTTCTCCGCTTCATTGCAGCAAGGGCACCCTGGAAAATATGAACAGATTAAGATCCAGTCAAGTAAAGAAATCAGCAGATGAGGAAAAGTAACTTACCAGCATGCAATGACGAGCCACGAACTCATCCAAGTCCTCGCCCCTAAGGCTCCTATTTTCCAAGACATTCGCGTGATTGAGCATAATTGTTGCCCAACTGTCAAGGAAGGAATTTAAGAATCTCCCTCCGGGACCCAGCTCGATGTCTGATGGGGTAGGTGAAGGAGTTCTCGCGCGCTCCGGGAAATCACGTGCATCATTGAAGGTACCACCACGTCGCGACACAACAGTACGCCTAGTCGCATATGTGCTGGGGCCAGCTCGGGTTGCCTCGGGAGCGGCATTTGAAGGAGCATCACCTTTTCCAGGCTGCGAGCTGGAAGTTGGAGGTGACTGAAGACTTGTGAAAATATCGGAGATGGGCACCTCGCTAGGAACGGCAGTCGAGGGAGTAGTTGCTCCAGCAGCAACATGCACCTCGCTGGGAGCAGTGGTTGAAGGGGCAGTAGCTTCAGTGACTGCAGGCACTTTGGTGGATACGGCAACTGCAGGAGCCTGGTCCTGACCAGATGGTTTGGAGCGTTTAGAGGGTGCCGCTGGAGTGGCTAAGTCTTCGGCAGGTCGTTTTGCTGGAGGAGCCGAAGAAGCTTGGAATTCAGTAGGACGTGCAGGAGGGGATTTCATGAGGACAAGTTTCCTCCTGTTAGCTGGGAGCTTTGTAGAAGAAGGAGCAGGGACTGGAGCACGAACTGGGGATCGCAGTGGAGCCCCTGGAGTAGACGTGCGAGGTGGAGAAGAAGATGGATCAGCCTGTGCAGTAGGAGCTGCAGGGACTGGGTCTGATCCTGTCCGAGCTGAAGCAGGAGCAGAAGAAGAACTTTTTCTAGATGCACCCTTTGAAGGGGTGCGAGTTGAAGACGATCTCGCCTTCGAGGGGGTGCGAGTTGAAGACGATTTCGCCTCCGTTGGTGTGCGAGCTGAGGATGATCTTGCTTTAGACGAGGTGCGAGCAGGAGCACCTCGAGATGAAGTCTTCCGAGGTGGAGAAGGTGAGCGAATGTTATCCGAACGTCATCCTCTGATGATGAAGAGACTATTGGCGGAGGTCGGGAAGTAGACGCATCCTGAACTGAAACCTCAAAAACAGAAGGAAGTCTAGGCTTGTCGCTCGTCTTGCCTATATCTTCTCCAGCTCGCAGAAGAAGAGATTCCTTAGGAGGGGCAAGTTTGTAAGCCCTAAGCATGGCATCATCGAATCTACTGCTGATACCTGCATCGCCCGATTTGGCGAGCTTGCCAAGAGCTCGTTCCTCCCCGCTGCTGAGAGGAAACTCGTCCATCTTCAGCTCTGCACAGCAAATGATCAAAGAAAAATGATAAGTAATGGAGATGCAAAACAAAATCAGCTCGCTTAAACCTTTTATGAGTACCTGGTTTCAGGACGAAGCTGAAGTTTCGGAGATCTGCAAGAGACGGGCACGAGATATAAAACCAACTCGTCTTATATGGCCCGACGTTGGATTTGCCTTTCGCTTCTCCCTTGGGCAAAAGGTCTTTGTATTGTGACTGACGGGCTGTGAGATAATAGATGCCGTCCGGTTTCTCTCCATCTCCCGCAGCCAAGGCCTTGAAAGAGTAAAACTCCTGGATGATCCTCGGTGTGGGGGCATGAAGGCCGTTCCTGTAGAAGGCTATGGCCAGCGAGATCAGCTGGGTGTAAGAATTCGGAGTCAGTTGGAAGGGTGCGAGCTTGACTCTGTTCAGGAATTCAATCAAGAACGGTGGAACGGGAAACCGCAACCCCTGCTCAAGATGTTGGGTGCTAACAGCGATAATCCCCTGGGTGGATAACACGCGTAATTGTTGGAGTCAGGCAGCAGTATGCGACAACCAAAAGGGATGTAGAATTGCTTGACAAGTCCCTCCACCTCAGGACGCTTCAACGATGTGGGATGACGAGCGAGTGCTGCGCGAGCCTCTCTCCCCTGAATGGCATGAGCTCGAGCTTTGTCATGTTCGCGAGCTTCGTTGCTTGGGATCATTCCCTTGCGAGTACCACTTGAAGACATCTAAAAATGAAGAAAATAAATGAAAATATATGTATCATTGCAGGAGTAACAATGGTGATAAAGCATGATGAGCCCAAGATAGAAAGTCTGAAGAAAAAGAAGTCTCACCTTGAATCGTTGATAAGTGAAAGAACGACGAAGAAGACTGAAGATCTCGTAAAAAGGCAGAAAGTTCTGGATGTTTGAAAGCTTGAATACTTGTTTGCTTCGAGTGAAAGTGACAGGTGAAAGAAGAAAATGAAAAGGGGCCATCGGTTTATATAGACAAGCAAGCATGAGTCCCAACCATCAGATCTTTGGGAAATGTAACCGTCATAGATCTGACGGTGCAGCGTAAAAAGAGGCTTTGGAAATCATGCGGCCGTCGGTTGAAGGACGTGCGCATTAAATGTGCGAGTAAAGGACGTGCAGACGTCGCTTCAGTTACCTTCTGCATGATCGCCACGTGTCGCAACTGAAAAGGTGGAATTTGAAAGTGCACAGAGGCGGTTATAGAAAGTAAGCGTGCCAGGGAAGCAACTTTTACCAGCAAATTAAAGCTCCCAGCTCGCTGAAGCGAACTGAGAGCTGGGGGGCTAATGTTATGCCTATTTTTGGACTCAGTAATTGGGCTGGTAAAAGTCCAAATTAGGTCCATTTGAGACCCGATAAGAAGGCCCAATAAGGTCAACGTAGTCAAAGCCCATCAGACGAGGCCCAGTGTTGACTCAAAGACCATCAAGACTTCCAGCTGGCATCAGCAGACCCATAAATACAGCCAGGTCGCAGCTCACCGCTTGCGCAGCTCGCTTCTAAGCGAGCTCGAGCTCGAAACCACCATAACGCGTCAGCTCGCTCAGACACGTGATAAGCACAAATCTTCCAGAAAAGGCAGTTACCAAGTTCAATAGTGATTCTCTCTCCAAATATGGCAATTGCCCAATCAAACCATGATTTCTTCGTCAGACATGGAGATTAATTCAAATTCAAATGCAAGTCATCATTATCTTGAGATAAATATAGCAATTCCCTAATATTATCTAAATATATTAGGAAGCATAATTAATTTATAATTCTTTTCCTTATTTTTCCCAATTGTTTAGGGAATGTAATTAATTCAGGATTCTTTTCCTGATTTACTTCAACTAGAATTGCAACTCTTCTTCCCCTATAAATAGGGATCGAAAACATTGTAACAGGGATATACAATATTTAATAATATACTGTCACTCTGCAGAATTTAAGAGATAGACAGTCGTGGACGTAGGCCTTTCTATTGCCGAACCACGTAAAAGCTTGGTGTCCTTCGTTCGATCCTGTATTTCTATCTTTGTCTTTCCTTGGTTTTCGTGTTTTCTCACATTGATTGCAGGTATTGGGCATTGATTGCTCGTCGACTGAAAATCAACGTCGACAGAAATTGATATGCAACTAATATCATACTTATATTGAGAGATCAATGTGGGCCCTATAAACAATATTTTTCAATGAATAAAATAATCTAAAAACCTTGGAATGGAAAAAACTTCAAGCATAAGCTAAGTTGATGTGGATGGCTTCTAAAATTGGAAAATGTTTGTACAAAAGGCAAAAGTAAGGTTTTCAAAACAAACAAATATACTGTTGTAAACAGCACCCCATGAAAATTCTTTTTTTTTTACACCCATTATTCTTTACATTTATTTTTATATTTTATAAATTAATTATTTATTCATAAATTGATCTAAGTCGTATTCATTATTTTATTGTGGAAACAAGAGAAAATCTCATTAAATGTATTTTGTAGTTTTTTTATATAATAAATAATCGAACACGAAAGTATTGGATATTGATTCATTGATTTGTTGGTAAAAAGTAATTTTTAAAGATTATAATATAAATTTCAGTTGGGAGAAATTTTTTGATTGTAATTTTATTGAAAAATGTCATTTTTGACATTTTTCAATAAAATTACAATCAAATAATTTCTCCCAACTGAAATTATATAATAATAATTAAAATTCACTTTTTACAAACAATCAATGAATCAATATCCCCTATTTCTGTAGAGGCAAAATTTAATTGCAATTAGTAGGTTTTCTTATATAAAAAAATAATAATCAAACAGAAAAATATAGAAATTAATTATTGTTCATAATACTTTTCAATGTTTATAATATAAATTTGAATTCTCTCTTCTTTCTCTCCCTCTCTCTGAAAGTAATTGGCCACCAAGTATCACAAGTTCACAACTCAACTCCCATAATGTTTGAGGTGTAAAAACTATATATATATATTGACAACGTAAAACAGATTGTGACTTACTGCTGAATATACTGTTTTTATTCTTACACCACTCATTTATCTAATTAACTTTACTCATTCATTAATTAGGTACTTGATTAATGATTTTGCCTGCAACCACTTTCTTCTTGGAAATGATGAGAACACATAATATCTTTGATTTAAATTTTTATATGAAAAAAAAATGTATGAATTGATGAATTTTAATATATGTCACATGATTCTTTTCGTTTGGACTTCCAAACATATAGGTATGAGTACTATTCATCATTGATATCAGTACTATTCATCATTGATTCCCATAAATTGACCAAGTATACTGCAATTGGGATGCACTCATGTTCCGTGTGCCTAGGTAGCAGCTATATCATGATTGATTCCTATAAATTCTAATGTGGTCATGACCAAGTATACTCAAATGGATGCACTCATGTTCTGTGTGCCTAGGTAGCGGCTATATCATCATTGATTCCCATAAATTCTAATGTGGTCATGATCAAGTATACTATAAATGGGACCCACTCATGTTCTGTGTGTCTAGGTAGCAGCTATATCACCATTGATGTCCATAAATTCTAATGTGGTCATGACCAAGTATACTATAAATTGGATGCACTCATGTTCTGTGTGCCTAGGTAGCAGCTATAGAGAGAGAGAAAGAGAGAGAGAGAGAGGAGATAGTCAAGATTCGCAGCTTGCTTCACCAAGCTCAATGTACATAATTAGAAATTAGTGAACTATATGTCAGTGAGGTACAATGGTAAGCAGTCAGCCAACCCTCCTTAATCTGAGGTAACTTACTGCGACAAATCCTCTAAAGATTTTCATATTGTCACGTGACAAACTTGTACATGAAGTGGACTGGTTCCACGTAAAATATCTTATTTAAAACGACAATTCTGAAAATAAATATTTTCAATGCACTTTGTTGTTTTTTCAGCTTCATACACCTTTTTTTACCATCAACTGGTTCCCCTGTAGAAACTTCAGTCCCCACCTATATCAAATTCAGGGGTGTAGGTATGAGTTAAAAATCACATTTGGATGGGATATGGTAGCACAAATGAAGAGACTGAACACCCCATCCTATTATCATTACGAGCCAAAACAAACATCACAAGGTGCGGTCCAAAATATTAAAAGTAATACATTTCTTTTTACCATACCACTTTCATTGAAAACACATTCCCTCTCAAAATTCAAAACAAAAAAGGGGTCCTTAAACCACCCAGTAGATGAAAAAAAGGGAGTGACAGAACAATAATCTAAAAGAGTGAAGACTGAAGGACTTCTGACGATTGCTTGCACCATAAAGCACTTTACCATCAGAGTCTGGGGGCTTGCAACTTTTCTACTTTCTGCTTATTTGCTTACGTACAAGGTTTGGTTTTCGTTTTGGAATTTTATGAGCTTTGAATGATGGTGTTGCTTTAGTAACCTTTGATCCTCCTGACCCCCCATTTAAAAGCATTGAAAATATCCCCCTCTACGCTCCTTCTAGGCCAGAATAATCAATAATGTGCATGTGATATATATAATATATTCTCTTTTCATTCTACTCCATACAAATTCAAAAAAGAACAACAGAGTGAAAAGGAGTAGTTTGAACTTTGAAAATGTGTTTCTGTACATAAGGTGGCATTTTCACATGTAACCTACCGTGTTTTCTATTGTCTTCGCGATGTTCGAACAACAAAAATGTATTTGTATACATAAATAGGGTAGCATTTTCTTTTGTATTTGTGTTTCTAGTTATAATTAGGGTGTCATTTCAATTGAAACTTAAATTATTAATTGGGTGATAAAAGCACAAAAAGGGATTATAAAAGTTCTAACAAACCAAGGATCACTTTTGTCACCCTTGGCAGCATACTTAACGACCATTTCATTCTTATCCACGACCATCATCTAGTGGGGTAAAAAACTTATGTGGAATGATCTCATAACACTAATGGTGAGAATGTTCGATAAAACGGGGTCATGTTCCACTTATTTACATTGGAATTGGGTACTTTCATACTTTCAAGATACATTATGAGCTTAGGAGGTAGGAATGGTCTCACCACATCAATTGTAATAATATATCTCAACAAAATTTTCTCCACCCAATGAATTTGACCTATTCCTTTTCAACCGAGCATATTTACACAAATTTATATATGCCACTTAAAAATTGTTATATGTTATACAAACTAATAGTGAGAATGTCCAATAAAATGGGTCATATCCCAGTAATTTATATCGGAATTTGTTACTTTTTTAAGGTAAATTATGAGATTGGGAAGTAGCATGCTATTATTAAACCGTTTTACCACATCAACATGAGAGCATTCCAACAAATTTTTCTCCACTCAATGAATGTTTTGACCCATTCCTTTTCAACATGCATTTTATACAAGTTTATATATGCCACCTAAAAGTTGTTACATCATGAGTTAGGATCTTTTCTAACTTTTTTTTTTTTTCAGATTTTTTATAACCAAGTAATACATTAATATAAAAAAGAAAAATGAATAGTCAAGAATATTGTTATATTTTTTTATTTCTTACACATTACTCAAACTCAAACTTTTCTTATAAAAAATAAAGAAAAAAAAGGGTAAAAGAGGATCCAAATTTTATGTGGACCCGAATTTTATGTACATATCTTTGATCACTTTTATACGAGCCAGAAGGAACCAAGTTTTTTGGTTTCAATTAGCACATGGTTGTATCATTTCTAGGCTTTATTCATTTATTAGTTTTAAAATAAGTTTTTATTTTCTTTTTATCTTTTTGTTATAAATTATAGTTAACTCTTGGTATTTAATAATTTTATTTTTATCATCTTATGTTAATTTTTAGATAAAAACTTTTAATCTTTTGATCCTTTTGTAAGACATTTTAGTGGTTTATATATATATATATATATATATATATATGATTAATGACATTGTATAAAATGAGAGTTTTCTCACTTAATTTGTAAATAGTTTTTCTGCGCTCTATAGGTTGCATTCTCTCACTTATGAAAGTAGTGATTTGAATCGTACCATCTCTCACTTATGAAAATAGTGATTTGGATCGTACTTCAAAATTTTATCTCAGTTGATCTTAACAGTGCTTTAACCTAGAGCCAATAATTAAAATAAATAAAAGAAAAAAAAAACACTTTTAGACTAGTCATGTAAATGTGAAAGTGTAAAATTTATTAAATTTTGAGAGCTACCAAATTCAGCTTCAATCCGTTTGAAAGTAATTCTAAAAATGATTTGAAGTCAAAATGTCAAACTAATCATAATAAGAAATCTTGGGATTTGGAAGTCAAATTAATCACAATAATAAATCTTTAGAAATCACCCTCATATTTCTATCCCCACAGGTAGCGATAGAAAAAAATTGAATAACAACTTGGAAAATTACTATTTACTTATGTATCAGCATCATCAGATAAGAATAGATAGGGGCCTTAAAACATTAAAAACCCTTGTATTTTGTTCTCTGTATTCTCTCATAAAAGCCAGCAGTCTTTTTCTCCATGAAAAAGACTTGTGCACATGATACGAAAATTTTAATACAAGGTATGCGTCATGTCTTGCAGGCCCACCATTGCCTTTGATTTGAAGACTAATATTTCTCAATAAAAGCTTGGATGAGCCCTCGTAAACAATTAATAATTAGTTCAGCCTAACAATGGTATATAAATCTCATAATTTTATCTGTAACAATCAAATCTAGCAAATTAAATCAATTCTACTTAAGTAACACAACTTAGCAGTAGTATTAAGTACTAACATCAACCACACAGTTACACACAGGGGAAACAAATGACTAAAAACCAAAATCAGAATGGTATATGAAACATAAACTTTTTAGAACAAGCCAAATCAAAGCTGAGCAAGCACATTAGAAAGTGCTTTGCGAGGCCGAATTACAATCTCAACATATATACTTCTTCTTCTTTGGATTGTTCAGGTTGGTTTTGCATATACTTCTTCTACCTAGGAGTGATAATTTGGAATCCGACACGATATATCGACACGAAACCAATACGATTATTACAAGTTAGGGTTGAGTATTAACAGATTGGGTATATAAATAGGTCAACCCATCTAACCTGTTTTATTATCGTGTCGGGTTCATGTTCTATTTAACGGGTCACGGGTTGACTCGTTAAATGGGGTTAAAAAAGTAATTTTTTAGAGGGGTAGTCATATAATTTTAGTAGTAAGTATATATACCTTTCAAAGTTCAAACTCTAACCTAACCACAAGTCTCCACATTTCATTTTTCAATCTTCACCTCCAGCCACCGCACCTACACACATTCCTCCATAGTCCACTCCCGACCCCACCTCCACGGTTACACACCACATGGTTGCAGATCTTCGTCTCCATCATCTGGTCGGTGGTCATGACATCTCAAGCAACACCGATAGCGGATTTGGCTTCGGGGATATATATGGTTCGTCTCAAGCAATACCGATCACGGATCATCACAAGCAACATCGGTTGCAGATTTGGTTCGTCTCCGTCGACTGGTTGGTGGTCACGACATTTCAAGCAACATCGGGTCACAGATCTAGTTCGCATCTATCGTTTGGTCAGCGATCGCAACATCTCAAGCATTGTTCGTCATCTCTACACCGGTCACGGATCTCCTTTGTCTTTGTCATCTCCACACCGGTTGGTGGTCGCGGCAATTGTATCTCCTTAACGAGATACATATTTCACATATCTCCCTCAAACTAAGGAAAAACATGATAGTATGCAACTTGATATTTCATTATATATATGTATTTATACAAGATTCATGTACAACTTGGAATATACAAAATTCAATGCTTGGCAGACTAATTGATTAACCAAAACAGATTTTGTAAATTGGCTGTGATGTTTACCTTACGACATGATAATGACATGGTTTGACTAATTCTTTGCCTGACTTTCTAATGATGTCGAAGCATATATTATATTGATAAGGAACGGAGAATATTCAAATGCATAATAATACTAATATTGAAAAAATATAATACAGACTAATATTGAAAAAATATAAATCCCAGGCCAAGACTTTAACTTTATTAATCAAAATGGAATATATGTATAGATATTTCCTAGAAATATGATAGTATGTCGAACCAAGAATAATATTTCATTATATATATATCTATTTAGGAATCATTATATATACGTATAGATATTCGCTAGAAACTTGACGGTATGCCATGTAGTGGTAAAATTTTACGGGTTTTGATAAAATATTTGTTAAAATATTTTTTTCATGTATAAATGTATAATTTACTAATTAGCTAACTTTTAATTATTATCTTTTGACAATTTAGTTTGGTGGATGCAATCAACATTTAATGTTGTTTTTTTATTATAAAGGACTACATTTGTGGATATATTTTTTATGTTGTTGTTTTTTTTTTTCCTAATATGAAGGACTATATTTACAAAATATTTTTATAATCATCTTTGTGAACATTTGTATTTTTATGATTTGGATTATATTTGTGGATGATTGTATTTTTTAGGTCTTATGTATCTTTATTTTAATTTTATTTTTTATTAGATCTATATTAAAATTTAAATGTATTAACTATTGTTAAATGGATTATAAATAGGTTATTATAACATCTATGCCGGACATTGAATGCCCGGTATGGATAATATTTTTATTATTAAATTTGATTATTCATATTAGACAATAACGGCTTGGTATGGATAATAATATAAAAAAATTTTATTTGATTATCCATACCGATCACAGATGACCCAATATGGATAATTTTTTTTTTTTTTAAAAAGAATTTTTAATATCCATATCGGGCCAGGCCCGCCTGGTATGAATATGATATATTTTTTTATTATTAAATTTGATTATTCATACCGGGAGATAATGGCCCGATATGGATAATAATATAAAATTTTTTCATTTTGATTATCCATACCGGGCCCTAGTGGCCCGGTGTGGATAATTTTTTAATTAAAAAAAAATTAGTATCCATACTAGGATATTTATCATGGTTTTAAATGGTTAAACCTATAAGGCTTATAAATTAGGCATACTTAAACTTTTCTATAATTTCTTTCTAAAAAAGTCAATGAATATAAATATTTGTAAACCGTAATTTGTATCTCAATTCTCTTTCTTCACATGCAAAATTAACCGTTTCAATTTCTTTTAAAACACTTGTAACTGTAAAGATCAAGATTGATGCATATAGAAATTAACATAGTAAAATGCAATCCCGATCATTCAAATTGCTATCATCTAATGGTCCATAACTTAGGTATAAATCTACCAATTTCGATTATAAAGTATTCTATTAAATAGTTCATTCTATTTTTTCAAGAGATGAATAATTAAATTCTAGCATTTTAGGATTTGTTTATGGAGATTTTGGAAAGTAAATAAAAAAATGAGTTAAGTTACATAATTGGATTCAGATTCACCACGTGTTAATCATGAAAGAAGTAGATGATTCGATCAATTAATTGCATGAAATATGGCTAGCAACTGATCCTAAAACAAATCCTGTTTTTATGGTTGTAATATGCAAATTAGTGAACTAAAAAACAATTTTAGAAAGAAATCGTTTATTTTAAATCTGGTAGAAAATTAAAACACACTCTAAAATTTCAGCATCCATAGCTAATTATTATCATATCTAAAATTTAGCTAGTGTGTAAGTTCGAAAGTTAAAGAGCATTGATAATATATATATATATATATATATTATCACAGTGAAATAAACCTCATCTTTACCTAAACAAATTTATAGGAGCTAAATGGACTAATATATACACATTCACTTTTTTTCTTTTTTGCTTTTGAAATATCAACTATGTAATTACCTAAATCTAAAATATTAATATGTTGAATGAATGTACTTTATCATTGGACCACATTGGACGATAATACACATTCACTTTTAATTGGATTGTTTTACACTTCTTTATATTTTTATGATAATGTTCAAGTCCCACTTTATTCAAAAAAAATGTTTTAAGCCAATTTATTCCTATTGACAATAATGTTTTGAGTTTCATTTTATCATTAAAAATATAATTGTTTGATTTCCTATTTGAGTTGTCGGAGTAAATACTGCAATCTTACATATCTCTATTTCCATTTCCAAAAAAAAAAGATATACGAGTAATAATTTTATTTTGTATAACTTTCATTTTACTATTAGAAAATTACAATTTTTAATAATTCCTTCCAAACAAAAATAAATAAAAATTAACCCGACATTGAACCCCGACCCTTATAACGAAGGCCATGATGGGTAACCGGGTCACCCGAGCAAGAACCCAGAGAGACATTGTGTTGTGTACTAAGCTAAGCTAGCGTGCAGAGACACGTATGATATCAAAGTGGTTGTGTTGAAAGCAGAAGAAGCAACAGCTGCTGTTCCCCGGTCGGCTTATAAAGTCTCTCTCTGTCTCTGCATTGCCTGCCGCCTCTACTCTCCAACAAATCGCTTCTTCTAACTCCAAAGGTATCCCTTTCCCTCTCTCTGTATATACATGTGTATTTGTGTTTGTGTTCTTTCCTCGTTTTAGCTCTTTACTTGATATGGGTTCAATCTAGTTTCTTGCTTCTCTGAGAACAATGGACATGGGAATGCATTTTTTTAAATAAATGTTGTTGCTTTTATTGTTACACTTTGTAATGTCTTCTTTTACCTGGTTAACAAGCATGTTTTTCTCTGTATGTATACATCATACGTAGATGGGGTATGTGCTTTGTCTAAGTTTTTGTTTCTTACTTGATATGTATATACTTGTAATGGGCATTTTGGTTGTAGATGTAGAAACCATTCTGTCATGCTGTTTGAATAAAGTTTGTTGCCTTGACACCTTGAAATTTATAGAACTTGACGTTCATGAAAATGTTTATTATGTTTGCTCGATCATATGTTTAGTGGGGTCATGTATAGTTTCATCGCACTATATTTGATTGTGTTTAGCTTATGTGAACCGTTTAGTGGGAGGACTTACACTGAGGATATGTGAATTTATGAATTGAATTTGTGAATATTCTTTTGATTGTGGGGTAGGTGTTGCTAAGGTTGTATTGAAAAAGGGGAAGACACAGCTGTTTAAGGATGGCAGCCCAATGGTGTGTAGTGGAGCAGTTGATAGAATAAGTGGTAGGCCACCGCCCAGGACGGGAGGTGTTGTACTAATAACTGATGGCATGGAGAAACCAATTGTGTGGGGCTTGTATAATTCGGTTTCCATGTTTTGTGTCCGGATTATGCAGCTAGAAGAGGAAGCAACAAGGTATGGTTTTGTAGAATGTTTTAGGTGCTTCATGAGTCTATTTAAGTTCTTAGTTAACCTAGTACGGAGGTACATCTTGTGCATTGAACAGGGAGAAACTGATTGAAACAAGAATCGATGCAGCTATAGAACTACGGAGGAGGTTGGGGCATCCATCAGCCAACACAAATGCGTACCGTCTTATCAATAGTAAAGGAGACAGGTCTGCGAAACTTAATGTCATGATGTCCTGAGTATAACCATCTTCTGTATCTCTATTATAAAGCTATTTGATTTGAGCTATCTGTATGATGCCAATTGCTAAGTGCTTGATATATATTACTTCAATGATCTTCACTGTCTTGTGCATTTTGCACTAACATGCACCTGGTAAGCTAGTTTGCATATTTCTGAATTGATTGCTCTTTACTGCTGCAGATTATCAGGATTAATTGTTGATGTCTTTGGAGAAATGTGTGTAATAGCATCATCTGCTGCTTGGGTTGAGAAGCACAAGCCGGAAATAGAGGCTTGCATCAGCAGAATTGATGACATCAATCATATAAAATGGAGACCGTCTGTTGATAGTTTGAAAGAAGAAGGGACGGATACATCATATTTGAAAGAATTGCATCCATCTACGTGCCCTGAGAGAACGAAGGTAGGGAACTCTTTAGAAATTGCATTACATGTAAAATTGTAAACTTAAATGCTGAAAACCCCAGCTGCAGTCAGTCATTCTATCCTATGTAAAACTTTATGAAAATATGTTGGGGAAGCAACTGACTTTTAAAAATGTGATCCTCGAAATATCTCTGCTAAAGCAAAAGAAGAGAAAAAATAAAAAATATGTTGGTGGGCGTGAAAATGGTCATTTTATATCTACAATATCAAATAGACAAAAAGTTCTAGATATTTGCTGCTACAGTGGTGCATTTTTCTCTAAATGCATGCAGAGGAGGTGCTGTTCATGTAACTATGGCATTTTTCCACTTATCAAGTTTGATGGTTGCAAAAACCTGTTCGCTATGATTTACCTACCAATGTTGTAAAGGACATTGTATTCGTAAGTTAGGTATAATATTTAAAAAATTAAAGTTTATGTTAAATTTTGAATGCCTATATGATTAAACAACTTTATTTTCAGGAAGTAAGACCTTTCTTTAATTGTAAATTTTGAAAAAATATTATTTCTTTGTATTTCATATTGCAGATATTTGCTCACTAGAAAGAAAAATGTGATGAAGAATACTTGAAATTGAATTGAACATACATAAGTACTTGAATTAATTGTTTATCAGAATTTGTGGTAGTTTTTTCAATTAGACTGATTGGCCAAAGTTAAAAAGATAAATACTGTCAATTCTTGAGCGGAACTACTTCATCCAAGCATTCTTACATTCCTCATTTGTACTTTACGCCCATTCTGTCTCTATTGGTGTCTGTTCATTACTTTGATTCTGATATATTTCATGTTGTGTATGTTATCAGACATGGAGCATGCAAACATAGATGCTTTGCTTTTTTCGTAACCCCACCCCTAACCCCGCCTCAAATAAAAAACCAAACCTCTCTTTGATCATGGTCTGAGTGCAGTTCAATGCTAGGACTTCTTACATAGGCATAAAGCTCTGCCAACTTAATAGTTAGTACCCACAACACAATGTAATAATGCTTTTAAGATTAATTTTCAAACCCCTTTACGAAGCAAGGTACATAAATATATGGAATATATATGTTACAGAAAGCCTAGTTTATTCATGACATTCTGTTCAACTTCTTTAAAAGAATGCTAGTACCATATGCACTTCGTGAAAAGAAAAATGAGTCACCGGACTTTTAAAGTTGATGCTTCAGTCACCATTACATTTGTCTTCATAAAGAATATTTGAAACTGGACAATTTATGGTGTTAAGGACTCCACATGAGTGAAAATCCTAAAACTGAAAGCAGCTACAAGGTCTATTAACTTCTCTATTATTTCTTATATCTGTCAGGCGTTGATACATCACTACCTGCTGTGGAGCTTGCTAGAGAAAATGTCGTTCTCAACAACCTGGATCCTGAAAAAGTTACATTCTTGAGAGAAGACGTGACTGAATTTATGAAAGCCGCTCTTTCAAGAAATGAATTATGGAACATAGTTATTTTGGATCCTCCAAAATTGGCACCTAGAAGAAAGTTACAGGAACACTATTTCAAGATACTCAACATAGACCTGGAAGAAACTTGAGTCAGTTCAGATATTTTGCCAACAGAACAAGCCTGCCTGATGTTTGGTTGGTGTCGTTGGACGCTTTTCACATTGATACAATGTTTGGTTCGAATGTGACAGAAAGTTGTATCCTCGTATTTACTTGAAGTTGTCACGCTAGAACTATTCAGTTTCCCATCCTAAATGCCTGTGCCTACATATCTGATATCTCTTAACTTTTCTGAAACGTAATGTTGCTTAATGATGATTTTAATTTCAGGATCTACAAAGTGCATCAGGCATGTACAGAAATTTGAACTCATTAGCAATGCAACTAACAAAGGAGGTGGTCTTCTGATGACTTGTTAATGTTCAGGAGCAATGAATCAGAGTGGAATGCTCATGCGTACTCTCCAGCAGGCAAAATATCCTGGCCTTTATATTGTCTTCTTGTGAGAAGTCACCACAGTTTTCAATAATTGTTCATTTTTTGCATGTGCCTATTTTCATTGTTTATCAATAGGAATTCTTTCTTGCATGCCATTTCCTTTTCAACGTGTAATATGTATGTCATGTATTTTGTTCAAGGTAAATTGCTAAAAGTAATGGTTGTTTAAAGGATATAGATTGCTATACATGAAAATTGAGAAACTTGACTGTCATTTACTAACAACATTATCTGAGAAACTGGTAAATTAGAATCTAACGAGTATATCTAGTCAGGCACAATAGTTACATACTGTATCATGAAACAGTGCTTTTCTTTTTCTTTGTCGTTTTACAGACAATATGGGTAGAAATGAAATGCATCCAAATAAAATTCTTAAATCACATTCATGAGAATTTAACTCCAACAATCAATTCACAGTCAACTCTATTCTCTCGATCAGGGTGCTGCATCACTGGCAGGAAGGAAGATCACAGTCATTCGACAAGCCAGAGCAGTCTGCGATCATCCAATCAACCCATCATACCTAGAAGGCACGTACCTATCCAATATCTTACCTAAGAGTGCTATAAAATGAGTCTATTTTGTACTTAAAATCAAGCTGAATGGTTGATGAAAGAACTAGAAATTGTATTGAGCTATTTCTGAAATTATACATAAAGTTTACACAATGCTTTTCAAACAAGATATATTTGATAA
The DNA here is from genome assembly GCA_019925255.1 of Litchi chinensis. Lineage (NCBI taxonomy): Eukaryota > Viridiplantae > Streptophyta > Magnoliopsida > Sapindales > Sapindaceae > Litchi > Litchi chinensis. Next base: position 30,403,987 of record CM034467.1, read on the forward strand.
CAATGAAATATCGTTACTCAAAATTACAGCAACCACTGTGGAATAACAAATCCAAGAATAAGCTTTACATCATTTGCGCTCAGCTCAGCGCCCTCCTGGATTTCTGTTCCACGACAAATAAGAAGGATCTGCAAGTCGCCTGAAATTGCAGTGCAATGCATCAGTACCATGAATAAGCTTAGCACTTTTAGTTTTAATTTTCATTTACAAACTTTAGGTTGTAGACAAGAAAGTTAAAGGGAAGATCATATAAAATAACTTACCAAAGTATGAGTTCAGTGATGTTATGCTTATTTTGAATACAGAAAATCCAAAAAAATTAGCAATTTCTAATAACAATATTTATAGAGCAATCCACATATGAGCTAATTACACCCAACCACACTAAGATAAGGCCTTAAACAGGTGAAGATGAAGTTTAGCTTTTATAACAAAAAAAACCCCACTTTAACGGTCAAAAGTGTTAAAACTAACGGTTGACCTTAATTTTTTATGCAATGACGAAAATGTTCTCATACTTTTATTTTAAAAAATGAAAAAATAAAAAAGATAATATTTACTAAAAACAAATGGAGATGGATGGTGGAGATCAATTAATATAAACATGAAAAACAGAAAAAATAATAATCACATAAAAAAAAAAAAAAAAACCTTAATAAAATTCAAAAAATGTCTTTCTTTATAAAATGAAAACATAAGGAGGGTTGCTCTCCTTCAACTCAGCCAGACCGCCACTGGTCCCTTCCAGTTGGCCCCATCATAGGGGGTCCACTCCCATTTTTGTATTTGCAGTCTTGACAAAAATAATTTAAATTATTTTTCTCTAGTTGACGGCAAGTCTTTTAGTTATGCTACAACATTATACTTTCATTGACCAACAGCAAAAATTAATTAGCCCAAGCAGAGGGAACCTATTTACATTCAGAGGAGCCAAGAACTTACTTATTTTGAGGAATCCATTAAGCCCCACTAACTTGATCAATCTTAACTAACTAGACAACCAGGTCCACTAACCTTGTGTTCCTGAAACAGCCACACCCATGTTATGCACAGCTAGCATGGCCTCAGTGGAACAAACGTCTCAAACTAATAATTTAGTATTCTCATTATAATTTATTGATGAAATTTTCCATATGTAATCTTGAATAATCATGTTATATTTTTCTATCGATATATTTAATGTTATACAGTGACATTAAGATTATTGTACTTTTTATTTACGAACTTATATTTTTGTCAAGTCTCAGATTCAGATCCCCATTCTATGGATTATATTAATCATTATAGATTCATTTATGTATTATGTTCCAACACTTAATTATGGAGGAAAACAACTTGACATCAACAAGCCGCTAATGATTACTATTATAGCTCTATATTGGCCTCTTATGGCCTATAGAGTCTATACAACAATTTCTTTAAGCAAGGATCGAAGATTAATAATAATCTCTACGAAATCAATTCTACTTTTTTGTAATCATATTGTAAGTCAACAAACTCTAACAAGCACTTAATGTATGTATGTGTGTGTGTATATTCAATTTTGCTTTTGGCCAGGACATTTTTGCCAATATTGTTCTCGTTTTATACTGATTTTAATATTTATTATCGTCCTCTGTGCAGATGGAGTTGTACATTATGAATTTTAATCCAACAATTAATGTCCCAAGTCCATATAGTGTATTTTTAATATTCGCAGTTGTTATTGCACATTTACTGAGGATTATTGTGTTTAAGAAATTTTGTGTAGATGAAGTTATGGGGACTCCATGCCATCAAGATAAAGTTATACTGAAAAAAGTGATCACTATTCTATTGTTCTTGTTTGGAGGTCATGTAAGTAAACTTTCATTTATATGTTGATCTAAAGTGTTCAGCTAATATCTCAATTGTTTTTATCTTTACGTTCAAAGAGTTATATTGTAACTTTGCCTTTATAGCTATTTGGCGGGATGTGGTATTTCCTTGCCGTCTTAAAAGAGATGAGATGTTGGAAAGAAGCATGCCTACTTCAAATTGGATGTCAATATACAGGACACCATTTTGTTGTTGGTTATGAAGATAACCAGTTCCCCCATCACTTCTGTTCAATAAACTTACAGCATGGCTCAGGGTTATTTAATAAAGCTTTTGAGTCTCGTATCAAACTAGGCCTTAATTTATTTCATTTGTACATGAATATCTATTTTACTAAATCTTGATACGGCTTCTCTAAGTAGCTATTTTAGAAATAAATCTTTTGAAAGTAGTTCTTTTATTAGTAAAGCTTTATTAAATAACCCTGAGCCATGCTGTAAGTTTATTTAACAGAAGTGATGGGGGAACTGGTTATCTTCATAACCAACAACAAAATGGTGTCCTGTATATTGACATCCAATTTGAAGTAGGCATGCTTCTTTCCAACATCTCATCTCTTTTAAGACGACAAGGAAATACCACATCCTGCCAAATAGCTATATAAACAAAGTCACAATATAACTCTTTGAACGTAAAGATAAAAACAATTGAGATATCAGTTGAACACTTTAGATCAACATATAAATGAAAAGTTTACTTACATGACCTCCAAACAAGAACAGTAGAATAGTGATCACTTTTTCCAGTATAATTTTATCTTGATGGCATGGAGTCCCCATAACTTCATCTACACAAAATTTCTTAAACGCAATAATCCTCACTAAATGTGCAATAACAACTGCGAATATTAAAAATACACTATATGGACTTGGGACATTAATTGTTGAATTAAAATTCATAACGTACAGCTCCATCTACATAGAGGACGATAATAAATATTAAAATCAATATAAAACGAGAACAATATTGGCAAAAATGTCCTGGCCAAAAGCAAAATTGAATACATACATACATACATTGAGTGCTTGTTAGAGTTTGCTGACTTACAATATGATTACAGAAAAGTAGAATTAATTCCGCAGAGATGATTATTAATCTTCGATCCTTGCTTAAAGAAATTGTTGTATAGACTCTATAGGCCATAAGAGGCCAATATAGAGCTATAATAGTAATCATTAGCGGCTTGTTGATGTCAAGTTGTTTTCCTCCATAATTAAGAGTTGGAACATAATACATAAATGAATCTATAATGATTAATATGATCCATAGAATGGAGATCTGAATCTAAGACCTGACAAAAATATAAGTTCGTAAATAAAAAGTACAATAATCTTAATGTCACTGTATAACATTAAATATATCGATAGAAAAATATAACACGATTATTCAAGATTACATATGGAAAATTTCATCAATAAATTATAATGAGAATACTAAATTATCAGTTTGAGACGTTTGTTCCACTGAGGCCATGCTAGCTGTGCATAACATGGGTGTGGCTGTTTCAGGAACACAAGGTTAGTGGACCTGGTTGTCTAGTTAGTTAAGATTGATCAAGTTAGTGGGGCTTAATGGATTCCTCAAAATAAGTAAGTTCTTGGCTCCTCTGAATGTAAATAGGTTCCCTCTGCTTGGGCTAATTAATTTTTGCTGCTGGTCAATGAAAGTATAATGTTGTAGCATAACTAAAAGACTTGTCGTCAACTAGAGAAAAATAATTTAAATTATTTTTGTCAAGACTGCAAATAGAAAAATGGGAGTGGACCCCCTATGATGGGGCCAACTGGAAGGGACCAGTGGCGGTCTGGCTGAGTTGAAGGAGAGCAACCCTCCTTATGTTTTCATTTTATAAAGAAAGTCATTTTTTGAATTTTATTAAGGTTTTTTTTTTTATGTGATTATTATTTTTTCTGTTTTTCATGTTCATATTAATTGATCTCCACCATCCATCTCCATTTGTTTTTAGTAAATATTATCTTTTTTATTTTTTCATTTTTTAAAATAAAAGTATGAGGACATTTTCGTCAATGCATAAAAAACTAAGGTCAACCGTTAGTTTTAACACTTTTGACCGTTAAAGTGGGGTTTTTTTTTGTTATAAAAGCTAAACTTCATCTTCACCTGTTTAAGGTCTTATCTTAGCGTGGTTGGGTGTAATTAGCTCATATGTGGATTGCTCTATAAATATTGTTATTAGAAATTGCTAATTTTTTTGGATTTTCTGTATTCAAAATAAGTATAACATCACTGAACTCATACTTTGGTAAGTTATTTTATATGATCTTCCTTTTAACTTTCTTATCTACAACCTAAAGTTTGTAAATGAAAATTAAAACTAAAAATTTTAGATTTCAAATGGAATTAGAAGTTTTATTGTCTCAATTTAATTAGAATTAGAAATTCTATACTCTCAATTTAATTAAAATTAGAAGCTCTAAATTCTCAATTTAATTGAAACTAAAAGTTGTACATTTCTAATTTAATTAAAACTAAAAACTCTAATACTCAATTTATTTATTAGAACCAAAAGTTCTATAGTCCTGATTTATTTGAAACTAGAAGTTGTAGTTAAATTTTGTTAACTTTCATGCTCAATATAGACAATTGTATATGTCAAATAATTGTGGTTGTCTGAAATAACATAATTGGTCTTGACTTATTTTATAGAAAGAGTGTCTTTGATTGTGAGTCTAAAACATAAAGGCAATAAAATACAAAATATTGATGTGTTTTATGTTTGAAGCCAAAGGTTTTTTTTTATTATTTTTTATAAGAAATTTGAAGCCAAAGTTATGCATATACATATGCATAGAAAACAATGTGGCTCTCTTGAGTTATAAAAAAATTAAATAAAAAATATCCAAATTTGATTTTGTGATGTTATGTTCTTACTTTTTGTATATAACATAATGGTTCCATCAAATTCGCTTTAATTAATTGGATTCTCGATGAATGGTTTGAATTTGAAATTTTATATTTTAAATTTAGAACCAAAAGTTTTAGATTTTTAATAAATTTATTCTCAATTTTATTTGGATCTTAAAACCTAAAATTTTAAATATTTACCACATTACTTGAAGTTCGAAATTCCAATTTATTTGGATTAAGGGTTTTCTAGAAATATCCAACAAATGAAAAAGATTGAGAAAAACAAATTAATTCAAATTTGATAAAAAAAAAAAAAAAAAAAAAAAAACCCTCCTCTTGAACTCAGGTCTCTAGAATTAGAAATTGTCTCCCCATTGGACAATCTACGAATGGGTGAGTAGAGGGTAAAAGATCTCTTATACTAATAATTTTATTCATGATTTCAGGATTTGTAGATTGTGGATTAAGGTATATCATGAGATTTCTAATTTAAACATGTTAATCATGATTAGTCAACATGTGTAGTGCTCATGCATCTTTAATTTTTTAATGTCATGAACCGGATCATTTTAATTGAGGCAAGTTGCTAAATTTATTATTAGTTGGAAAAAAAAATGGTTCATTAATTCAATATTATGTATGCTTGTGTTACCATATTTGTTGTTTGTGATTTTGGTTGCATTGGAACTAAATCAATTGACCTCGTATAGTCGTATGTTGTGCTTTAAGTCTTCGACCTATGTTTGTCTTAAAATTGAACATGTTTAAAACTATTCGAAAGAAGTAGTAGATTTATTGAGAAAATATGTTCAAAACTATTAGAAAATCTTTTTTACCTTGTTTGTTATTATTACATTATGTAATAACCTATTTTGTTGTTATTTTACTATGGAAATAATCCTTTTAATTTACTTATGTTTAGTCCTGTTTTGTAATCATTTAAAATATTCTGTCAATAGCATTACATTTACTGTTTATCTCTTATGTTCTTTCTTTCTTATTTTTAGTTAGTATTTTATATTCATTACTTTTAAATTTTATTTTATAACAGTGATAATATATTAGTGATTTTCCTATAACGCTCCTACTTGTGTCTGTTCCTGTTCTAAATTCTAGATTCTAAACTCAAAGCCGTCCGAGCCTTGAACAAACAGAAGTACTAATAAAAGTGATCATTCCATAGTACTTTTCTAAAACAAAATTATGCGCCACATCATGTAGAACATATAGTAAATCAATACTACACAGTCAGTCACAAAATCATACTAAATTATAAAGATAATAAAAAAGAATCACGTACATGATGATGGAGAAATTCAAGTAGAGTAGGCTCTCCAATGCTCTTTTTATCCTTCACACAATCAATTCCATAATCAATTTCATAATCAAATTTTACATGCCACAATCAAAATTAAACCAACAATAACACTAAAAATTAAATTTATCTTTAATTTACATCCCAAATGAACAAAAAATAAAAATAAAAACCAGCATTATCAAACATAAATCAATTTTCTCATTCATTTAATTTTCTCCATAATTTTAGAATTTCAAAAATCACTGAAATGTAAATCATTTGAAGCAACATTACAATACTGAAAGTGAATATATATATATATATCTCTAATATATTAATGCATATTTTTTTATGTTTTAAAAAATGCTAAATATAAACTTTATATTAATTTGTAATGCTAATCCTTAATATACAACTTTACCAACTGAAATGTAAGTTAATACAATGCAACATTCAATACTACCTACTTACAATTTTATTTTTCACTAACATTTGTGTTATATATATATAACGAATTTCTTGCAAATTATTTGAAAATTAGTGTAAACTAAAATGGGGTCGTAGTTCTTTTATTAGATCAATCTAATGGTGGACTCCATCAAAAAGAGTTATTTTCTTCTTCACTTGACAAACATTAGAAGAGAGAATCACATCATAAACTTAATTCACATGGTGTGATATAAATATGTTTTTCACTTGTACAATATCACATGGTTTAGTCAATAAAAAACATGATGAATTTATATCATATAATATGATATGAATATACCATTTTAAGATAGATATAAATGAGTGTTACACAATGTAGAATCTCTCAATTTAATTTTTAATTATCTTTTAATTTACCTATCAATTATTTACGTCATTTTCAATAATTGAAATTTGTAAAATATTCTGCAAAGCTAGGAAATCAGTTTCTGATATTTGTTAGAAACCTCCCATCATGGACATTTTTGATGAAAACACTAATTTTCACACCCACTTATCATTGACAGTCCTCATAATTTTAATTCACATTCAAATCATCAATCTATACACAAAATAAGAACTAATGATCAACTATCAAGCAAAAACCCAAGATCACTTAAACCCTCTAATCTAAATCAGAATTCATCATATCATGAACTCAAAATTTCCAGAAAAATCTCCAGCACATGCAATGCAATGGAGGGGTGGTACCCAAGGCTACCAAACAAAACACCAAAAAAATTGACCCTCATCCAAAACGCCATATAATGCCCCCGGCCCCGGCGCCCACTCCCTTTTTCACATTCTCTCAGCCCATAAGGCCCTCAGCTATTGGGAGTGGGACTTTTTCAGTGATAGGACCAAGACATCCCTCCTGTAGACCCCCCACCAACTAGAATAATATAAGTTGCCAAAAATATATGCGGCAGATAGTTGTACTGCCTATTATCTTATATATCTCACCGCCTCCATATCCAATAAAATTGATCTTTTTGTCAAAGCACATGCAATATCTTGCTATCTGTAGTCTTCACTTGATATCTGTTTCAAACACTAAAACTAGAGCGTGTGCAAGTGCAGCAACTACAACTAAGTTCACACAGAAGGCAAAAAAAAAAAAAAAACAACTCTTTAGAAGCAGCTCACACACACAAACAGTAGACACAAAGAGAGAAGGAGAAAATCTTCCATTTTTTTGATTGAAGATCTAAAAGAGATTCAAAGAACAGTCTCTGCTCGATGAGCACCAACTCATTGTACATCGAACTGTATCCACGTTGAAGATTTCTCTAAGTCAGACAAAAGAAAAAGCAGAGAGAGATTTGAGAGAACTGGGAGAACCAAAACCAAACCTTAAATCAAAACCAAAACCAAAAGCAATAAAAACCAAAATTTCAAACCTGTGAGTGCGAGGTCTGAGATGAGGGATGAGAGTGAGAGAGTGAGGTCTGAGATGAGAGTGGGTGAGAATGAAGGAGGAGGCTCCTCCATTCTACATCAACTCTATATCTCTCTCTTTCAGTGTTACCGATAAAGTAACAAAAACACAATTACATACACACGCCCATCAACCAGCTGTAAAAGTGGTATATTTGGCAGCTTACAGAAATGGCTAAATAAGCTTTTGGCCTTTACTATCTTCTTTTGTGTTAAATTTGTTTATTGGTGTGAATGAGATATGCACAATACACTTTTTTTTTTTTTTTTAAAGTCTTTTAAATGAGTCTTTTTGTTTATAGTTTTCTGTTTATAATTTATCTATTTATTGATATTTTCTTAAAATTGAAAGAAATGAGGAGGCAATAATTATTGCCTACTTTTCCTACTGCGAGAAAGTATAAAAAGAAGAGGTTCATTTTATTGGAAAATTTAGGAAAAGGTGAAATGATGCTCACCGATGACACCGGTTTCACGCTTGGCATGTGAGAGAAGCAGAGACAGACTGATTCATAATGTCAGACTGATTCAATAAATGAAGATTTCCAATAAATGATTGGAAATTTAGTGTGTTTTAAAGATGATATCGAGCCATGAAAATGAGTTTTATAATACCATCTTTTTTTCTAAATTAACAATTAGATCATGTGTGTGAACTATTTTTGTCATTTGTTCACAAACTACTCGATATTAAAAGAAAATCAATTCACTACCAAATGAACGTTTATAATCTCTCAATTCAATCTATTCTCTCTTTTCTATTGTACTCACAAAAAACTTAATCGAAAATATTAAATAGTAAAATCTTAGATTAAAACATGAAATTTCCACTTCTAAACAATCACAAAATATAAGATTTCGTAGTTTTAACACTGGAGATAGATTTCAAAAGAAACATTATTTAATGGTTATATCTAACCCTCTAAAATTGTTTATGAACCAAAATGTAAATGGCCCTACGACCCCTCGAAAAATTTATTATCGCTTGTTAGCACTAAATAATAACTGTATCTGCACTTCTCTCTCTAAAATTGTTGGTATATCTCTATATATATACATTAAAAATTTGACAGTTAATTTTTTTATGAAACTACAGAAAGATTAGACGATTTTATTACCATCCAAAACAACGTATTCACTCTCAATACTCTTTTAAGATTTTTAAAATTGACTATTTCCTTATACTCTTTAAAATATCAAATATAACAATAATAAGCTCTTTAATTAAATTATTCTTCTCTAATCCCAAATTAATAGCTTGCACTCATGCGATTGAAACTAGCAAATCCTGCTTCAGTATGCACCCGCTGAATGGCATGGGGATTTTTTTTTTTTTTTCTTTTGATATAGGCATTGGGAATTTTATAAATCAAATGCAGAACCAATACTTGAAATCTAAATACAAGTCAAAGTTTGTTCATAAATGGTATAAAGATAAGGCTACATCATGTCTGCAAATGTGAGAAGAATGAATTAGATTGACAAAGCTTCATCTTTCATTTGTGGGTCAATAAATATGAAGCTTGACAAAAAAGAAAAAAGACAAGAAAAAGAAAAAGAAAAGTACTTTGCTTGGAAATTGATTACATAACAATTTTTGTGATCATCAATAGTAGGGACGAAGAAAATAAAGGTCCAAATTATTGAAATGAGCTATAAATAATCAAGGTACTATAAATAAGTATCCAATTCCCCAGAGGCCCTTCATGATGCCCAAAGGTACTATAAATAATCAAGGTAGTGAATAAATAATCAATATAACTAGCAAGTCTGATCGATGGTCAATCAGCAGATTAGCAGTTCTCGGGCAGTTAAAAGGAGATAATCAGGATAGTTTTATCAGTCGAGTGAGATACATTTTAGTTATTTTTTCAAGTCAACTTCAATTTAAAAGTAAAAAATAGTCTTTTTTTTTTTTTTTTTGAAGTTTTAAAATATAATTGTCTTATATGCATGTGACAGTTATAAAGAATAGATATAACAAATTATAACAGAGGCATAAAAACACAACTAATACAACAGAGACGGATTCAAAAACAACTGGACATAAGATAGGCCTAAAAACACAACTACTAAAGATGGAATCGAGCAAAATTCTTGTGAAGAATATTGGACAACAAAAACAACATCACTGTCAACAAAAACAACATCATTGTAACTATAAAAATTCAATAATAATAATAATAATAATAAACAATCTGCAGATTCTAAAACACACTAGAACATTATGTGGCTACCCAATGTATAAATACTAAGTAATTCAGAACCATTAAAAGGTGAAAAAACTTGTGCATAATTAACAATCCGTTGATGCTATGAAGGAAAAAAACATATTTTTGACTCATCTGAGACTCAAGTTTGCATGTGAAGTAAGAACGGAATTTTTTAAAAAAAATGGTGAAGGAGGTGTAAAAAATGGTGAAAAAGGTGAAGTAAAAAAACTGCAAAATTTTTCCAAATGAAGTAAACACATTTTTTCATATATATTGTTGTCCGAAAATGGTGAAAAAATTTGATAAGTTTGCTTGAGCTTTATGAAATCCAAAAATCGAGTTTAGAAGCTTACCGGTTGTGACTGGTGACACGAAAGGAGGGAAAGGTCCTTGATGCTTTGGAACAAAATATTCGAGACGTTTAGCTCAATTTTTTTCACTAATGGAGGATTGGAGATAGAGAGTTTAAAGATAGATAACGAAAGAGTGACATGTCAGAGTGGCGTGGGTGGTGCCAGATTGAAATTTGGCAGGGTGTATGACTTGCATCGCTGGAGCGCACTGTTTGCCTGTTTGGTATGAGATGTGACTGTCACTGCTGGTGCAGTGTTTTCGGAATGGAAAAAACTTGCAATATAAGTTATGTTGATGTTGATGGTTTCTAAAATTGGAAAAAGTTTTTACAAGACAAAAAAGTAAGGGTTTTAAACAAATAAATATATCTTTGTAAACAGTAGTGGATTCCACCATCATTTAATTTACAAGTTAAATTATAATTACATTAGTTAATCTCTTATATGTTATATGGTTGGTGGCATGGTGTTATTAACTAAACCATATATTATCATATAAGCTAGTTTTCAACAGTCTTTTTATACGTAGGTCCAAAATTAAAATGGGGTTGGTATAAATTAATTTGGTATAACTAGATGATATCATAAGAGATATGTGTAAAAATGGTGTCCAATCATTAGTGGCATATATATATAGAACGCATTTTATGATGCACTCGGTATATGCATATATTTGACAAAAAAATTATGTAATTATATTCTAAAATGTATGATTGTAATTTATTATATATGATTATAACTAAAAATTTGTGATTACAATTAATAAATGTGGTCATACATATTAATTATGATGCATATGATTATATTTATTGATTATAATCACATATATTTAGTTTACTCATATATAATAAATTACCATAATACATTTTAAAATATAATCACATTTTTTATTTTTGTTAAGTGTATGCGTACAGTCGGTGTACATACCGTGACATATATATATATATAAAAGAGAGTTGTAGCGGCAAACACGCCTTGAAGCTTTAAAATAAGCCAAAATCATCGAATGGTCCACAAACCCACTCTTCATTGTAGTCTAGAGTGAATAAGCTTCCGCAAAAGCATTTTATGTTCTACTTTTGAAACTCTAACAATGCAAAGCACTTGACAAATATGCTTTGATGTGCATGTAATGATCCCGCGACTAGTTGGTGTTAGGACCATTTGTAATCATAAATGCTTTATCTACTTCACTAACTACAAAGACATGTGAACAACCCTTTTGCAAGCTTGTGAGGGCCAGAGTATATATTTTTAAACTTAATTTTTTTATTTTGTTTTAATTTTTTATTTGGTAAAAATGTTTTAATATAAGGTTTAAGGTAAATATTAATAGAACCAAAATGTTAATAATATTGAAAAAAATTGTGCTTTTCTTATATATATTTATGTATACTTTTTATCTTTCATTGCTATTGTACAACTATGTAATCAGTTGAATCACATAAAGTATGATAGCTATAATTTCGAAAATGATAAGACATTAAAGGCCAACCAAAGAATGGAAGTCACAATCTTTCAAAAAAAATGTATTTACATTCAAAAAGTGTACACTCACATACTCACGAGTAGGCTCACATTAGGTTGATGATTAATTAAAAAAAAACCAGCTATTTTTGTCATTGTATTATTCTTTTCCTTTTTGAGCTAATAGTTGGTGTACCATAATATAAGATCTAATGTGAATAGTTGCTTATAGACAAGTGGCTTTCTTGGAAGAAGAGAGATGTGTCCAAAACACTTTATTATGGGTTTTGTTTCCAACATGAAAATGTTTAGGCATCAATCCCAATCAAGTCCCATTAATGGCCCTATTTTTGACTTTGGTCCTTCCATTTCTTCAATCATACATTAATTTTGAAAGATGAGTTTCACCTGGAGGCTCCCTCATGCATTTTTTTATTTCTACAATGATCAATAACTTTAATTTTTTGAAACGGTCAACATGGTCATGAGTCATTATATATGCCAACACTACTGCACATAGCCTTTTCCTCATTTTAATATACGGTCATCACTCATAATTGCATTAAAAGAATCACATGATATATATGTAGATATAATATCCCTTTAGATTCAAGTGTGAACTTAGCAATAAGATAAGATTAATGCTCTTTGTGAAGATGTAAATACTTAATAAGAGTAGTCCATTAATTTTTTTTTCTTTCAAAGATTAGTCCATTTTTATTTTTTGACATAGTATTATAAGGACAAATATTATATCAGGACTTCTTGATGAAAACGATGAAAACTCTAATTACGATCCGGAATAAAACTCCTAAAAACTAAGAGAAGGGATCAACATATAAGTGAAAAACTAAGACAAATATAAATTAAACACACACATAGGTGGAAAACAAAGCTCAGAAAGGGAGAGAGACACAAGCCTGTAAGAGTAGTCCAACTGAAGTTTAAAGGAAATGGAATATACATAAATATAAACCCCACTTTTCTCTTTTTCTGCAGGTTTTTACCTTTTTTATAAACTGAAATCGATGGAACACCAACCCCACTAAGTTTCAATTCTAAAATTTTCAATCAGGTTAAAAGACCGATCCAAAAAAAAAAAGTTACAACCCAATTACTTCACATACGAATTTTGGGGGGTGTATGTTTGTGGCAAAATTATCTTATTTTGGGGCCATAATTATTTTCATGGGACATATGTGTTTGTTTGCTTTCTCATGCTATGATAAAATCATAAAGGGATTGTGGAAAAATAATAGCGGAATTTGGGGTAGTTCTTGCCTTCTTGGTGTGTCGTGAAGGGTGACCCTGCTTGCATTATTTCTGATTTATTACAATTTACATCAAAATGTGAATATATGAAAAAGAGCAAAGCTGCAAAGCTACAGTGTTCTACAAAGGTAACTTAATGCTAGTGATTTCAGTGATTGATTTACAGATCCCCTCCAAAAAAGGTACTCACCACTTAGGCCATGTGGCCCATGCCATGCCCAAGCAAGGTACTCAAATTTAATTTCTAGCTGTAGCTAAACTACAATATAAATTTGATTTGTTGGTAAAAAATAATTTTTAATGATTACAATAAAAATTTGAGTTGGGAGAAATTATTTGGTTGTAATTTTATTGAAATTGTTATTTGAATAATTTTGATGAGATTTTTTTTTTTTTTTTGGATTATAGACATTTGGAATTCATGAACCATTTAAATATAAACATTTTCTCTACTTTCAAAATGGTTCATGAATTCCAAAAGTCTATAATCTAAACAAAAAAATCTCGTCAAAATTATTCAAATGACATTTTTCAATGCAGTTACAATCAAATAATTTTTTCCAACTCAAATTATATTTTAATCATTAAAAATTACTTTTTACCAACAAATCAATGAATCAATATCCAATATTTTTGTAGAGGCAAATTTTGATTGCAATTAGTAGGTTTTATATAAAAAAAATCAAACAGAAAAATATTAAAAACTAATTATTGTTCATAATAATTTTCAATGTTTATACTATAAATTTAAGTTACAAAAAATTATTTAAATATAATTTTATTAGAACCCATTTTTCCAACATTTTTTCTTCTTATATTTACTTTTTGAAGATGGAATTTTATTTTACTTATGATATCAAAATAGAATGAAAGTTCAAGTAAAACATAGCTAGCAAATTTTAGATGATTCATACTATAATATTTTTCGGACAATAATTGTGATATGAAAAGATAAAATTATTCATATGTGGTGGAGTTCACATCGGTTTAAAAATGAATGGAGCCATCTACTGATAATAACTTTTTTATTCTTTCTATTGCATGTTCATAAGAAAAAGACATGGGTGCAATGAAAATAAGTCATCTGTGGTGTTATGAAAATATTGGCAAGAGTAACCATAATGGAGTGATTCTAATTTTAGTATAGAAAGATAAATAAATGCATTTACCTATATGAAATTAAAGCACCAAGTAATTGTTTTCTTCAGTTTTAATGTGCTGTCTCCCTACACTAGTGGGTAAACGTTATTAATGTGTTATTGTAAGAGACGCGTCATGTTCTTAGTTCCTACGAAAATGACTTGACGTTGATTTACTAATAAGTTATACGTGGGGTTCACACAGTTTTGTACATGAAGTGGACTGGTTCCAGGTAAAATATCTTATTTAAAACAACAATTCTGAAAATAAATATTTTCAATGCACTTTAGTCCAAGTAAAATATCTTATTTAAAACGACAATTCTGAAAATAAATATTTTGAATGCACTTTGTTGTTTTTCCAGCTTCGTCCCCCTTTTTTCCCATCAACTGGTTCCCCTGTAGAAACTTCAGTCCCCACATATACCAAATTTAGGGATGTAGGTATGGGTTAAAAATCACATTTGGATGGGATATGGTAGCACAAATGAAGAGACTGAACACTCCATCCTATTATCATTACGAGCCAAAACAAACATCACAAGGTGCGGTCCAAAATATTAAAAATAATATATTTCTTTTTACCATACCACCTTCATTGAAAACACATTCCCTTTCAAAATTCAAAACAAAAAAGGGGCCCTTAAACCACCCAGTAGATGAAAAAAAGGGATGACAGAACAATAATCTAAAAGAGTGAAGACTGAACGACTTCTGACGTTTGCTTGCACCATAAAGCACTTTACAATCAGAGTCTCGGGGCTTGCAACTTCTCTACTTTCTGCTTATTTGCTTACGTACAAGGTTTGGTTTTCGTTTTGGAATTTTATGAGATTTGAATGATGATGTTGCTTTAGTAACCTTTGATCCTCCTGACACCCCATTTAAAAGCATTGAAATATCCCCCTCTACGCTCCTTCTGGGCCAGAATAATCAATAATGTGCATGTGATATATATAATATATTCTCCTTTCATTCTACTCCATACAAATTCAAAAAAGAACAACAGAGTGAAAAGGAGTAGTTTGAACTTTGAAAATGTGTTTCTGTACATTAATAAGGTGGCATTTTCACATGTAACCTACCGTGTTTTCTATTGTCTTCGCGATGTTCGAACAACAAAAATGTATTTGTATACATAAATAGGGTAGCCTTTTCTTTTGTATTTGTGTTTCTAGTCATAATTAGGGTGTTATTTCAATTGAAACTTAAATTATTAATTGGGTGATAAAAGCACAAAAAGGGATTATAAAAGTTCTAACAAACCAAGGATCACTTTTGTCACCCTTGGCAGCATACTTAACGACCATTTCATTCTTACCCACGACCATCATCTAGTGGGACAAAAAACTTATGTGGAATGATCTCACAACACTAATGGTGAGAATGTTTGATAAAACGGGGTCATGTCCCACTAATTTACATTAGAATTGGGTGCTTTCATACTTTCAAAATAAATTATGAGCTTAAGAGGTAGGAATGATCTCACCACATCAATTGTAATAATAAATCTCAACAAAATTTTCTCCACCAAATGAATTTGACCTATTTCTTTCCAACCGAGCATATTTACACAAATTTATATATGCCACCTAAAAATTGTTATATGTTATACAAACTAATAGTGAGAAGTGAGAACGTCCAATAAAATGGGTCATGTTCCAGTAATTTATATCGGAATTGGTTACTTTTTTAAGGTAAATTATGAGATTGGAAAGTAGCATGCTATTATTAAACTAAACCGTTTCACCGCATCAACATGAGAACATTCCAACAAAGTTTTCTCCACTCAATGAATGTTTTGACCCATTCCTTTTCAACATGCATTTTATACAAGTTTATATATGCCACCTAAAAGTTGTTCCATCATGAGTTAGGATCTTTTCTAACTATTTTTTTTTTCAGATTTTTTATAACCAAGTAATACATTAATATAAAAAAGAAAAATGAATAGTCAAGAATATTGTTATATTTTTTTATTTCTTACACATTACTCAAACTCAAACTTTTCTTATAAAAAATAAAGAAAAAAATAAGGATAGAAGAGGATCCAAATTTTATGTGGACCCGAATTTTATGTACATATCTTTGATCACTTTTATACGAGCCAGAAGGAACCAAGTTTTTTGGTTTCAATTAGCACATGGTTGTATCATTTCTAGGCTTTATTCATTTATTAGTTTTAAAATAAGTTTTTATTTTCTTTTTTTCTTTTTGTTATAAATTATAGTTAATTCTTAGTATTTAATAATTTTATTTTTTATCATCTTATGTTAATTTTTAAATCAAAACTTTTAATCTTTTGATCCTTTTGTAAGACATTTTAGTGGTTATATATAAACTGATTAATGACATTGTATAAAATGGGAGTTTTCCCACTCAATTTGTAGGTAGTTTTTCTGTGCTATATGGGTTGCACCCTCTCACTTATGAAAGTAGTGATTTGGATCGTACTTCAAAACCTTATCTTAGTTGATCCCAATAATGCTTTAACTCGGTGCCAATAATTAAAATTAATAAAAAAAAAAAACACTTTTAGACTAGTCATGTAAATGTGAAAGTGTAAAATTTATTAAATTTTGAGAGCTACCAAATTCAGCTTCTATCTGTTTGAAAGTAATTCAAAAAATTATTTGAAGTCAAAATGGTAAACTAATCATAATAAGAAATCTTGGGATTTGGAAGTCAAATTAATCACAATAATAAATCTTTAGAAATCACACTCATATTTCTATCCCCACAAGTAGGGATAGAAAAAATTGAATAACAACTTGGAAAATTACTATTTACTTATATATCAGCATCATCAGATAAGAATAGACAGGGGCCTTAAAACATTAAAAACCCTGTATTTTGTTCTCTGTATTCTCTCATAAAAGCCAGCTGTCTTTTTCTCCATGAAAAAGACTTGTGCACATGATACGAAAATTTTAATACAAGGCATGCGTCATGTCTTGCAGGCCCACCATTGCCTTTGATTTGAAGACTAATATTTCTCAATAAAAGCTTGGATGAGCCCTCGTAAATAATTAATAATTAGTTCAGCCTAACAATGGTTTATAAATCTCATAATTTCATTTGTAACAATCAAATCTATCAAATTAAATCAATACTACTTAAGTAACACAACTTAGCAGCAGTATTAAGTACTAACATCAACCACACAGTTACACACAGGGGAAACAAATGACTAAAAACCAAAATCAGAATGGTATATGAAACATAAACTTTTCAGAACAAGCCAAATCAAAGCTGAGCAAGCACATTAGAAAGTGCTTTGCGAGGTCGAAATACAATCTCAACATATATACTTCTGCTTTTTCGGATTGGTCAGCTTGGTTTTGCATATTCCCAATCAAAGCACTGTATCAATGTCCCAAGCGACAGTGCCATGACTCTCATGCCCTAGCCTTCCCTAGGGCATATCCTTCTACCTAAGGATGGTAATTTGGAATCCAACACGACAGGTCGATACGAAACCGATACGATTGTTATGAGTTAGGGTTGAGCATTAACGGGTTGTATAAACAAACGGGTCAACCCTTCTAACCTGTTTAATTATCGTGTCAGGTTCGTGTTCTATTTAACAGGTCATGGGTTGACCCGTTAAATGAAGATAAAAAAGTAATTTTTTTGAGGGGTAGTCATATAATTGTAGTGATAAGTATATATACCTTTCAAAGTTCAAACTCTAATCTAACCACAAGTCTCCACATTTTATTTTTCAATCTTGACCTCCAGCCATCGCACCTACACACACTCCTCTACAGTCCACTCCCAACCCCACCTCCACGGCTACACACCACATGGTTGCAGATCTCCGTCTCCATCTTCTGGTCGGTGGTCGCGACATCTCAAGCAACACTGATCGTGGATCTGGGTTTGCGGATCTGGTTCGTCTCAAGCAATACCGATTACGAATCATCTCAAGCAACACCGGTCGCGGATCTGGTTCATCTCCGTCGTCTGGTCAACGGTCACGGCATCTCAAGCAACATCGGATCGTGGATCCGATTCACCTCTATTGTCTGGTCTGCGGTCACGACATCTCAAGCATTGTCTGTCATCTCTACACCAGTCACAAATCTCCTTCGTCTTCGTCATCTCCACACTGGTTGGTGGTCATGATAACTATATCTCCTTAACAAGATACATATTTCGCATAGCTCCCTCAAACTAAGGAAAAACATGACAGTACGCAGCTTCATATTTCATTATGTATGTATTTATACAAGATTCATGTACAACTTGGAATATACAAAATTCAATGCTTGGCAGACTAATTGATTAACCAAAACAGATTCTGTAAATTGGCTGTGATGTTTACGTTACGACATGACATGGTTTGACTAATTCTTTGCCTAACTTTCTAATGATGTCGAAGCATATATTATATTGATAAGGAATGGAGAATATTCAAATGCATAATAATACTAATATTGAAAAAATATAATACAGACTAATATTGAAAAAATATAAATCCGAGGCCAAGACTTTAACTTTATTAATCAAAATGGAATATATATATATATATATATATTTATAGATATTTGCTAGAAGCATGACAGTATGTCAGAACCAAGAATGATATTTCATTATATATATCTATTTAGGAATCATTATATATATGGACATATATTTGCTAGAAACATGATAGACTGTCGTGTAGTGGTAAAATTTTATTGGTTTTGATAAAATATTTGTTAAAATATTTTTTTTTCATGTATAAATGTATAATTTACTAATTAGCTAACTTTTAAT
Source organism: Litchi chinensis (assembly GCA_019925255.1). Classification (NCBI taxonomy): domain Eukaryota; kingdom Viridiplantae; phylum Streptophyta; class Magnoliopsida; order Sapindales; family Sapindaceae; genus Litchi; species Litchi chinensis. Next base: position 30,423,119 of record CM034467.1, read on the forward strand.
TATTATCTTTTGATAGGTTTAGTTTGGTGGATGCAATCAACATTTGATGTTGTTTTTCTATTATAAAGGACTACATTTGTGGATATATTTTTTAAGTTGTTGTTGTTTTTTTTTTTTTTTTTCTAATATGAAGGATTATACTTGCAAAAATATTTTTATAATCATCTTTACGAACATTTATATTTTTATGATTTGAATTGTATTTGTAGATAATTATATTTGTGGATGATTGTATTTTTTAGGTCTTATGTATCTTTATTTTAATTTTTTTTATTAAATATATATTAAAATTTAAATACATTAACTATCGTTAAATGGATCATAAACAGGTTATTATAACATCCATACCGGGCATTAAATGCTCGGTATGGATAATATTTTTATTATTAAATTTGATCATTCATACCAGACATTAACGGCCCGGTATGGATAATAATATAAAAAAATTTTATTTGATTATCCATACTGGTCACAGATGGCTCGATATAGATAATCTTTTTTTCTTTTTTAATTTTTAAAAAAGAATTTTTAATATTCATATCGGGTTAGGCCCGCCTAGTATGGATATGATATGTTTTTTTATTATTAAATTTGATTATCCATATCAGGTGATAATGGCTTGATATGGATAATAATATAAAAAAAAATTATTTTGATTATCCATACCGGGCCACTATAGATAATTTTTTAATTAACAAAAATTAATATCCATACCGGATGGGTCACACCTGGTATGGATATGGTTTAGTATCCATACCGAACATTAAAAGTCCGGTATGGATAATATTTTTTTATTATTAAATTTGATTATTCATATCGGACAATAGTTGTCCGGTATGGATAATTATTAAAAAATCTTTATTTGATTATCCATACCGGGCAATACATGCCCAGTATAGATAATCTGGATTAATATTCTCACTCGATTCTCTTCCCTTTCATTTCTTCATTTTCCTTCTCTCTCTATCACTTTCTCTCACATCATCTCCCCCCCAAACCCTAGCCGCCCCATCTCCACTTGCCTCCTATTCACCTCACTGGTAGCTCGCCATTTGCCGCCAACCACCCTATCACCGGTATGTACACTCCCCCTTCTTCTTCTTCTCCTTTTTTTTATTCTTCTTCTTCTTCTTCTTCTCGTTATGGATTTTGATTGGTCATTGAATAGATTTGAGTTTCATGAATCGAAAATTAACAGGAATGAAGGTGACGGTGCATTGATGTCACTGTTCTAGATTGTTCGTCAATTAATGGAAACCGGAGCAGTGGTATTCTTTATTATTTTTGTTATGACTAGTAGTTGAGAGATTTTGTGATTGATTGATTTTTGTTGTGTTAAGTTTGTTTAAGTGATTGATTTTATTGGAATTTCAGTATCTAATAGTTGTAGCTTTTTTGTTATTATTTTATTTTTTTTATAATGCAAATTGCATTGGTTGCTGAAAAAATTTAATTTGGAGATAAGTAATTTGAACTGAGAAATGATTTTGTTTAACTGCATTTGATTGGGAATCAAATGGTTTGGATGTCGAAAATGTTAGCTTTTGTGGTGTTTTTATGTGTTTCTGTTTTTGGTTTGGGTTTGCTGTATGGGAAATGTTGATGTCTAGATCTATTTGTGGACAGGCTACGTCCAAAAAAGTGATTACATGGGAAGAGTGGAAAAAAAAAAAAAAAACTCAATGATGTGAAGATTAGGAAAGAAGATATGAATAATATTGTAATATTATATTATTAAATTAATTTAATATTAAATTATTTTATAGTTAGTTTTATTGTAATATTAAATAATATATTTTTTAATTTAATTTTTTTTAAAATTAAAATATTTTCCATGCCGGGCATTAGACCGATATAGATAAATATCAATACCGGGCACATGCCCGGTATGGATAATATAATCCATACCCGGCATCAGCTTGGTATTGATATTGGACAGGTCACAAGTCGACCCATGGGTCGATCCGTGACTTGAACATATTAATACTGGGTAAAGTCCACCGCTCCGGTTGTCAAAAACGACAAAGAGAAACGTAATGAAAATGGACATGCATTACCTAAAGTGAAACCTGAAATTGACAAAACTGAGATGGTGTTTAACAAAAATTACAACATCGAAAACTACAACAAAAATTTTCATTGGCCGATAGTAACATAGAAAACTGATATGAACCACATGATATCTATGTCACCTGGTTCGTCCATTACCCTACAACCCCTATTGCATGTTAATGGTTTCCTAATTTGGAAAAAAGTTTGTAAATGGTTTTCAAAGTTTGTACGAGTTGATGGCTTTCTAAAGTCTGTAGACCCACTACCAGTGGAGAAATAAGAAGACACACAAAAAAGTAGTGCCATGATTAACTTCTAGTCACAAATCAACAACTTAAACAAGAAAATATGACCCATTAACATTAATGAAAGTAATAAGGCTGCATGACAGCACTATGTTCAACCAGCAGTTGCCACTTCTTATATCACTGTCATTGGTGTTGTTTTCTGTCATACTTGTTCAACCATCAGGAACATGTGATTGACTTAGATATAAATCGGATGCCCTTGGAATGATATCCTTACTCGTGTGTTTGTGATATGTACATGTGCTTGAGTGTGGTTGTTATATTTACCATAAACCTTATACTAAAATAAATTTAACAAATAAAATATTAAAACAAAATTAAAAAAAAAAAAAAAAAACTTTAGAAATGATATGTTAAGTTCTTAAAGCTGAAAACAATCACTTCTGAAATCACAAAAAGCATGAGCGAGTCTCTAGGTGAATCATTTATGAACAGTGAACTTCATCTTGCATCCATCAAATCTGTCTTCACTATTAAGCTCAGAACTGAGACTGACACCAGGAACTGTCATTGCTCTTGGCATTCGTTTCTTTTCAGGCCTCATACCCATCATAGGAAAATTACTCGAAGTTAGATCTAAAAGATTGGAATACGATTCAACCACTCTTTATTTGCTACCCTCTCAACTTCAACAAACACACACACAACCTGAAAATTTTCTTCACCAATGGTCAAAGAGAAAACTACTTGCAAACTTATATGTATATTTAATATAGAATGTATAACAGTTAATAGAGCTTTTGAATAATTAAAAATATTAAAATATCTATAATCTTTGTTTATAGTATTGTAAGTACTTTACATCTCTTTATGTGTTTCATCTTGGAAAAACTATACCAAATGGATGCAAGGTATATATGATACTGCTCAAATTGCCAACTAATAATATATAAGCGAAAATACGAAAAAGACATTATTATTTGATATTATTATGGTAGTCCATAACTGTCCGTAACACTATTATTATTATTATTGTTATTATTTGTTCACATATCATCTATGTGGAATGATTTGAATATGATTTACTGTGAAGTTGAATGGTGTATTATTATTTTTATATACAACTTTTTTTGTTTGTGAGTAATATTTTTATGTACAACTTGACCTCTAAAGAAGTCCTAATAGGCTAATTCAAGTGTCGACAATAATGACTTCAACAAATGCAAGTTGGAAATCTAGTATTGTACAAAAATTATGATATATAAAGCTGGTTGACAATATTTAGATCTTCAACTCTTAACTAATTGTAAGACACTGGTACTATATTGAGCATGATCAAATAAACTAAAGTGTCGTTGTAGTCTAATATAAGAAAAAGACCTTATATAATTAGTCTTTTGAGTAGAATCCTAATTCCTAAGTTATAAAATCTTTTTAAAGACGAGACAAAAGGAGCACATATTTTTCTTCATGTGGATAGTTGGACATATTCCCATTTACTAACATGTTAAGAGTTTTATTTTGACCAACTGTATTTTAAAGTTTGTGAGAACAGTTTAATGGTATTGTCTGTATGAATATATATTCTGATTGGATAATTAGTGGAAGTAATTGTTTTCTGTTTAAGGGAGTGGATATCTTGACTACACGATTGGTGTTTGATTTCACCAGATTCGGTAACTTGACCTATAAAAGAGAAAGAAAAGGAGAGAGTTGCCAATAAGTCAAAAATTATGCATAGTTTGAAAATCTATTTTACTTTTATAATAACCAAAGAAACATTATTCTATTCGATATTATTGTAGTCCTTAACTCTATCACAATTTGATATTATTCTAGTCCATAACTATGGCAAAATTATTTCTATTGCTCTGTACTATATTCTGATTCTATAACATGACCTAAAGAAGTTCTATTACAAATGTCAGCAAGAATGACTTATAAAAAATGTAAGTTGATAATTCTAGCTAGCATTGTACAAAAGTTGTAATATATAGAGTTGTGTTATAATCTTGCAAGTTGCAATACACGACCCAATGTACGTATTCAGACACTATTACAGGCCATGGCCAATTGAAGTCTAGATTTAGTTTAATAATGAGAAAACCAAAAAAAAAAAAAAAAGTCTATATGCATCTCTTAAGTTGAATCTTGATTCTCAAAAGAATCTCCAATCTATAAATGGATTGGATTTCTTATCACATAAAATGGATAGATAATGAAATTGGAAAACCCTCTCTAATGGGTTTCTTATTAAGAAACTCTTCTAAGAATTACTAACAAAAATTTCTCACTTTTTGCAATCGATTAAAAGTTACGAGGATGTATCTCATTCTATCTTCTTTTAATTGTAAGATTAAACCCTCAGTAATCAACTTCTCCATAATAAAATCTTGGAGAAGATCAAAACTATAAAACACAACACAAACTTCTCCCATATATGCAAGACCTATATGGTTTTAACGGTTCACATAATGTTGCACAATTGGGGGCCGGGTCACCAGCATTAAAACCATCATATGGGGGTGGAGGCTGAGGGAGGTACTTCGGCTCTAACTCGAAGAACGGCACAGTGGCCACCGGAGCTGGTGGTTGGTAGTATAGGGTTGTAGCCACCGGAGAGTGAAGCTCAGGTTGCATTAAATAATGGTGATTATAGGGGTCTACATAGCTAGCATTGTAGTAAAGATTATCGTAACCATTGTCAAAGCTAGTAGGGTAGCCATTATAAGCATTGTTGATAGTTGCTCGAGTTGAGTTTTGGCCTGAATCAACCCAGCAGAGTTCTGCATGCTTGCCTGATTTTGCGAGCAATGTCAGAAGATTTCCTGGATCTCTAAAGTTTATTTGATAAGACAATATTTGTCATGATTTTAAATGATTAAACCTATGAGGCTTATAAATTAGGCATATTTAAACTTCTCTATAATTTCTTTATGAAAAAATCAAAGAAAATAAATATTTGTAAATGGTAATTTTATATCTCAATTCTCTTTCTTCACATACAAAATTAACCATTTCAATCTCTTTTAAAACACTTGTAATTTTAAAGATCAAGATTGATGCATATAGAAATTAAAATAGTAAAATGAAATCTCGTCATTCAAATCGCTATAATCCAGTGGTCTATAACCTAGGTATAAATCTACCAATTTCGATTATAACCTATGCTATTAGATAGTTCATCCCATTTTTTAAAGAGATGAATAATTAAATTCTAGCATTTTGGGATTTCTTTCTGGAAATTTTGGAAAGTAAATAAAAAAATGAGTTAAGTTACATATTTGGATTCAGATTCCATTTTTACACCACGTGTTAATCATGAAAGAAATAGATTATTCAATCAATTAATTCCATGAAATATGGCTAGCAACTGATCCTAAAACAAATCCTGTTTTTATGGTTGTAATTTGTAAATTAGTGAACTAAAAAACAATTTTAGAAAGAAATCGTTTATTTTAAAATGGTTGAAAATCAAAACACACCCTAAAATTTTAGCATTCATAGCTAATTATTATTATTATTATTAGTTTAACAAATAATCTAAAATTTAGCTAGTCTGTGTAAGCTCGAAAGTTAAGGAGCATATTTATATATATACACATATATACATATATATATTCATTGTGAACAGTAAAAGCAATGAATAGTGAATAGTGAACAGTAAGAGTTTATTTAATAAAACCAGTGAAAGATGAACAGTGATTTATGGAACTAAAGACGATGGTAGAACAGATAAATTGTAAAAGGAATAAGATTAAAACAAACACAAAATCTTAAAATAAAGATTTGATACAAGTTTGACAGATTCAAAGTATTGGAATTAATATTGAAATGAAAATACATAGATTGGGAATTGCAACTTACAAAATATAATTGCAGATCGAAATGATGAGGGTTTTATATCGAGATGGGAGTTTGTACTAATTCAGGACTTTTTCTCAACACATGAGCTTAGTCTTGAAGCTTAGATTTCAGAATAGAAAATAACCTCTGCCTTTCGAAGAAGGAGAGTTACATATTTATATTGGTCCTTAACCTAAGGTTTGAACTTAAAGTAACTATGGTTCTGAAGTTTTCCTGAATGATTCCAGCTTTTCCGAAAGTATCGGTAGTGACTGAAGGAATCATTTCACAAACTTTGTCAGGTTTGCTTTCTCGTGAACCGAAATGTCTCTTGTCTTTTTGTGGCGTGCTTGTTCAGGGAATTTGCACTGAAATGTCTCTTGTCTTTTTGTGGCGTGCTTGTTCAGGGAATCTGCACCGAATTGTCTCTTGTCTTTTTGTGGCGTGCTTGTTCGGGGAATCTGCACCGAATTGTCTCTTGTCTTTTTGTGAAAGCTTAGAATTTTTGATATGGGGCCAAATCACATCCGAAAAGATCAGGACTGATATCTTCAAGGCCTTGTTCATTGTCTTCATTTTCTTCACTTTGTTGGGAGTCTGATTTTGTTGAGGAGGAGACGGTAGGCAAGAATTCTGCCATGATTGCCGCTACTTCTTCATTTGTCTTTGCTGCTCCTAAGCGTGCCTGTAGTTGAGACTTGGAGAGTAAAAATTGTTCTTGTTCTGGCTTGATTAATGGATTTCTGCAGAGCTCAGGATTGTCTGCAAGATATTGTTTGACTGCAGTTTCATATACTTTGGAAAGGTTCATCCCATTCCACCATTTGATCATGTATTGTCTTCCGAAATATGGAATCTTAAAATTGCCAATTTGTTTGTCTTGTATCTGGTAATCTAACATGAGTATCCATGTGAGACTGAGATGTTTGTAAAAAACTAAGAGCTGGGGGAGAAACTCTTGTCCCTTAGGAAGCACCACGTGGGTTGTCCAGTGAGCGAAACTGTGCTTGACAGTTGGGGGAAGGAAATCAACTATTGGGCCACATTTGTCCCACCACTCGTAAAACCAGTGGGGCAGGTTATCAAGTTGAAAATTTTTGTCAAAATAGAAAAACCAGGATTTTGAATTTGAAAAATTTTGTTTGTAAAAAGTTCGATACCACGCGTCCATATAATCCCAGTATGTATAATCCTGAGGTATAAAGAGTTGTGATAAAGTTTTGGCAGTGTTAGGATTGCCCCATTGTTCTTGAGAAATAATTTTTCTAATCCTAACTTTTGAAAAAGCTATTTTGTCTTTGTTAATCTTGTCGGCAACAGGTTGAAGACCTATTGAATCTGTATCCACTAAAATGAATTCATAAAATTGTTGGGTTTTGTGGCCATTTTCAAAGAGACGAAAATGACGGTTTGAAAGATATTGGTCTGCTAATTTTTTAGGTTGATTCAAATTTTGGTCCGTTAACATTGATGGTTCAAGGGGAAAAATTCTCTCAAACCAAGGTTTATGAATATAAGTAAACTTGGGTTGGTTGATTTGTGGGAATAAAAGTCTATTGTCTGTGGTTGGTTGGCTCAAAGAAGTCGAGGCCACACTTTTATAGGTATTTGTCAAGGAAGTTATTGGGCTGAAGCGGTTTGTCAGGTCTAGAGGAGTAAGTAGTTTTTGGGGGATTGTTCCTAAAGATACTAGCTGACTTTGTGGAGATTGTCCTTTAGCAAGCTGGGAGGATTGTGCCATTGAATAATCTGATTTTTGGGAGTAAATGGGCTTGTCTTCTATCTTAGGGCTGATTATTTGCTTTGAAACTAAAGCTTTGGATGGTAATGCTTTTGTCTCACCCGAAGATACCGGGCTATTCTTGTCTTTTCCTTTGGAAGTTCGTGAGCGGAGGTTGACACTCATTTTCTTCCCTGCAGGAATTCTCTGGTCAGAAAATCAGGCAAAGAATTCTGATTTCCATTGATATGTTGGATATCAAAATCAAATATTGATAAAAGGGCTTGCCACCTTGCAAAGATTTGTTTTGAAGCAAGGTTTTTGACATCTTTTTGTAAAATAAATTTTGCGGATTGGCAATCAATTTTTAAAAGGAATTTTTGGTTGATTAAATCATCTTGAAATTTTTGAATAACTAAAACAATTGCTAAAATCTCTTTTTTGACAGTAGAATATTTGCTCTGGGTATCATTCCATGTGCCTGAAAAATATCGAACTAAATGGGTTTGTCCTGAAATGGTTTGTTTGAGTATCCCTCCATATCCTAATTCAGAAGCGTCTGTTTCAACAATTTTTTGGGCTGAAGGATGACATATTGTCAAGCAAGGGATCTTTTTGACCTGTTCTTTGATTTTTCTAACAACAGCTGTATGTCTATCTGTCCATTGTGGGGGATTGGTCTTAAGTCTGTCAAATAATGGTTTGCACATTGGCCGTAGGTTTTTGCAAAAATCTGCAATGTAATTAAGGCATCCTAAGAACCTTTGTAATTGGGTTTTGTCTTTAATAACATCAGGGAATTTATCTGTAAATTCCAAACTTCTTTGGATTGGAATGATCGTTCCATTGTCAATGTTATGGCCTAAAAATCTTATCTTGGTTTGAAGGAGGACTATTTTTGGAGCAGAAACAACTAATCCATTTTTCTTTACTATGTGAAGAAAGGTATGTAGGTGTTTCCAATGCTGTTCTATAGTTTGGGAAAAGATGAGGACATCGTCTATGTAGACAATTATGAATGATGAGTAAGGGTTAAAAATATCATTCATAATAGATTGGAATTCTGATGGTGCATTTTTTAGACCGAATGGCATGACATTCCATTCATATTGTCCAAAAGGAACTGTAAATGCTGTTTTGTATCTATCTTGTTCAGCTATTTGTATTTGCCAGAATCCTGATTTCATGTCAAATTTTGACATGATAATAGTACTATGGAGTCTTTTAAGGAGATCTGATTTGTTTGGAATAGGATATCTAATCCATTCTAAAGCATCATTAAGAGGTTTGTAATTTATTACCAACCTAGGTACTCCCCTTTCTATCTCAGAGGCTTTTTGCACATAGAAGGCTGAACAGCTCCAGGGTGATTTAGATTTTCTGATTAGATTTTTGTCTAATAAGTCTTTTATTTCGTCTTGGCAGAATTGTAATAATTCATCATTCATTTGTATTGGTCTAGCCTTGGTAGAAATTTGTCTTTCATGGAAGTCTTTCTTATAAGGAAGGGTTACAATATGTTTCTTCCTATTCCAGAATGCATTGGGAAAGGAAGCACAGACTTGTGATTCTAATTTTATTTTAAAATTTTTTATTTGTTGTTGAACCAATGGTTCTTCTAGGAGTTTCTTTTGTCTTAGGTATTTAATGTCATTTTGAAGGTAATTTATTTGGTTTTGTTTTCTTTCTAAACATTGGATAGTTTGATTTATATAGATCGAATGTGTTTTTAAGAGGTCCAATTCTTTTGTTTGTTTTGGAACGGAGAATTTAAACAGGATTTCTTTGTCCATATAATTAGTTATTATTCCATCATTTGTTACTCTAAAGGGAGTAATTAATTCTAAGAATGGCGTACCTAGAATTGCTGTTTGAGATAATGTTTTGACTATTAAGAAAGGGGTTTTGTAACAGACACCTTGATTACAAATTTTTGCAGAAGGTAGTTTGTATTTGATATCCAGGGCTGTTTTATTAGCTCCATAAAGGGTTTCTGAAGTATATTTTAAGTATTTAGTAGGAACCAATCCTTCTTGGAGACAATTTAGGTCAGCTCCTGAATCTATCAAGGCATGTTGGATATTTAGAACAAAATTGTCTTTTATTCTAATTTGTAAGCTACAATACCATTTTCTTATTGTTATTCTTTGTGTAAGATTGATGAACATATCTTCCGTTAGTGATTGGTTTTGTATTGGTGAAATATGGACAGGTTGGTTTATATCCGAATCAGAGGAGGATGAGTCTTGTGATTGAGAAAGATGTTTATCCTGTAGTATTTTGACAGTTAATTGTAACTCTTTTATTTCAGTTTTTATTTGTTTTATTTCTTGTTGTAAATCATTAATGGTTATCTTTTTTGTTTTGAATTTTGATAGAACGTCTTTGTCAAAATCTACTGCTCTAAAAGGTTTTTTAAATGTGTTTGTAGATTCTGGTTCTTTTTGAGTAACCATATCTTTAAGTTGGGCTAAGTGTTTGATTTTCTGGTCTGGATCTTGTATTTGGTCAACTAATTTTATCCAAGTGACTAAGTCATTTTTTTCTAGAACACAAATTGTTTTATAATTAGTTTTGTTCTTATTATCACAGATACAGGGTTGTTTGCCTATTTCTGAAGAGTCACTATCAGTGGAAACAGGTGACGATTCTCCTAGATTCCAAATATCATTGTCAGGGTTAGATTCTTCAGATTCTGAGGAAGTATTGTTTAGGATATTAAGAATTTTAGTTTTGATGGAATCTTCTAAATCTAAGGCTTGAATTTTCTTCTTGAGTTCTGGACATTTGTTAGAATAATGGCCAGGTTTTCCACATTTGTAGCATTTATTGTTTTGAGATTTATTAAATTTTTTGAAAGGTTTTTTCTTTTTGTTTTACCTTTGTTTGTAATAATCGTTATCTTGATTTTTTAAATATCTTTGGTAATTTCTTCTTCCTTTGTATGGCCTATAAGATTTATGGTTATGTTTTTTATGTCTAGATGATTTTTTGAGTTTGTCAAAGCCAAACTGGTCACACCATGATCCTAATTCTTTGTTAGTTGTTTTTCTATCCTTTTTAACTTGGTCTTGGATTCTAAGATCATTGCACAGTTGTAATCCTGTAATTTCTATAGCTTGTACTATTTCTCCATAGGTCATATTTTCTATATCTACTTCTAACCAATTGTCTTCTGATTGTAAGGTGACTATTTTGTCTCTAACCTTATTGGCAAATAATGTTGGTAGTCCTGAAATAAATTTTTCTTTCCAGTAAGCTGCATTACTATCGTTTCTTTGCATAACTCTTGTCAAGAAAACATCTTTGTACCACTTAAAATCTTCTAAAGTTTTGCACCTAAGGTTATGAAGCTTAGATAATTGTCTTTCTTCTAGGAAATTTGGGTTTCCTATGAAGTGTAATCCTATTGTTGCTATGAGGGTATTTAAAGCATCTGGTTCTCTTGGATTTCTGTCTTGTAGATTTAATCTTGTAGCATCTAAAATCTCATTTCTTTGATTGTCACTAAGATGGTTATTCCACCATCCTGCCAATTGTCCTTCAAATCCTAAAGTAATCATTTGGGCTGCTTCTTTTTGAGATAAATTTTGTTTTTCTATATAGATTCTTCCTACAGTGTACATTTGTTTAAGAACAGTCATAGTCTGATAATTGACTAATCCATCTATGTTCCATTGATAACAAGCATTGCCTGTATAGGCTCGGTAGGGTGTTGGTTCTTCATATTGAAGGTCAGGTGGCGATGGTTTGGGATAATAGTTTTTATTTTGTCGTTCAGGCTGGTATAGCTTTTGGATAAATAGTTCGGCTTCAGAAATTGGTATTTCTTCTTGATTATCTGAACTACTGTTTTGGCTAACTGTTTCATCTAAAGTAAGGATATTATTACTGGTACTTGGTTCTTGTTTAAGATCTGCTATTTTGCCATCTATAATTTTGATGATATCTTGGTCGTTAAAGCATTTGCCTATTCCTATTGGCTCCGGGAATAATGGCTGTGAGATTATTCGGACTTGTTTGTCTTTTTTCTTTTTGGTTGTATGTGTAGGTTTTGAAATTTCTAATTTTTCTAGTTGTCTTCTTATATGATTATTGTCAGTTCTATGTTCACATTCTAGTCTATCTAACTGTTCTCCTATGGTTGTAAGGTATTCATTAGCAAAATTATTTTGTTTTATAATAATTCCAGATTGGTTTTGGGTTGATGGTTCTGTTTTAGATAATTCTTCTGGAATGGTAGCAAAAGGTGTGCAAGGTACAGGAATTTGTGATTCTGTTAAGGTCTCGAATTTTTCTCTTGGTGGGTGGCTTGCCATATGGGTTCCTTTGCTTGTCTTATAAGTTTTGGAAGGAGTGCTACCTATGGTGTTGCATTGGCGTTCATAAGTATGACGACGTCTGTACCATACGAAGAAAGGGATAGTTTCTTGAAGAGTTTGGACAGTTTCTAACCATCTAATTCTAAATTGAGCCATTTTATATATATATAATATATATATATATACATATATTATCACAATGAAATAAACCTCATCTTTACTTCAACAAATTTATAAGAGCTAAATGGAATCAATATATACACATTCACTTTTTCTTTTTTTTGTTTTTGGGAATATTAACTTGCTAATTACTTGAATTTGAAATATTAATAAATTGAATGAAAGTATTTTATGATCGGGTCATATTAAGCGATAATATGCATTCGCTTCTAATTGGGTTGTTTTACACTTCTTCATATTTCTATGACAATATTTAAGTCTGGCTTTATTCAAAACAAAAAAAATGATTTAAGCCGATTTATTCCTATTTATAATAATATTTTGAGTCGCATTTTATCAATAAAAATATAACGGTATGATTTTCGGTTTGAGTTGTTAGAGTAGATACTATAATCTTATATATCTCTATTTTCATTCCAATATCATTTTTCCCCAAAATAAAAGATATATGAGTAAAAATTTTATTTTGTAAAACTTTCATTTTACTATTAGAAAATTACAATTTTTAATAATTCCTTTCAACCAAAAATTTCTTAAAAGGGAAAATTGAAAAAATGGCGCTTTTGGGAAGGCCATCCCCAAAAGTAGCCCTTTTATTTTATATTATTAATAAAAGCACTGAAAGGACAAAAACGCCCTTAATGAGTAATTTTTGAAATCAATCCCAACCTATAGGTTGGGATTTCAACCCCGAGGTTGGGAATTTCAAATAGGGTTAAATATCAAAAATTGGGATTCTCAACTTTTAGGTTGGGATTCCAACCTAAAGGTTGAGAATCCTAAACTTAGATGTTTATTCAAGTTTGGAATTCCCAACCTCAAGGTTGGGATTCTCATCCTTGAAGTTGAGATTTCAAATATGAATATTGAATCAAGATTGGAACTCCCAACCTTTAGGTTGGGATTCCCAACCTGGAGGTTGAGAATGTCAATCTAAATGTTCAATTATATATATTTCGTAATTAAACAAATTTTTAGGGTTGTTTCGTAATTATTAAATTTAGAATAGAGGGCGCTTCTTGGGTAAGAAGCGCCCTTAAAGATATTTTCTAAAATTACAAAATTGCACTTTTATTTTTTTGAATTATCAAACCTGACCTTATTATTATTTTTTGAACAAAATTACCCCTCCTATTTCTTCAATATCAAAATTCATAATCCCAACCTCAAGGTTAGGATTCCCTATCAATCCAAACTTTCAAATTGGGAATCCCAACCTCGAGGTTGAGATTCCCAACCTTAATTGAAAATTCAGGGTAAAATTCATAATTAAATAAATTTTTGGGGTTATTTCATAATTATTAAATTTAAAATAGAGGGCGCTTCTTATCCAAGAAGCGCCCTTAAAAGTATTTTTAAAAATTACAGAATAGACTTCTAATTTTCTGAATTATCAAAACGGACATTATTATTATTTTTTGAACAAAATTACCCCTCCCATTCCTTCAATATCAAAATTCATAATCTCCCACAATTCATCAACATCATCAACCACAATTCATCAACATCATCAATCCAATTCATCAACATCTCCCACAACAACAACAACATTATCAAATCAACAATTAACAAACAAACACAAAAAAAAAAAAAGAAATCTGGTTTTGGGTTCGCGACCCAGAACCAGACCACTCTCTTCTTCTTCTTCTTCTTCTTCTTTCTTTTTTTTTTCCTGCCTTGGTTCTGGGTCGCGAACCCAGAACCAGATTTGGTTCTGGGTTCGCGACCCAGAACCAGAGATGGTTCTGGGTTCGCGAACCCAGAACCGGAGTGGTTCTGGGTTCGCGAACCCAGAACCACGCCGGTTCTGGGCTCGGCTGGTTCGCGACCACCATCGCGAACCAGATCCAACTCAGGAAAAAAAAAGAGAAAAAAAGGAAAGAAGAAGAAGAAGAAGAAGAAGAAGAAGAGAGGGTGGTCAGTGGAGAGAGAAATCAGAAATGGGGTCAGTGGAGGGAAAGTTTTAGAAAGAGAATCAGAAATGGGGTCAGTGGAGGGAAAGTTTTAGAGAGAGAATCAGAAATGGGATGGGTCAGTGGAGGGAAAAACAATGTAAATGGTAATTAGCTGAACCATTAAGGGCATTTTGGACCAAAAAGAATAATGCTGCAGGAAATTCAAAAAAAAGAGCTAATATCTCAAAGGGTTATATTTGGTTAAAACCCTTCTTAAAAAAAATAACCCGACATGTAACCCGACCTTTATAATAAATGCAACGATGGGTAACCGGGTCACCCAAGCAAGAACCCAGAGAAACGGTGTGTTGCGTACTAAGCTAAGCCAGCGTGCAGGGACACACATGATATCATAGTGGTTGTGTTGAAAGCAGAAGATGCAACAGCTGCAGTTCCCTGGTCGGCTTATGAAGTCTCTCTCTGTCTCTGCATTGCCTGCCACCTCTACTCTCCAACAAATCGCTTCTTCTGACTCCAAAGGTCTCTCTCTCTCTCTCTCTCTATATATATATATATACACATATATACATTTATGTATGTGTTTGTGTTTTAGCTCTTTACTTGACAAGGGTTCAATCTAGTTTCTTGCTTCTCTGAGAAAATTAGACATGGGAATGCATTTTTTTGAATAAAGGTTGTCGCTTTTGTTGTTACACTTTCTAATGTCTTCTTTTAGTTGATTAACAAGCTTGTTTTTCTCTGTATGTATACATATATAGATGGGGTGGTTTCTGTTTTGTCTATGTTTTTGTTTCTTACTTGATATGTATATACTTGTAATGCGCATTTTGGTTGTACATGGGGAAACCATTCTGTCATGCTATTTGAATAAAGTTTGTTGTCTTGACATCTTGAAATTTATAGAAGTTTATATGATTCTGAGTTCTTTATAACTCTTTAGACATTCATGAAAATTATTATTGTGTTACTTGATCATATGTTTAGTGGGGTCATGTACGGTTTCATGGCTCTATATTTTGATTGTGTTTAGCTTATCTGAACTGTTTAGTGGGAGGACTTACACTGAGGATATGTGAATTTATGAATTGAATTTTTAATATTCTTTTGACTGTGGGGTAGGTGTTGCTAAGGTTGTATTAAAAAAGGGGAAGACACAGCTGTTTAAAGATGGCAGCCCAATGGTGTATAGTGGAGCGGTTGATAGAATAATTGGTAGGCCACCGCCCAGGATGGGAGATGTTGTACTAGTAACTGATGGCATGGAGAAACCAATTGCATGGGGCTTGTATAATTCAGTTTCCATGTTTTTTGTCTGGATTATGCAGCTAGAAGAGGAAGCAACAAGGTATGTCTCCAATTAAGGGCTTTGTGGAATGTTTTTAGGTGCTTCGTGAGTCTATTTAAGTTCTTAATCAGCCTGGTACAGAGATCCATCTTGTGTATTGAACATGGAGAAACTGATTGAAACAAGAATTGATGCAGCTATAGAACTACGGAGGAGGTTGGGCTTCCATCAGCCAACACAAATGCATACCGTCTTATCAATAGTGAAATAGACAGGTCTGCGAAATTTATTGTCATGATGTCCTAAGTATAACCATCTTCTGTATGTCTATTATAAAGCTATTTGATTAGTGCTATCTGTATAAAGCTAATTGCTAAGTGCTCGATATATATTACGTCAATGATCTTCACTGTCTTCTGCATTTTGCACTAACTTAGATATGGGAATGCATTTTTTTGAATAAAGGTTGTTGCTTTTATTGTTGCACTTTGTAATGTCTTCTTTGAGTTGATTAACAAGCTTGTTTTTCTCTGTATGTATACACATATAGATGGGGTGGTTTCTGTTTTGTCTAGGTTTTTGTTTCTTACTTGATATGTATGTACTTGTAATGGGCATTTTGGTTGTACAAGCAGAAACCATTCTGTCATGCTGTTTGAATAAAGTTCATTGCCTTGACACCTTGAAATTTATAGAAGTTCATATGATTCTGAGTTCTTTATAACTCTTTAGAAGTTCATGAAAATTTTAATTATATTTACTTGATCATATGTTTAGTGGGGTCGTGTATAGTTTCATTGCACTCTATTTTGGTTGTGTTTAGCTTATGTGAACCGCTTAGTGGGAGGACTTGCACTGAGGATTTGTGAATTTATGAATTGAATTTGTGAATATTCTTTTGATTGTGGGGTAGGTGTTGCTAAGGTTGTATTGAAAAAGGGGAAGACACAACTGTTTAAGGATGGCAGCCCAATGGTGTATAGTGGAGCTGTTGATAGAATAATTGGTAGGCCACTGCCCAGGACCGGAGATTTTGTACTGGTAACTGATGGCACGGAGAAACCACTTGCTTGGGGCTTGTATAATTCAGTTTCCATGTTTTTGTGTCCGGATTATGCAGCTAGAAGAGGAAGCAACAAGGTATATATCCAATTAAGGGCTTTGTAGAATGGTTTTAGGTGCTTCTTGAGTCTATTTAAGTTCTTAATTAACTTGGTACAGAGATCCATCTTGTGCATTGAACATGGAGAAACTGATTAAAACAAGAATCAAAGGCTGGGGATTCCATCAGCCAGCACAAATGCATACCATCTTATCAATGGTGAAGGAGACAGGTCACGAAATTTGATGTCATGATGTCCTGAGTATAACCGTCTTCCACATTTCCATTTTAAAGCTATTTGATATGAGCTATCTATATAATGCTAATTTCTAAGTCCTCGATATATATTACTTCAACAATTTTCCCTATCTTCTTCATTTTGCACTAACGTGCCGTGGGAAGCTAGTTTGCATATTTTTTAATTGGTTGCTCTTTACTGCTGCAGATTATCAGGATTAATTGTTGATGGCTTTGGAGAGATAGGTGTTCTAGCATCGTCTGCTGCTTGGGTTGAGAGTACAAGCTGGAAATAGAGGCTTGCATCAGCAGAATCGATGACATCAATCATATAAAATGGAGACTGTCTGTTGATATTTTGAAAGAAGAAGAGATGGATACATCATATTTGAAAGAACTGCATCCATCTACGTGCCCTGAGAAAACAAAGGTAGGGAATACTTTAGAAATTGCATTACATGTAAAATTGTTAAGTTAAATGCTTAAAACCCAGCTGAAGTCAATCATTCTATCCTATGTGAAACTTTATGAAAAAATGTTGGGGAAGCAACTGACTTCTAAAAATGTGATCCTTGACATATCTTTACCAAAGCCCAAAAAAAAAAAAAAAAAAAGATGTGTCAACATATTCTGGACATATCTCAACAGATTACTCTCAGCCATTTATTGTATCTCACGAAAAATAGATTCAAAAGTATGCATTTTATAATATTAGAGCAACACTGATTAGATAAGGATTGATTTATTTTGATTGTGGCACTTGGCCTAGACATGATGTGTTTTTATCATCTTACATGGAGTTCTAATTAGAAGGAATCAACAAATATTGGTTCATGAATCACTTCTTTGGCATCATTTATTATGTCAAGTGAGTTGAATCCATCATCCTTCATGTAAAACATGTGCATCACTTTGCTCTTTTTCCAGAACAAATCCTTGCAAGCTCTAGGAACCACACTTTCCTTTTGCTGCAAAACTAAGCTAAATAGCTCCCTCCTTGCGATGTCAATGAGGCCTTTGATTTTCTTGATAGCCTCTTCTTCGGTTATAATGCCATTGCTATCAATCATTTGCAATGATACAGCATTCATTGTCCCTTCTTCTAACTCCTTCTACAATATAGCAATTAGCAAATAATTAACAAATGTAATAAACCAATACACTATCTCGTAATAAAAATAGTTAAATACTTCTTTTTATCCTAAAAGGTCAGGGATTTAAGTCTCATTATTATTTTAAAACATGAAGTATGAGTAGTTTTCGTTAAATTAACTCACCCTCCCCCATCCACAAAAAAAAAAAAAAAAAAAGAAAAGAAAAGAAAAACCTAATATTACATACGACGTTATACACTAGCTATTTTGATGTCTTGAGAAAACAGAAGATCTTACCTTGTAAGTTTGGATATCATTGAGTAGACGACCGCATGTGCTCATAAGTGTGAAAAGACTATGATATTCGGGAGATGTGACAACCTCTTCTGAAAGTTTAGGACGGACAAAATAGAGAGATGGGAGGACTATTGGTCCCAAGGCAATGGACACATATCCATTTCTGAGGTAGTCATCCATTGTTGGAACAGTTTTGTTTCTCCACCATTGAGCTTCCCTCAGCATAGACTTCAGGAAATCTAACCACTGCAATTAAAAAGGCTTGAATTATCTCTCGTTGAACAATATAAGGTCCAATATGATTGAGGTAGCCTCCCCTGAAGGTTTCAGAGAGGCACCATATGAAATGCTATCTCAGGAGCATATACTTCTAAAACTTTACATGTTAATGCAAAGCTTACACTGATTTAAAAGAAAGCATTGTCAAAACCTCAATAAAAATCAATGGCAACTGCCATTAACAAACATAAAAGGAGAGGAATTTTTTTTTTTTTTCCTCACAATCTCAACAATGTCACTTGTTACATTCCTTCCTTGTCGGATGGATGCTTTTTCTCCAATCTCATTAATGGTGCTGTGGAGTGCTGAGAACATGATCTCAACTTTCTCAGAACAGCAATTGATGTCTTCCTTCACATTCCACCTGGAATTCATGTTTGACTAGGCCTCAGTTTGGATCAGAGAAGAGTAATTACTTTAGAGAGGTAGCAAAACTAAAACAAAAATGTTTATTTATTTAAAAAATAAAAAATAAAAACTAATATAGGAAGGCAGAAGGAGCTTACTTCTCAACCAATTCTACAAGGTTCAACAGTTCCTCATCCGAACCTGAAACATCAAAGAATTCATCGATGACCGTTGCAAGAGCACAATTTTTGCCCTGTGATATGCGAGCATCATATAGTTCAGGAGGAAAAAGGGTAGCTGCCCCAGAGAAGTAACAGTAGACCAACTTCTGCCAGGGAAATTCAAGCTTTTCCAACCTTTTCTCTACAATCCACCTGTTTACATAGGAGGGATATCATGATAAATTCTAAAGCAATGCATAGGACAGTTAAAACGAAAAAGCAACATCATATCATGAATGTATGTGAGACCGAGGTCAGGATAAACTGGTGAGTTATGCAGAAATATGCACCTCTTAAAATGTTCAAATTCTTCAGAGTGTAACGATTGGCAGATGTGGAAGTCCTCCACTGCCAGTTTATGGAAGTCTTCATTGCCAAGATTCAAAGAACTAGTATCAAAAGCAAAGAAACAAAGAGATAAGCAAATGCCACCCGTGGATATTCTATTAGCATTTTTCCTTGAGAGGGTAAGAAATAATATGTTAGAGCTGTACCGATATAAAGTTTTTAACATCCTTATGTTATCCATATCGTAGTGCTTAATATATCGCTTATGCACTATACGTTCCAAATTTGCATGGTCAGGAAACTTGAGTGCATCTTCCACCTGAAAAAAGACACAATTAGCAATGTGAAGTATCACAATGGAAAACGAAAAGAGGACAGATTAGTAATGATCACGTTTAAAGAAACTACCTGTCTGCCAACATATTTACTTGGTCTCTCTGAATGAATTGGACCCTTGGATGATTCTTCTTCTAGGAATTGACTAATCCACAACTTTTGTTTCTCAAGAACTAGATCATCTGGATATATTATCAATTGCGAAGCCCTATATAACTCTAGGACAGCCCTGATGTCCTTCAAATTTCCTTCAAGTGAATTGAAGAATCGATTTTCTTCAGCTAATTGAGTTAATGGATCTGCACACATGATTGTGAAGTAAACCTTCATTGATAAAACCATTTATCTGAATAATCTGAAAACTGAATCTCAATACAAAAGTGAGTACCTGAAGAGACATCATAACCATTAGCACATAAAATCCGAAATGCCATTGCACAAGTGGCAGTATCTAAAAAGATCTCTTCCTCATTATGCAGCCACCCCCTGTTTGTTTGGTCACTTATATTACTGTTTCTGGTAAATGAATACCAAAGATAATCTATAAACTTATACAAAAGTTCAAAACAACAGCACGGTGTATGGCCTTTTATAAGTTTAATATGCACAATAGCAGGTGATACTGAAATTACTGGTATGTTTCATCTAGTACTTCTCTGATTTCCTTCCTGAAATGACGATCAATTCCCAAACGTTCAAGAACATCAACCATAGTAAGACGAACATATTTGTGCAAGGGATAAACCGTTGGAACTGAAAAGGTCAAATTTATGAAGCAATGATTTAGTATCATAAAGAGCCACTAAAATACATTGATGCTAATATGGATAAAAGAACCTGAATTCCCAAATTTCCCAATGAGAGAGCGGAGGTAATGAAGGCAACCAGCATTCTGAAGTTGAAGAAGAGCAGCAGCTGTGGTGGATGGGGAATTAAACAAAGAGCCGTTCTTTCTCTGATATTTCATAACCATTTCCAAATCTTGTAATTTTTGCATTCCTTCTGAAACATATGCTAAGTACACTTTCCGTCCCTCCTGGTAGCTTCTGTAACCATAGAACAAAAGACGATTTGAAATATAGCATGTTGATGTTGAGGCCTTCAAGAGAAAGAAACTAAATTCATAGTTCATCATATGTAATGTAATTGCGCCTTAAAATCTCAAGACAAGCCGATGCTATGCGAACAAAATAAAGTTTTGACAAGCTGACACTCTGCTATTTGCTCACCGAGGTTATTAAAACACGATTTACCTCCTAAGCTCATATTGTCTCTGCCGAAGCATGGCCTCCACATCAGTTGATCTCAGAGGGAGCTTCAAATTCAAATCTTTGGCATATTCAATCATACCAGGAAATATTACATCAAAGCCAATAGGCGTATGTTGCTTCTCATCATTAACCGAAGCAAAGTTTGATTCGATAAATTGGATGCCTGTAACAAGAGGAAGAAAAATTGTGCAGTGTACACCAAAGGAGAACAAAGATACGTAAGGCAAAAGAAGAAATGAAGAAAGAGAGAATTTACCCTTGTGCATTTGCTCTTCACCAATACCCCATCGCTTCAGAGCAAGGACACTGGCTAATGTACATGAGAGAGTGTCTTTTACTAGCCAGGAAGGGCGATTAGGGAGACCCCATGAACCGTCGTGGAGTTGATTCTCCATCAACCAATGAATGCACTGTGGAAAACAAGGGTCCTGTAGTGAATCCGGTGATGGCACCATTGCTACCCAAGCGGTGTCATATGAAGAAACAGATAGTTCAATCTTATCAAACATCTGCTTAATTCTTTCTTTTGTCCCCTCGAAGCCCTGCATCCATTAACATCAGCTTGTGTATTTATTACCAATATTTTCTATTGTTTCATAAACAGGTAAGAGAAACTAAACCAAAGACCAGCATGCAGGATCATGTCATGTACCAGCATGGTGGTGTTGGCTTCTGTAACCAATTTTGATCTGTGGTTCTCGGTACCTGTTCGCCAACGTAAATTCAACAAGATTGGTGAGGGTGACAAAAATTAAATTCAGATCACTTAGAAAGAAGCATTTATGAGTTTCACTTACTAGGTACAGACTTCAAACTGCCTTTGAGGTAAAATGTACATATATTTAACTCACAAAAGATGACTAGAATTTGTAGTAATTATAGACACAATGTCGATAACACCTTATGTCTCAACGACTCAAGGTCTGCAACTGCATGACCAGCGAATTTTTGTCAATTCAATTCTATCCAAGACTGTATCTTTCATATATTACTAGGCCAACCAAAATACGTTTTGGCGCTTCAATTTTACTTTTCATTCTTTCTAATGGAATCGTATTGTATTGTATTCTTCATGCACGTTTACCTTTGCAGTTGCTAACACATCCCCAAAATTGCTTCAATCATAGCCTCCAATATGAAATTATAATCTTAATTTTTCATGTATTCATATCACACAACACTTCAAAAAGCATTAAATTTTTTATCTACCTTCTGTTCCAATGTTAAAAGTTACCAAATCAGCCAATCAAATAAATTTACAATGTAAAAAATAGACACCTAAATGTAGTCTGTACCGTATTTTCCATCAACATTGTGTTGACAATATCATAAAAGAATCTAATTCCACCACAAAAACTAGTTTTTTGTTTTTTTGTTTTTTTTTTTCACTTTATAAACTAATACAAATTCACTTTTTTTAAATGTGTGACTATTTAACATTCTCTCTCGCACATAGTGTTCCCATTCGATAGCACTTGTATCCATATAACTGAGTTTAAGCCATGCAACTTAGACAGAGCCCCACCCATAGTTGAAGAGGCCCAACTTTGATGCCATGTCAGAAAAAAGGTCTTAGACCTAACTACATCATAAAAGTTAGCTCACGACTGAAGGTTTATCCTAACCTTATAAACCAATATAAATTCACCTATTTTAACCGATGTAAAACTATCTAACAAAGATAACAGACATTAAAGTGTTTACACAAATAACAACTCAACACTAGCTTGATGCTGATAACGAAGTTGTCAACTCTAAGACTCACGGAGTCATTCACAATTGGACCTTGATCACACACAAATGCAAGACCTAAATATTGTGGATTTAATAAAATTCAATACAAAGGTAACTAAAGAAAATAAATAGGAACATTTTTTCGATGCCATAATGTAAAGAAACTAAAACAACCAACCAATTTCGAGTAAACATTATACTGTATATTACAAACTGTCCAAAACAGATTCAATAACCCATAAAAATGTAAAGTGGTATAGAGACAGGTGAAACCTGACAATGACATAGAAAAAGAGGAGATAAAAAGATTGTGGGGTTGAGAGACAGCCATTGTATGTGCCAGTAGGAAGCTAAGAGCTTAAGTGAAGGTAATCATAATAGCAACTTAGCATTTATAGACAGTTGGTGGAATCAAAAGCCAACAGATGCCATTCATGATGTGGACAAGACAAAAACTACATATACCAATTGAAAATTTACTCACCAATGTATATTTGGTACAGCTTCTATCCTAGTTAAAAAAACCTGTTTTTTTTTTTTTTTTTTTTAACCCGATAAACCCTTTTAAATTTATATTTTGTTGTTTAATTGTCATCATAATAGAGTTTTTGCATAATTAAATCTACTTGAAAAAGTTCAAATTTTGAACTTTTTCATGCAAATGGTTTTGAGTTTTTTCTAAACGTATTAAAATGTCTATGGTAGCCTTATTGTATTTTATTAGTTTCACTCTACCCTTACAATTAAAATCATCAATAAACTCTTTACATTCCTCTATGTATTTGTTTCATCTTGGATTGGAGAAGCTCTACCAAATGGATGCAAGTTATGATATTCAAATTGACAACTAAAAATATGTAAGCGAAAATACAAAATCACACGATTATATGATATTATTATTGTAGTCCATAGTTCTCTCTCTCTCTCACTATTATTATTAATTTTTTTACATATCATCTATGTAGAATGATTTGAATATGATTTATTGTGAAGTTGAGTTGGCGTGTTATTATTTTTATGAACAACTTGACTTAAAAGAAGTCCTAATACAAGTGTCGACAATAATGACTTCAACAATTAATGCAAGTTGGAAATATAGTATTGTACAAAAATTATGATATATAAAGCTGGTTGACAATATTTAGATCTTCGATCAACTCTAACTAATTGTAAGACACCGGTACTATACTGAGCATGATCAAATAAACTAAAGCCTCGTTTTAGTTTAATATAAGAAAAAGACTTTATATAATTAATCTTTTGGGTAGAATCCTAATTCCTAAGTTATAAAATCATTTATAAGACAAGAGACAAAAGTAGTGCATATTTTATTTTTTATGGTCAGTTGGACATATTCCCTTTTACTATCTATTAAGAGTTATATTTTGACCAAGTATATTTTAATGTTTATGAGGATAGTTTATTAATATTGTCTATAGGAATATATATTCTGACGGCATAATTAGTGGAAGCTATTGTCTCCTGTTTAAGGGAGTGGATATCCAGACTACGTCATTAGTGTTTGATCTTAACAAATTCAATAATATTTTACCTGTAAAAGAGAAAGAAAATGAGAGAGTTGCCAACAATTTAAAAACTATGTATAGTTTGAAAATCTATTGTACTTTCATAATAACCAATGAAAACTTAGTCTATACAAACTTATTAAATGTGTATAATAAAAATGGAATTTTTTACTACAAACATGTAATAGAAGTTGGTATGTGTTGACCGATTCCGATCGTCAACATTAAAAACGCTCAACTTGGTGGTAGGAGTTGTGCATCCAAAAAACCTATAAGGTTGAAGGTTCAACTCTGGACGCGATCCTCAAGAGACCAAAAGAGGTTGCCCGGCGTGGTCTTCACCCCCGGCTCGGCACGGTCTTCACCGTCGGTCCCATACAAATCGTTCCGTTGGTGAGGTTCCGACCCCTAGGGTGTTGACCGATTCTGATCGTTAACAATATGCAATCTCAAGTTGCAATACACGACCCAATGTAGTTGTTGGCCTATTACTAACCACAGTCAATCAAAGTCTGGATTTAATTTAATAATGAGAAAAGAGTTTGTATTAATCTCTCAAGTTAAATTTTGATTACTAGGAGTTTCTCCAATGCAATTATAAGTTGAATTTTTTGTCACATAAGATGGATAGATAATGAAACTTAAAAACCCTTTGTAATGGGTTTTTCATCGAAAATCTCTTCTTAAAATACTAAGATTTCTCATATTTTCCAACCAATTAAAAAATTTGGGGGTTTATCCCACCCTCTCCTCTCTTAATTATAAAATATAGAAGGAAAGAGATAAAGACACATATTTTATTTTAATTAGTTAAATATTAATGCATATTTTGCTTTTAATAATTGTGTTGGAAAATAGAATATGTATTTTTATAATTTTTTTGTTAAAGTCGATAATATTCCCAAAAAAAAAAAAAATTGTTGATGTTTCATAAATAAAAACTCAAAAATATATAACAACATTGGAGATGCTCTAAATCATAAAATCCTCTATGTTGAAGATATATTAATTATTGAATTCACAAACTTACATAACACCGGCCTTTTCAATTGTTTATATTTCTTTTTTGTTTGATTTTTTATATTTGTTTAACTACTATGTTAGACCAACTTCTCACTTTTTTTCTTATGTCATCTTTGTCTTTATAGTGAAATCAAATGATCATATGTCATTACTGGCATTACATATGTATTGTTCTGAAAAACCCTCTCGTCAACTAAATGTATTCAACTGATCATTGATGAATTTTGATTAAACTTATGAATTATAAGATGCTGATACGAGGTTATCATTCTAATAATAATTATGACAATTAGGAAAGAGAATTTGAATTAAAACCTATGCTTAACAATAATTTATTAGACAAATGCATGCAAATTATTGGCGGCTAGAAGCTAAATGCTCACATTATTAATACAAATCAAGTTAGCATTTCCCAATCTCTTTGGCATATTATGGGAGTTGTGTAGACATATTCAAGCTTTTTTATTAATTTTATTCAATCATGATTCCAACAGTTCAGTTCTTGAAGCTTTTCACTATGATCAATCATCACAATTGACATCCCAACCAACAAGATGAAAATTCAAAAAGCCCAAGTCCACAGCTCCATATCATAAATTTATTAATGGTGACTACATAAATTTAATCGATTTCAAAAAAAAAAAAAAAACACCTTCACAAATTTAATCAAGTACTCAAACCTCTAATTACTTCTCCTAAAACACTTGGACAAGATCGGAATGAGATCATAAGATTAAACCCCCAGTAATCAACTTCTCCATAATAAAATCTTGGAGAAGATCAAAACTACAAAACACAACACAAACTTCTCCCATATATGCAAGACCTATATAGGTTTAATGGTTCACATAATGTCGCACCACTGGCGGTCACCAACATTAAAACCATCATATGGGGGTGGAGGCTGAGGGAAGTACTTTGGCTCTGGCTCAAAGAACGGCACAGTGGCCACCGGAGCTGGTGGTTGATAGTATTGGGCTGTAGCCACCGGAGAGTGAAGCTCAGGTTGCATCAAATAATGGTGATTATAGGGGTCTACATAGCTAGTATTGTAGTAAAGATTATTGTAACCATTGTCATAGCTAGTAGGGTAGCCATTACAAGCAATGTTGACAGTTGCTCGAGTTGAGTTTTGGCCTGAATCAACTCAGCAGAATTCTGCATTCTTGCTTGATTTTGCAAGCAACGTCAGGAGTTTTCCTGGATCTACTTTTCCTGAAATGTATGCAATCCCTTGTTGTGCATCTATGCCGTAAGTTACTCCTGAAACAATATATGTATATTAGAGTTTTTACTATAATTAATTATCATATAGTATAATAGAAATAACCGTCTAACATGACTACTAAAAATCATTGAATTGTATTTTATTGTAATAAAAATGAAAAAAAATAAAATTATACCATCAATACTCGTCAACCTTTTGATAAGGGGCTTATGCCATTCAGTTTGCGCATCAATTTTCAGAGCACAAGTCTTAAAAAAAAAAAAAAAAAAAGGAAAATAGAAATGGGTCAACCAAAGCAATCAAAATTTAGAAAATAAAATAAAAATCACAGAAACAGAAGACTTATAGTGAATATTGAGTAAATACCATGTATTCAGGGGACTCCATTGAAATGAGAATTTATTTTCTTGCTTGTGAAAAAACGATAATGGAGATGTCGACGTCCGGAAACGGTCGACTAAGAGATTGTAAGGCCCAGATTGCAGTTTGGTATAATAAATGTATTAAATGTGTAGTGAGTGTTGTTTAGGGTTGGTGTATCGTGATTACAGTGGGAGAATGTTGGTCGTGGTAGATGAATAACAATAATGTTACGATTAATAATAAAAGAAAAGGGAGAGAATAATGCAAAGACAACAATATTTACGTGGTTCGGCGAGTACACCTACGTCCATAGGCCACTTTGGTTTAATTCCGGCAGAGTGATAGTAATACTAGTGTTGTTAAGCTTTTTGTTACAATGGAAATCTCCTCTATTTATAGAGAATGGGAAGATACAATTGGAGTGTTACACACGTTATAATCATCAACATTTTCACCTAATCTGATTTTGGTCATACTGCATTAATTGTTAAAGTAATGATTATTCTTGACATCTCATATCTTCATTTATTGCTTCAGATAAAGTCTAGTCCGTAATAAATGCACAACCGCCGCATTAAATGCTCATCGGGACTGTTGAGGTGGTGTCGGCGAAAAATCAGGGGATTAGGTAGATCTGGCAACTGCTCCCTGAGAAAGAGTCTGGGGCGAGGTAGAACAGATCTGACCGTCTCTGCGAGCTGGGATGACCTGACATGGAAACGAGCTGAGATCACCTAGGAGTGGACCTGTTGTAGGCTAATATAATCTGTTTGATGCGGCTTCAACGAGCTAGTTGCTCAAGCGACCTGAAAATAGACTGAGATGGACCCTAGTATTGACGCAAGGTAGAAGGCACTGGTTCTGGAGATAAGCGCGAGCTCGGGGTCTGGCGAGCTAGTAACTGCGATCTGAAAGCTGGGCTCATTGGGCTTTTTGGCACTATACTCGTCATTTGGGCCCTTAGAGACCCTTTTACTTGTGACGAGAAAACAGGCATAACATGAGATAATCTTTTAATTTGCAAAAGTCATATAATGGATTATGAGTGAAAAATGGTTTGGTATTTATAGAAAACACTTTAACTTGTTCTTGAAGAAATTGAATTAATTGTAATTTGGTAATATATATATTTTTTAAAAGATGATATGTTTACAGTTAAACTAAATCATATGGAAAATTATATGGATATTCAATATTATTATGGTAGGTTTTGAGAATATTTGCCTTTTAAATTTCTTAAAAATCAACCCATGATTTTTAAGATTGTTCACTTTTCCATTTTTTTTCCAAAATCTTGAGATATTGTTATTCAAATATTGTTTTAAGGTAGTTTTCTTGGATTTGAATTCTCTGTCAATCTTATTTTTGTTAATCTTTTAATTAATTAGATTATGGCAAGTGGCAGACATAAAACTAAACAGTTCAGATAAAATCAAATTCTCTTGCCCTTTTTTACCACAAAACAAACAATATTTGAGTCAATTTTTTATCCTTGTCACTTTCTCAAGCCATTTTTGTTTATCCTCTCCCATGAACAAGAGCCCTGCCATTCTCTCTCCCAATAACAACATAGTTATTCAAGCACAGAACAATCACAAGTCCATGAACACAAGGGCAATCAATTTCTCTCTTAAACTATATAAATTCGCTTCCCCCTAGTGTTCTGCAAATTCGCTTCCCTCTAGAGTTCTATAGTGCCTATAACAGAATTGATTTGATCTTTTTTAATCCAATAGCAACATATACCTTGTCTTAAATCACATGCACTATAGGTTGCTCCACTATCTCTTCTCTAGTGGGCATAATTCCCAACAACTCAAAGTCAGCAAACCTTATCAGGTCGGCCCATTGTGCAATTGCCGACACGTGACTCACCACAACCATTCATAAGATTATAGTAGTAAACAATTAAACAAACTCAATATTTGAAAAATCTCATCAAGATTCAACCAAATTTAATCATGTTTAGGATTTCAAAAAGAGGAGAGTTTTGTGTTGTGTGGATGGTACATAGTGGGGTAATATGGATATAAAAAAGGGATTGGTGGTTGTCTTGAGGTAAAATCAAAGTATTTAAAATTTTTTGTTAATGGAGCTATGCTTGAATCATTGTGGTTGCTATTGGGGGAGAAAGAGAATGGCAGGGCTCTTGTTAATGATAGACCACAAAAAAAAAAAAAAAAAAACTTCAATATTGTCATTTTACTATGAAAAAAAGGGAAAAAGAATATGACTTCATCTAGACCATTTAATTTTATATTTGCCACATGTCATAACCTAATTAAAAGAGTAGTAAAAATAAGGTTGACAGAGAATTTGGATCTAGCTTTTTTACATCTTACAGGGAAATATTTTCCAAATTCAACAAGAATTTAAATGGATCTCTAAAGTTTACTTGATAAGAGAATATTTATCATGGTTTTAAATGGT
This sequence comes from Litchi chinensis, assembly GCA_019925255.1. Taxonomy (NCBI): domain Eukaryota; kingdom Viridiplantae; phylum Streptophyta; class Magnoliopsida; order Sapindales; family Sapindaceae; genus Litchi; species Litchi chinensis. Next base: position 30,452,465 of record CM034467.1, read on the forward strand.
TAAACCTATAAGGTTTATAAATTAGGCATACTTAAACTTCTCTATAATTTCTTTCTGAAAAAGTCAATGAATATAAATATTTGTATACTGTAATTTGT